>CM057350.1:295318403-295712459 GCA_030015575.1 Agapanthus africanus
GCCAGGCTTGTGAAGACCGACCCTTTGGCAGGAGAAGCCGCTTTGACGAATTCAGGACCAGGAATGGCTATCCTTTTCGGGATAACCCCTTCTGGTATTGCAGGCTTCTTCATGGGCCCATCTGAGCTTCGGCCCAGTCTGTTGAAAACCGATGCGCTTGGTTTGGGCGACCCGTTAAGAGGGGCGGCAGTAGTGGTAAGCCGATCAAAGACTGACTTCTTCTGAGCTTCTTGCAATGGTACAGGGGCGTTGAAGCTCTTCGGTGGGAGCATGGCCCCGAAGAATAGCCCAGTGGTGGCTTAGGTCACTTGTTCTACCGACATTGTGAAAAGGGAGGCCGCTTGGGGCCCGTAGGTTATTGTAACACCCTAGTTCATTTATACCAATTCCAGTGCACGTATTCCTTTATTTTTGGTATTTTCTTGATTTATTGTGTTTTGGGTGCGAATAGTGTATTTGACATTTGTATTTGCATCCGACCCGACCCGCATGCTTGAAACCTGTCTTGATTCATGTATACGATTTATCATGACTTGTTACGTAGACTTGTGCACTTTCATGTATACTGCATACTGGTATTTTTATCTGGCATTTATATTTTACAATATAACATTTTAATTCACATAAATATTTTAGAAATACATTGCATGGCCTGCGTGATACCCTAACCCTGTGGTAGCATCCGAGCATCTTGTTCTCATCCCGTTCAGTGAAAAGGACTTATTTGGATGGCTACGCGCATGTACGTGCATCCGTTCTTAGGGGTATGCATTTTCGTTACCCGGACATTCATTTTTAACTTTGGTCGTCGCATATATTTTTCGTATTTTAAAGCTGAAATTTTAGACCCGACCCGGGCGCGTTTCGGAATAAATCTGTATTTACCAGAAAATCCAATTTTTTTTATTTAATATAATATTTATATTTAAAATATGATTAACAGTTTAAATTTATATAACTTACAAATCTTTTTTTATTTAAAATCTTAACTTTTAAAACGATTTTAATAACATCTCTCTCTCTCCCTCTCTCCGACCCTACGAGCTCTCTCTCTTCTTTCTTTCCCTTTCTTTCTCTCCACACAGCTCTCTCTCCTCTCTCACATTCACTGATCACTCCTCGAGTCGCGTCATCGCCTCCTCCTTACACTCACCTCCCATCTTTCTTTTCTTTTTCTTCTTCTTCTATTTAACCCCGATCAAGAAAACCCTAACCTAACCCTAGCTCCTCAACTTCCCTCCATCGCCGATGACCTCCTCTCCTCGACACCATCATCTCCTTTCTGTCCCCCAGAAACCACAGAGCACCAAATCCAGTGAGCTTCCCTCTCCTTTCTTCTGCCTCTTCTTCTTTTGTTTTTCTTTTCTTTTCTTGTTCTTGAATCTTGTAATTTCAGAGATCGCCGGAGCCGTGACGTCACTGCCGTTCCATATGACCCAGTGAACGTACCTTACTTGCGTGATCACCCTCTTGCATTGTTTAGACCTGTCTCCTATGTCGTGCGTGCGTTGCGACGTTTTACCGACGTCGGACGTGCTGTGCGTATCCGTATCGTGATCCATCGAGGCAAGTTTATCTTGCTACATGCTATGTTACTATATTCACATCCATTTGAATAAATATAATACATGTATTTTAAATTATGCATCCCAAGTTATAGTTTTATAGTTTCACAATACCCGTTCATACCCGTACAATTTATTTCATATTTAGTTGCATGCAAGTTAATCTTGCTACATGCTATACTATAATATATTGCACACATGTGAATAATAACATTACTTATTGTTTAATTATGCATCCCACATTATAATTTTACTATTTTACTGTCTTCGGACATCCGCGTGCATCCATATCACTATTTACATATGTAGTCGCATGCTAATTCATCTTGCTACATGCTAGGTATATTATTATGCATCCATATGAGTAAAATATTATCCGTTTATCACATTTTACATCCATATTAAAGTTTTACCGTTTTCGGATACCCGTTTGCATCCATACCATTTAAAATATATATAACTGCATCTATAGATCATATTAATTCATGTTATTATTGTAGTAACACCCTATGCTTAATAATGTGCATCCCACTTAGTCTTAGAACTGTAAATATAACCCTAATCGATAATTGTGCATCCATACCATTAATTATATATCTATTTGCATTCCAAGTCACGTTATTTCATATTACTGCTACATTAACACCCCGTGCTAGATAATGTGCATCCTACATAGTCATGAAACTATAGTTGTAACCCCTGATAGTTATTTATGCATCCATGTTTATTTGTGTATCCATACCATTAATTCTGCATAACTAGTTGCACCCCATATTACATTAACTCATATTATTAATACATTAGTAATCCATGCTTGATATTGTGCATCCTACTTAGTCATGATGTAACCTTTGATCGATATTTGTGCATCCATGCTTTTATTGTACATCCATACTTTCACCCTGATTCAATACTTGCTACAGTTTGATTATAAGCACCTGCTTGATACCTGTGCATTGCTTGACATGACCTGATACACCACTACTTGACATGACTTGATACATGTACACTACCTGACATGACCTGATATATCATTACTTAACATGTTACCTGATCCTGTTTCTAATGCCGTCAATCCTGACATGTTGACCCCATGAACATATCCTGTTGTCTGTATAGACAAACCTGTTCCTGCTTGATCCTGTGTTGGCATTAGTCTCAGATTTATCAATACCTGGCTTGAACATGTAACTTGGGGGTATGGGGAAATCAATGATGAAACCTGACTTGTAACTCGACAGTTCGATACTTATACTGATCAGTTTTAGGGGCTAGACCAGCCCTGGGATGCTGCTGCTGACATCATTCATCTGTAAATGTTTCCTATTTAGTGCCTAGCGGCATGTCTCGGTTTCAGCCCGAGAATCTGGACCGTGGTCCCGGGCATGCACGGGATACTATTGAGTTACATCGATGATTCATTAAATTGATTTCAAAAGCTTGAGAGTAATTAACCCAGTAGCTTAGTTCAGATTACTCACTGCACATCACATATGCTTTTACCCTTCACTGTTCCTTATTCGTGTTACTGTTTTACTTTTATTACTGTTCATACTCGTGCCTGCATGTCTTGCTACCCCCTGATTATATTATTGTTGATATTATGACGCACTGACGTCTGGGTTTTGCATGGCCCAGATCCTCTACCTTTGTCTCAGGCTGATCAGGAGTATTTCCGCCGTCAGGCCGAGCAGTGAGGATCCTGTTAGTATCCAATTAGTTTAGTTATTTCCATACTTTCGAGATGTTACTGTTTATTGGATTTATTGCTTTCGCATATTATTTCTTGACTCGTTTATTCTGGCATATGGACATGTATTAGATAGTTTATTTTACTTTCATGTTCTTGATATCTTATAGACAGCCGTAATGTGACTGTGGAGGAATGTTTCCTATCCACAGGTAGCATGGTTGGCTCTGTCATGTGCCGATCTTAGCACACTCTGGGAAGCGGGGCGTGATAGGGTTTCTTTGGTATCAAAGACATAGGATTTAGGTTAATCGGGTTTGATTCTTTTGTAGTTGGGTATTGGACCCAATACACGAATCGGAAAATCCGTAATTAGGAACATGTCCTGCCACATTGTTATCGTAATTCTTGGATCATATCTTTCTCTTGATCCCTGTCCTGACGATATGCAAACAACTTTGCATCTCAAGTTGAAATTCTTTTGGTTCCCTATTGTTTCTTCCATCCTATTCCTTTGATTCTGATACTAGGATTTGGGTGACTTGAATGGAGTTATGTGATTGTAACTATGAACTGCAGTATGGTTACAATGCGGTACTCTATTTAAGTAACTTGGAGTCCTAGTCTTGATTCATTTCCTTGTTTTATGGTCGTTGTATTGCCCTACTCTTTCGGTTGCATTGTTTACCAGTTTATATTTTATCGCAAGCTTGAATCCTTTTTACCGTGCTTATCTTCTTCAGTGTCTTTGCTTTAGATGAAGTCGTTTCAGGTATCCTACTTGTTCATGATTTTCCCGAATTAGCATTATTCGATTCTGGTGCATCCCATTGTTTTATGTCGTCCAAGTTTATTGCTGCACATTCGATTGCTTGCATGACCCTGTCTTGTTGTTGGGACATACACACCGGGAATGGGAAGATCATATCTAGTAGCAAGTGCAAGGATTGTTCGGTTGTTATCTGCGGACGAGAGTTATTTGTAGATTTCTTGGTGATTGATACTGGCAGTTATGATGTTGTCTTGGGAATGGATTTTCTCGGTACTTTCCAAGCTCACATTGATTGTAGGGCAAAGAAAGTGATTTTCCAGATTCCCGGACATCCGGAGTTTGTTTTTGCTGGAGGTAGCAGATCTGTCGGGCCAATCGAGTTTAGGACTAGGCCGACACACAGTGTTCTTTCGTCGATAGAAGTTGATAAGGAGGAAGCGCCAGTTGTAGTTCGAGAGTTCATGGACGCGTTCGAGGACATCTCGGGTTTACCGCCAAAACGAGATGTAGAGTTCGCGATCGATCTTGTTTCTGGTGCAGCGCCAATCTCAAAGGCATACTATCCGATGGCACCAGTGGAGTTGGAAGAAGTCAAGAAGCAGCTTACCGAATTACTTAAGAAGGGTTGGATTCGCAGCAGCAATTCACCTTAGGGAGCTCCAGTTCTTCTAGTCAAGAAGAAAGATGGCACAAAGAGGATGTGCATCGATTATCGAGAATTAAACCGGGTGACTATTAAGAACAAGTACCCGATCCTTCGCATTGGCGAATTATTCGAGCAACTCAGTGGCGCGAGGGTATTCTCGAAGCTGGATTTGCGATCCGGATATCAACAGGTCCGAGTTAAATCAGAAGAAATTTGCAAGACTGCGTTCCGAACTCGATATGGACATTACGAGCATTTAGTGATGCCATTCAGAGTCACGAATGCACCGGCAATATTTATGGACTTGATGAACCGAATCTTTTCACCGTTCTTGGACCAGTTTATAGTGGTGTTCATCGATGATATTCTGGTCTACTCGAGGAGCCTAGAAGAGCATGCAGAACACTTGAAGATCGCACTGCAGACATTGAGGCAAGAAAGATTATATGCAAAGATGAGCAAGTGCGAGTTTTGTCTTGAAGAAGTGAAGTTTTTGGGACACGTCGTATCCGGAGATGGAATTGATCCCGAGAAGATTGCAGCAGTTCAAGAGTGGCCGATTCCGAAGAATGTAGCGGAGATCAGAAGTTTTCTTGGACTTGCCGGCTATTACAGAAGGTTCGTGGAGAATTTTGCTCGTTTGGCTGAGCCTTTGACCAAGCTTACGCGCAAGAAAGTACCGTTCATATGGACGGATAAATGTGCGTCAGCTTTTGAAGCGTTGAAGCAAAGGTTGATAACCGCTCCTATTTTGACTGTACCAGACAGTTCCGGAGGATTGGTGATTCATAGCGACGCATCCGGGAAAGGTTTGGGATGTGTTTTGTTGCAGCATTGGAAGGTTATACCTTACGCATCGAGACAGTTGAAGACCCATGAGAAGAATTACCCAACTCATGACTTGGAGCTTACAGCAGTGATTTTCGCTTTGAAGATTTGGAGACACTACTTATTGGGCGAAAGGGTCGAAGTATTCACCGATCACAAAAGCCTGAAATACGTGTTTACGCAGAAAGAGCTTAACATGAGGCAGCATAGATGGTTGGAGCTGATGGCTGACTACGATCTTAATCTTAAGTACCATCCGGGGAAAGTTAATGTAATGCCAGATGCGCTTAGTCGGTTGCCAGCAATTCGGATGTTGACTGCACAGAAGGAGCTTATCGAGGATTTTTGGAGATTCGAGTTGGAGATTTTGCTACCGCATTCTTCGGGACAGTTGATGCAGCTGCAAGTACTGTTAGTTGTATGTATGCCCTAGAGGCTAGTATTGTACAGATGATATATATTATATTAGATGCTTGGACATATATAGAGAGGACTTTCTTGCTCGATATGATAGTATACTATCCGGTTGCACTTTACTTTAACATGTATACTTGTCTCTTTATACTGTCTTATAGTTACATGTTGGTAAAGCCCTTATGATGTGTACTTGACTACCTGGACTATGATACGGATCATACTAATGGGGACATGGTAGTCCATAAGTACATCCTTCAAGGTCCCTAGTCGTGGGTGTATCGAGACGGGGCATCGATATACCAGTGTAGACTAGCGTATACCCTTCTCGACCCATGAGATGGGCGATGGATGATCCCATATCCATTGGTGTTTGACATCAGAGATGGTATACGGGTGCTCAGTGGAGACTGGGTACACTGGACGGACTCGCCGAGAACTCCCAGATGGTATTATAGCTCACGTCAGATGGCAGTTCTCTGGTGACACTTGTGCAGGTTAGTCTGTAGACCCGAGATCGTCATAGAGACTTGTGTGATTCCCACTGTGCTTTGATTTCCACCTTACCACGTCCATGAGGGCGTGCAAAATGGTGGTTTTTGGGTACAGTCCCGAGTCACATGGAGGTAATGAGCGATAGGAGGGGTTTCGTCTCTCCCGGTATTGGGGGTTGATGTTGCGCTGTGCTCGATTGGCCATAACAGGGAAGTCCCTGGCCAGGGATGATTAGAGATTTACTGGTAAGTGTTACCAGTAGTTTCTCGACCCGTTATGAGCCTCACATTGGCACGACTTATCGGTTATTGGGGTCTGACGTTTACCACCCCTAGACTTGATATGCGACATATCAAACGAGGAGACCGGACTGTACGGGAAGTGTTACCGGCAGGCTTTTATAGGAGTTGGAGCGGGCTTGCTTGCTGATCTTCTGATTGCTCAATACCCGGGTAGCTGTTACGTCCAGCTAGTACCGCTGACGGCTTGTGGGTGCTTGATGTGATCATCACCTACTGCCGGCGTATTGACGAGTCTTTAGAGTCCTACATAGAGGTTTTACTGGCTCAGGCAAAACGAAATAGGAGCGCATATGTGATATGTGCCAGACCGAGAATAATGCATGTATGCGATACCGTATTCTATTCTCGCGACTTTTTGTATCGGTCGGTTATATATGATATAGCCGGGTTATCGAATCAAGTGTTGATTCGATAAGTCGATACAATGGATGTTAGCCGGTTATATGAGATATGACCGGATTATTAAGTTAAGTGTTGATTTAATAATTAAGTGTATAATTGTATATTAGATATACTAATTTACATTTACTAACACTTGTTCACTTTAGGGTTTTTCTCACATGTACACTACTTTAACATATATATGATATATGTTAAAATGTGTTATCTTATTGTATCATGGTTGATGATACAACATTCATGTGTGTATGAGACATACATCATTCTATGTATTATAGTGGGTTATGATTATTTAAGATAATTACAAAATTAGTGGAGTTTTGGAATGAGCATGAAGCTTGTAGAAGCTTACTTTGCTTTGACAAAGTCTACTAGCTTTGTCTTTACCTTAGATTCCTTTTAACCCAACCATAATCAATTAGCTATGGTTATGGCTCTACAAGGGTTAGTATATGATACTCACTCACCATGGTTACCCTACACACTTGATCATTATCCTCTTCACTTTCTTTTGTTCATCTTCTTCTTCATTGAACAAGAGAAAAAGAAAAACTAGGGTTTGATCCAAAGTGAGAAAGATTGTGAGAAACAAAATTCTAAAGAGAACCCACTTCCTATTTCTCCATCCTCTACTAGACTAGCACTTTAGTTTAAGGTGTTTACTTCACTAATCCTCTAGTTAGTGAAGTAGGAGCTTGAGTCGGAATTCTCTCGACGTAGATCATCTTCGGCCTCGGAGACTTCAAGCAATGTCGCATCCTTCGCGTCGTGAAGCCATGCAAGAGCCCGGGAGAACCTTGATCGCAGCGAAAGGAATTCAACAAGGAGCAAATGAAGTGGAGGACCGATCTACAAAGGTTGTATTTCGTGTTCCCTTTAGAGTAAAGTTGTTTACTTGCCTTTAGATTTGCCTAAACTCTAGTACAAGATCTTGCTTAGGGTTTTTAGGCACATAAATTTTTTAAAACGGGCATGGTCGATGCCTTGTACAGCCTTGTTAGTGTGCCTAGTAACCCTACAGTGGTATCAGAGCCTAGCTAGAGCATTAGGCGATGTGTTAACGAAGTTAAAACCCCAATCGAACCCGACAACGTCAAAATGAACCCCTCTCTGTACATTTTTTAAAATCTATGATTTTTCTGAATTAAAAATACCTAAAAAGATCAGCAGGTAAATATAAACATTAATATAGAAAACGAGCCCATGAACAGCAAAGCTCACCGCGGAACCACGGCCAAAACTCTCCTGGGTCGCGGATCCGCGGCAGTACTGTAGCTATGGGCTTTGTATTTTCTGCAATAATGTTTATTTCTGTGAGTATATCTTTCTGGGTATTTTGTATTCTGACTCAAGTGTTGAGTATTTTGGGGTTTATTTTGAAATCGTCGATTCGATCAGAGAATTTAATTTTGTTATGTTATTCCGGATAATTTAGAAAGTATTAAAATGTTCGAACGGATATCATTAACTCAATTTTTCCCGGCACGAAAAACATTCAAGTGTTGAATTTTTCTCGGGTTTAAATATTTCGGAAAAACGTGCATGTGACGCGATGGACCCTCTAGAAGACAACAACCTTAACTCGATTATATGACCGTCTTGAACTGCCCTTTGAACCTTAGGGTTTGGGGCAGTACGGCGTGCCACATGTGAGGCGTTGGTTTGACCATTCTACGGCTGGACCGTTGCTACTGTGACGTATTCTGGAATTTTTGAACTCCGCTCAAGTGTTGGGCTATTTAGAAAATTTTGGGTATTTGATTATCTATTCAGAGAGTTTAATGCTGTTTATTTATCTGGAATGCGATACAATATGTGGAATTCATACAGTTAGGCATGAAATGCGAAGTATGTGATATTTCGAATTTACAATGTCTAAAGAGATTTGTGGATTCCAAATGTTGTAGTTTTACACTTTTTTTTCTGTAACCGTAAGTGTAATATGTGATATCGCCGGTTTCGTTGCTATATGTCAACGACAATTGGGATGCGCATATTTACTTACGTTGATGACATGTGATGTTTGTAAGTCCGCGGCGGCGCCCCGGCCGTCGATCCGACGCCGGAAACGCGGAAACAAAAACTTTGCAAACTAGCAAACCGGCACCACCGCGCACTTTTCACCCGGATCGGTCCATTAACCTAGCAACTAGCAAAATAGAAAAGAGTAGAGAAGCTATACCAAGCGATCCGTGTCCTTCGGTCTTCGTCTCCACTCCGATCTCCCGCGGAAACTTCGTCCATCACCTCCTCGTCGGAAAGGGCACCACAAAGCTGAAGTCTTTTACGGGCTCCCACCTTTGGACCGAGGCAACTCGGGCGCGAAGTTGGCTAACCGACGCGTCCAAGATTTGCTGTAGACTAGTGTAGTAGGCTATGTCTCTTGGGGTTTATGGAGTTGCCTTAATGTTGTGGAGGAGGAAAAATAAGCTATGGGGTGATGTGTGTAATTTTTGCAAGCAAGCATAAGAATGAGATGATATATTTCCACCACTAGAAAAATGATCCTCTCATTCCCTCTTCAAAAATGTGTGGCCGGCCCTCTTGAGGTGGGTGGGAAAAAGATGATAGAAAAACTAATGGAGAAAAGGAAAAGATAAATGCTAGAAAAAATCACACCCATTTCACAAAATCAATCTTTTCATTTCCATTCTCATAAAGGCAATGGAATGACCAAAAAAGAATCTCATCATGAAGCTAGTCTTATCATAATGCCATAAATGCAAGAAACACCCTCCACAATAAGTAATTTGCACAATTGCAAATTACCCCCTCCATCGGAAAGTCCGGCTGCGAAAGAACAAAGGAAAAACGGTCGGAACGGAATGCAAACTGGCAACTCCAGAAAACTAATCCCGTAATAAATTACAGGAAAATCCCGCTACTGCAAATACATGCCCGCATTTGTATTTCCACTGAACACAAATGCAAAGAGACAAAACTACACTATCTAATACTAGGATCCGGCTTAAGCCAAAGCCGGCTAGTAAAAACCGTCCGATCACGATCCGTGCAATACCGCACATATCTGATCGAACCCTGCCATATCTGTTGGAGATAGTGCCCTCAGAGTCAATTATTGGATCACAGGCACGTGATTGCAATGATTGAGGGAGGACCTATCCCGGTAGGACAGTCTTACTCGAGATGATAGTATGCTATCTGGTTTATCTTTATCATCGTGTACTGCTTTAGGTGACCTGACATGTCGCTATTACACGTTGATAGAGCCCCTAGGATTCTTGCTTGACTGCCAGCAGTATGATGGCGATCATATACGTGAGAGCTGGTGGTCTATAAGCACATCCTTAAAAGGTCCCTAGTCGTAGGAGTTTCGAGACAGGGCATCGATACTCCGTTAGTAGACTAGTGTATACAGTCGAGACCCCGACGAGGGGCGGTGGCCGGTCTCACAAGCCACTGGTGTCAGTTGGTTCACCTAAGATGTATACAGGTGCTCATTGGGTTATGAGTACACCGGACAGGACTCGCCGGGAACCTGCTAGTTGGTCTTATACCAGATGTCAGATAGCAGTTCCCTGGTGACATGTGTACAGGTTAGTTCATCGACCTGAGATCGTCATTTGTCTCGTGTGAGTTCCCACTGTACTTTGATTACTACCCTACCACGGCTTAAAGGAGTCGTGCAAACAGGTTTTAGTTGGGTACAGTCCCGAGCCACATGGAGGCAGTGAGCGGATCTGGAGGGGTTCGTCTCTCCCGGTATTGGGGGTGAGGTCGCGCTGTGTCTAGGAGAGCCATTACGCAAAGCCCTCGGCCGAGGCAGGAGATTTACTGGTAGGTATTCCAGTAGTATCTCAGGGCGTTCTGGGCTACGCTCCGACACGACTTGTACCGCTTTTGGGGGTCTGACTTTCACCAACCCCCTAGGCCCGCCATGCGATACTCATAGACGAACGGACCGGACTGTACGGATATTGTCACTGACAGGCTCAGTTGGGTGTCGGGGTGAGCTTCCTCATCGACGTCCCATTTGGTCAATACCTGGTGGCCCGTCATGTATTGGCTTATACCTCTGACGTGCTAGTGGTTAAATCCACAGCCAAGGTATTGACGAGTCTTTAGAGTCCACCACAGTTACAGTTACTCAAGTTTCGGGCGAAACGCTGTAGAGGCCGTATGGAGATATGGCAGGGTTCGATCAGATACGTGCGGTATTGCACGGATCGTGATCGGACAGTTTTTACTAGCCGGCTTTGGCTTAAGCCGGATTCTAGTATTTGATAGTGTAGTTTTGTCTCTTTGCATTTGTGTTCAGTGGGAATACAAATGCGGGCATGTATTTGCAGTAGCGGGGTTTTCCTGTAATTTATTATGGGATCGGTTTTCTGGGGTTGCCAGTTTGCATTCCGTTCCGGCCGGTTTTCCTTCATTCCTTCTCGGTCGGACTTTCTTGGTGGAGGGTGTTAATTGCAAGTTCGCAATTAACATTTAGTGGAGGGTTTTCTTGCAAGTTTGCTTTATGATGAGACTTGTTTCATCATGAGATGCCTTTCTAGTCCATCCTTTATTCTTTTCATTTGATGGTTGTTTGATATGATAAGAAATGAAATGAGAGTGACTAATTTCTATATTGTTGATATATTCTTTCTTGCATTCTTTTTCTCTCTCCAATCTATTTTTGAGAATGGGAGGGGCCGGCCACTTCAAGGGAGAAAGGGAGAGGGTATTATTTGGAGTGTGGCATTTTTCTATCTCATTCTTGAGTTGCAAAAGATTAGCTTCAAAGCTCATTTTTTCTTTCTCTCCTTCTCTTCTCCATTCCTCCACATCAAGGCAACCCCATAACCCCAAGAGACAAGTTCACTACACTATTCTATAGCAAGCCTTGGACGCGTCGGCTAGCCAACTTCGCGCCCGAGTTGCCTCGGTCAAGAGGCGGGAGCCCGTAAAAGATTCAGGCTACGTGGTGCCCTTTCCGACGAGCGAGGAGGTGACGGAGATTCCGCGGGAGATCGGAGTGGAGACGAAGACCGAAGGACTCGGATCGCTTGGTATAACTTCTCACCCCATCTCTAGATAGCTAGCTAGGTTAATGGTTTCGATCCGGGTTTTAATTGTCCGCGGTAGCGCCGGTTTCCGAGTTAGGAAAAAAATTTTATTCCGCATTTTGGCCTCGAGTACGAGGCCGGGGCGCTGCCGTGGCGCAACATGGTATCAGAGCCACGCCATTAACCTTACCTAGCTTCGTTTGATGTGTTTGCATTTCCGATCGACCAAAATTTCCAAAAACCGTATTTTTTGTTCACATCAGTTTCTGTTGAAATATTTTGGTCTCGAAAAATTTTTCAGGTTGTAAAATATTGATGTACTGGAAAATCTAAGAGCTCTGTAAAAATTCGATGAAGTGACTCCACAGTTGGAGCGCGGAACCGCCGCGAAAACCCCCTTTGTGCGGCCCTTCCGCCGCGCACTATTCACATCACTTCACCATTTTTTTTCAGAGACCTTCTGGGCTTAAAATATGGGCTTTGGAATATTAAAGTTGGGCCAATTGTTTCTGTGAGTGCTACAGTTTTCTTTGGGGCCCACTTGTTAATTGTTTGATTGATCGGAAAATTTTAAACACATTATTTCACAGTATTTACATTATTTTCTGCGACCGTGAATGTCACTCGATCGGTAAATCCGATCTAACTGCTATAGCCCGGTTAGACGGATTTGCGAACGTGACTTTCACGTTGATGTTCTATGTTTATGCTGTGATGTTGCGGATCGGTCGTGGGGGATAGCCTGGATGCAATGCTAGTACTGTGCTGTTGTATTATGTACATTTGATATTGCGGGGCGAGCGTCCGACATGTGGACTGCCGTCACTGCCTGTTTGTATTATTCTTTTGGGGCACGACCTGGTTGCGGTCGATGTACCCGGTGTATGTATATTTTACTTTCTGTACTAGGGTTACCCCGCGGTGGGGTGCACGGATAGCCGGGTTCTGGAGGGCAACGGGCCCGCATCTCAGGGCATTGAGACGGAGGGGGCTTCAGTCCAGGATTGGCGGGCTATTCGCCGCACTCGTAGGGGGTACAGGTTGACCCAGGAGGGGTGCCCAAGTTACCGGATTCCGTGAAGTGCTGGGTGGTCCATTCACGGTACTGAAGGGGGCTGCCTCGCTTCAGGTTTTGGCGGGTGACTTGCCGCGCCCGTAGGGGTCTAGGATTTCATTGCACAGGCTATCCACACGACCAGGGAACGTCGGGTTTCAGCAGCGGCTCTGTGAAACCCGGGGCTTCCAGATATCTGTTTTGTTCTGTGATGCTGTACATTTCTGTGATGTTGCTTTTTATTCACGCCTTGAGCGAAATACTATATATTGGTATATATATTAGTAGATGTTGTATATGTTTTACATCCGCGCTAGTCCAGTCCCCGCTCTGCCGTTAGTTAGCTAACCTAACGGGTGATGACGGGACCCAGTGGCGAATGCGGATGGCATATACGTATGTCAGTATATTTTCGTTCTTTGTGGTGTGATCAATTGATGGGACTGCATTGATTCGGATCAATGCAAGCTAAACAAACCTATTCTGATGTTGTTGGAACATTTTTCAAAAAGCTGTTATTGCAAGGACGTTCACTTTTGTTTTGCATCGTGGTATTCATTTGGAATATCCTGCTCCTCAGTCGACGAGGCAAGGGCCGAGATCCTTTCACCGGGAGTGACCCCTTGGACAGAAGTTTGCGTCAGGGCAATAACTTCACTATAGCCGATTACTTTTGCTTTGCACCGTGGTGTTCAGCTGGAATATCCTGCACCTCATTCTACGGGGAAAGAGCCGAGATCCCTTCACCGGGAGTGACCTCTTTAGCAAAGGTTTTCGTCACTATATTTTTATAAAAGGCTATGCAGTTCCTTCAACGATATCAAGTTCATTACGTTAAAAGTTTTTCGCCAAAAACTAGACGTAGCCCTCCGTCATTTCTTACAAGTATTACTTAGTATTCGTGCTGCGTTTGTTGACTGTGTCAAGGCGTAGTGTGCGGTAGCTAAGTAGTGTTTGTTTGCAGCATATTAATGGGATTGGTTAGGACAGTCGTGCGGCCTTGTTGACTGTGTCAAGGGCTCGTACGGGTGGGTTTAATGCAATCCAGGATAATGACGGGTTGAACTTGACTAGGACTCTTTGATTTGTTGACTGTGTCAAGGTCACTTGAGTCCTAGGGGTAAAACACACATCGGGAGTTTCAAAAGAACTGAAACTTGCCAGGCATGCGCATACCTTCTGGAGTGTGGTAACGTGAGTGGATTCCGTCACGTTATCATGCGATGAGAGTTGGATCCCGATTCCCACTGATGAGTTAGTTTACTCCTCGGGTGACCCCGACTAATTCTTCTTTTAGGTTTGGAGGAGAATTTGAGATACAGTGGGAGGTTTCCAGATTAGACAAAGTGACAACCATTCTGATCTAGGTTAGAGTGCACGCTGAGTGTTTCTTTTCTCTCTCTCTTTGGCAGCGACCATTGACCCGACCCTGGACTATGACTCAGTGACCAAGTTGACCGAACCTTCTTAACACTGGCTTTTGGATTGTCAGAGTTGCAAACCTCATTGCCACTCCTACTTTTACCCTTTTCTCCAGGACACCCCGTATTACTACGAACGTCCACTTCCATTGGACAAAACCATCGTATGGTTATATACGAACTCGAAGGACTTCGAGGATGGTTTCTGATTCTGGAGAAAACGGATAGGATTATTCAGTTGTCTTTTCTTTTCACCTTCTCTCAGGTTGCGAGTACTCCTTAGTTTAGGAGTAGTACACCTATTACGCAAATTGGATAGTCTTCTTCCAAACCATAGGCTGGTGCCGACCGGTAGGGAATGAAGAAAACCAGTTAGCCTAAACGGTGTACAGAAGGTATTAAGTTAAGACAAAGCAAGGGATTAGTAAGAGGGCAAAGTAAGATGCGACTGCTATTCACGACCAAACCAAGTATTTCTTCGCCAATCCTAAATCACCTTTGTATTTCTCCAGGACACTCCGTATTACTACGAAGATCCCAGTTTATTGGATAATCCATCGTATGGTTATATACGAACTCGAAAGGAACTTGTTCCAGTTCGGGGATGGATCCTAGTTCAGGAGAAATAGGAATAAAGTACATTCAGGTGTCTTTTATCTTCACCTTCTCTCGCGTTGCGAGTGCTCCTAGGATTAGGACAGTACACCCTTTATGCTTTTTGGATAGTCTTCTTCCAAACCATAGGCTGGTGCCGAACGGTAGGGAAGGAAGAAAACCATTTGGCTTAAAGGGGTGTACAGAAGGTAATGACTAAAGACACATAAAGGGATTTAGAAAGATGGCAAAGAGATATACGGTGACAGTTGTGAATCTGGATAATGGAAGAGGCATTACTAGGAATACCAGCATACCCCGTCGAAACATTACAATGTTTCAGTTTCACTGTGTACTGTTAAAAGAAAACTGATTTCCTGATTAGACACTTACTCCAGGGTATGTATTTACCAGGTATGATTCTCACATCTGTATGGTTTTACAGATGATGAGTGGGAGTAAGTTATTGGGAATTGGGTGATCATCCTCATTATATCGGGATTCGTTGTAATCGGAGATATTTGAGGAAGTCACCTAGGTTGTTTGCCGGTCGGCAAATATTTGGTTTTGAATATCCGCTGTTGTGCACCAATTTCAAATCGATATATCTGTACGTCTATTTTCATAGAGTGAGATATACCTTTTGATATTATGTCGATGACATTTACCTATATCAGTGGATGGTTAGGTAAGGAGCATTAAACAGCGGTGTAATTCTTCTTAACCATAAGTACAGTTTTCAACCTACGACACACAGTGAAAGAGTTGTTAGACTCAGCGGACTTATACAGAGTATTGTATGTTGTCCAGTGTCCATTAGGACAGAGGGGTTGGTCCTCATACTATATTCTGTTTACTTTTAACTTCTCTAGTTCTTAGACATGTGCTTCGTGGAAACACAGGGTCTGAGTTTTGAGGAGTTATTGGTATAAGAATAAAGTAGAGAACCAGGTATTGCAAGTATCGGGATTCTTCAAAGAGATCGAAGATGTAGATACTTGTGTATGGTATTCAGTTGATAGTAATGATGAAGACAGATTGCTTCTCTTTCAGGATACTCATAATTGGAAGCATTCCTAAGTTGAGTAACGCTGATTGGCCTCTCTCCATTTAGTTGACATGCACTGGAGACAGCTGCATGATTTGAATCTGGTTCAATTGAATCAGTGCCTCTGTTTCTATATTGGATATAGAACAGTTCATATCTTAACGATGTTAAGGTACGTGGAGTTGTCCGGCTTATGCTTAAAACCAGACTCCGGATAACTCAAGGCACGTTTCTGTAATGGCTGTTTGTGGGTTGACCCAGGCTATGACGAGGGTTGACTTTCTACCATCTGGCAGATCAATAGAAATATTGTTCTAGACTCGCCACAGTTTTATTAAAAATGGATTTTTTCAAAAACAGCAGTGGGAGTATGGTAGAACTGGAAGTGATTCCAGAACCGCAAACGATTACTGAAGTTTTAATAAGGAACCTAAAGATTCAATCTGATTTGACATTCCATTGGCCACTCCGCAGATACGGTGGGTAACTTCAGGCACCCGAGAGGTACTCCGGTAGCCTCAAGGACGGTGACAGGGAAGTTCTTGTTTACCCACAATTACCATTGCTGTTGTTCCAGGCTGCGAGACCCGGCAGGAGGATGAGTATAGCGTCGTTCTAAACTAGCTTTGGAAGTGCACGTCTATGTGACTCTGCCAGAGGGTTGTCGTAGTCAGTGGGAGCAGCGGAAGCATTGGTGGACATCAGGCTTATGTCTATTTATAGACTAAAGCAGACATAGCGGAGATAGATCATCTATTTCTGACATGACAGTCATAGGTTTGACGTCATCAGAATAGGGGGTGGATCTGTTGAGAAGGTAGTAGGAAGTGATATTCCTATACTACGATCGGTTATACTTTGGTCGTCACTCAGTGTTTTTTCCACATGGGACTTGGATGTTATATCTGACATACTGGTTACTAGATCTATGGTTTTAGATCTAGATTTGGGTGGTTTCCCAATCAGGGCACCTTGACAGCATTCTATGAGTATTTAGAATGGACGACTCCTGGCATGGTAGTGTACCTGCAGGTAATGGAGTCACCCTCTCTAAAGGTGTCTTACAGACCAAAGGGGAGAGGGATACGCATGATTGACAGATCACTTGCTTAGGCAATTGAGTCAATCATGAGATGTCAAGTACCACACCAGATGTTGTTCTTGCAGTAGGTGCAATAAGTTGATATTAATCCAATCCTGGAAAAACAGTCGGAAGCAGTTTTAGAACATAAGTGAATGTTCTAGGGATATGATAACGGCTGCCTCCTTTAGGAGACGGTTATCACTCCGGGCTTCCAAGGTGACATGGACGACAAGCAGGTTGTCAGAGTTATAGATTTTCCTTCTGACGAGGGGCAGTATTTTGGACAGGTGGTCCAAGGCAATACTGAGGGAGGCATGGCGCAGGATACTGATTAAGTTCAGTTGTTGATACAGTCTAAGAAGTTTGGATTTGGAGTTCATTTATGAGCTAGGTCCCATCAGACATCCAGACATTCTAAGACAGGTATTGCTCATTTCGGGAGATGGCTTTCTCCGCGAACTTGAGATATAGAGAGACATAGAAAGAAACATCACAGCGAATCCACTCACCGAGGCTATTCCTCGAACGCAATAGTTTCACAAACGGGTTTTGTGAGACTGACTAGTAGAGGAGTTGGGTGTTCGGTATCACACGGGCTGTGAGTATGCGGCATCGCAATAATTAGCCTTGAGTGCAAGTGGGAGATTGTTGGAGATAGTGCCCTCAGAGTCAATTATTGGATCACAGGCACGTGATTGCAATGATTGAGGGAGGACCTATCCCGGTAGGACAGTCTTACTCGAGATGATAGTATGCTATCTGGTTTATCTTTATCATCGTGTACTGCTTTAGGTGACCTGACATGTCGCTATTACACGTTGATAGAGCCCCTAGGATTCTTGCTTGACTGCCAGCAGTATGATGGCGATCATATACGTGAGAGCTGGTGGTCTATAAGCACATCCTTAAAAGGTCCCTAGTCGTAGGAGTTTCGAGACAGGGCATCGATACTCCGTTAGTAGACTAGTGTATACAGTCGAGACCCCGACGAGGGGCGGTGGCCGGTCTCACAAGCCACTGGTGTCAGTTGGTTCACCTAAGATGTATACAGGTGCTCATTGGGTTATGAGTACACCGGACAGGACTCGCCGGGAACCTGCTAGTTGGTCTTATACCAGATGTCAGATAGCAGTTCCCTGGTGACATGTGTACAGGTTAGTTCATCGACCTGAGATCGTCATTTGTCTCGTGTGAGTTCCCACTGTACTTTGATTACTACCCTACCACGGCTTAAAGGAGTCGTGCAAACAGGTTTTAGTTGGGTACAGTCCCGAGCCACATGGAGGCAGTGAGCGGATCTGGAGGGGTTCGTCTCTCCCGGTATTGGGGGTGAGGTCGCGCTGTGTCTAGGAGAGCCATTACGCAAAGCCCTCGGCCGAGGCAGGAGATTTACTGGTAGGTATTCCAGTAGTATCTCAGGGCGTTCTGGGCTACGCTCCGACACGACTTGTACCGCTTTTGGGGGTCTGACTTTCACCAACCCCCTAGGCCCGCCATGCGATACTCATAGACGAACGGACCGGACTGTACGGATATTGTCACTGACAGGCTCAGTTGGGTGTCGGGGTGAGCTTCCTCATCGACGTCCCATTTGGTCAATACCTGGTGGCCCGTCATGTATTGGCTTATACCTCTGACGTGCTAGTGGTTAAATCCACAGCCAAGGTATTGACGAGTCTTTAGAGTCCACCACAGTTACAGTTACTCAAGTTTCGGGCGAAACGCTGTAGAGGCCGTATGGAGATATGGCAGGGTTCGATCAGATACGTGCGGTATTGCACGGATCGTGATCGGACAGTTTTTACTAGCCGGCTTTGGCTTAAGCCGGATTCTAGTATTTGATAGTGTAGTTTTGTCTCTTTGCATTTGTGTTTAGTGGGAATACAAATGCGGGCATGTATTTGCAGTAGCGGGGTTTTCCTGTAATTTATTATGGGATCGGTTTTCTGGGGTTGCCAGTTTGCATTCCGTTCCGGCCGGTTTTCCTTCATTCCTTCTCGGTCGGACTTTCTTGGTGGAGGGTGTTAATTGCAAGTTCGCAATTAACATTTAGTGGAGGGTTTTCTTGCAAGTTTGCTTTATGATGAGACTTGTTTCATCATGAGATGCCTTTCTAGTCCATCCTTTATTCTTTTCATTTGATGGTTGTTTGATATGATAAGAAATGAAATGAGAGTGACTAATTTCTATATTGTTGATATATTCTTTCTTGCATTCTTTTTCTCTCTCCAATCTATTTTTGAGAATGGGAGGGGCCGGCCACTTCAAGGGAGAAAGGGAGAGGGTATTATTTGGAGTGTGGCATTTTTCTATCTCATTCTTGAGTTGCAAAAGATTAGCTTCAAAGCTCATTTTTTCTTTCTCTCCTTCTCTTCTCCATTCCTCCACATCAAGGCAACCCCATAACCCCAAGAGACAAGTTCACTACACTATTCTATAGCAAGCCTTGGACGCGTCGGCTAGCCAACTTCGCGCCCGAGTTGCCTCGGTCAAGAGGCGGGAGCCCGTAAAAGATTCAGGCTACGTGGTGCCCTTTCCGACGAGCGAGGAGGTGACGGAGATTCCGCGGGAGATCGGAGTGGAGACGAAGACCGAAGGACTCGGATCGCTTGGTATAACTTCTCACCCCATCTCTAGATAGCTAGCTAGGTTAATGGTTTCGATCCGGGTTTTAATTGTCCGCGGTAGCGCCGGTTTCCGAGTTAGGAAAAAATTTTTATTCCGCATTTTGGCCTCGAGTACGAGGCCGGGGCGCTGCCGTGGCGCAACAATATCTCCATATGGCCTCTACAGCGTTTCGCCCGAAACTTGAGTAACTGTGTATGTGGTGGACTCTAAAGACTCGTCAATACTATGGCTGTGGATTTAACCACTAGCACGTCAGAGGTATAAGCCAATACGTAACGGGCTACCAGGTATTGACAAAAAGGGACGTCGATGAGTGAGCTCATCCTGACACCCTACTGAGCCTGACAGTGACAATATCCGTACAGTCCGGTCCGTTCGTCTATGAGCATCGCATGGCGGGCTTAGGGGGTTGGTAAAAGTCAGACCCCCAATAGCGGTACAAGTCGTGTCGGAGTGTAGCCCAGAACACCCTGAGATACTACTGGAATACCTACCAGCAAATCTCCTGCCTTGGCCAAGGACTTTTCATGTTCTGGCTCTCGTAGACACAGCGCGACCTCACCCCCAATACCGGGAGAGACGAACCCCTGCAGATCCGCTCACCGCCTCCATGTGGCTTGGGACTGTACCCAACTAAAACCTGTTTGCATGACTCCTTTGAGCCGTGGTAGGGTAGTAATCAAAGCACAGTAGGAACTCACACGAGACAAATGACGATCTCAGGTCGATGAACTAACCTGTACACATGTCACCAGAGAACTGCTATCTGACGTCTGGTATAATCCCAACTAGCAGGTTCCCGGCGAGTCCTGTCCGGTGTACTCATAACCCAATGAGCACCTGTATACATCTTAGGTGAACCAACTGACACCAGTGGCTTGTGAGACCGGCCACCGCCCCTCGTCGGGGTCTCGACTGTATACACTAGTCTACTCTGGAGAATCGAAGCCCTGTCTCGAAACTCCCACGACTAGGGACCTTTTAAGGATGTGCTTATAGACTCCAGCTCTCACTTATATGATAGCCCTCATACTGCTGGTAGTCAAGCAAGAATCCTATAGGCTCTATCAACGTGCAATAGCGACTCGTAAGGTCACCTAAAGCCGTACACGATGATAAAGGTAAACCAGATAGCATACTATCATCTTGAGTAAGACTGTCCTACCGGCATAGGTCCTCCTCAATCATTGCAATCACGTGCCTGTGATCCAATAATTGACTTTGAGGGCATTATATCCAACAATCTCCCACTTGCACTCAAGGCTAATTATTGCGATGTCGCATACTCACAGCCCGTGTGATACCGAACACCCAACTCCTCTACTAGTCAGTCTCACAAAGCTCGTTTGCGAAACTATTGCGTTCGAGGAATAGCCTCAGTGAGTGGATCCGCTATGGTGTTTCTTTCTATGTCTCTCTTTATCTCAAGTTCTCGGAGAAAGCCATCTCCCGAAATGAGCAATACCTGTCTTAGAATGTCTGGATGTCTGATGGGACCTAGCTCATAAATGAACTCCAAATCCAAACTTCTTAGACTGTATCATCAACTGAACTCAATCAGTATCCTGCGCCATGCCTTCCCTCAGTATCCTCCTGGACCACCTGTCCAAAATACTGCCCCTCGTCAGAGGGAAAACTATAACTCTGACAGCCACTCTGCCATCCAGGTCACCTTGGAAGCCTGGAATGATAACCGTCTCCTAAAGGAGGCTGCCGTTATCAATTCCCTAGAACATCAACTTATATTCTAAAACTGCTTCCGATTGTGACGACCAAAGTATAACCGATCGTAGTATAGGAATATTACTTCCTACTCTGTGTATGTCATCAAAAACCAGAACATCACACCCTACTACCTTCTTAACAGATCCATCCCCTATTCTGATGAAGTCAAACCTATGACTGTCACGTCAGAAATAGATGATCTATCTCCGCTATATCTGCTTTAGTCTATAAATAGACATAAGCCTGATGTCCACCAATGCTTCCGCTGCTCCCACTGACTACGCCAACCCTCTGGCAGAGTCATATAGACGTGCACTTCTAAAGCCAGTTTAGAACGACGCTATACTCATCCTCCTGCCGGGTCTCACAGTCTGGAACAACATCAATGGAAAGTCTGGGTAAACAAGAACCTCCCTGCCACCGTCCTTGAGCATACCGAAGTACCTCTCGAGTGCCTGAGGTTACCCACCATATCTGCGGAGTGGCCAATGGAATGTCAAACCAGATTGAATCTTTAGGTTCTTATCAAATCTTCAGTAATCGTTTGTGGTTCTGGAATCACTTCCAGTTCTACCATACTCCCACTACTGTTTTCCGAAAAAAAATCTATTTTTATTAAAACTGTGGCGAGTCAAGAATAATATGACTATTGATCTTCCAGATGGTAGAATATCAACCCTCGTCACAGCCCGGGTTAACCCACAAACAGCCATTACAGAAACGTGCCTTGAATTATCCGGCGTCTGGTTTTAAGCATAAGCCGGACAACTCCCCGTACCTTAACAATGTCAAGATATGAACTGTTCTATATCCAATACAGAAACAGAGGCAGTGATTTAATTGAACCAGATTCAAATCATGCAGCTGTCTCCAGTGCATGTCAACTAAATGGAAGGAGGCCGATCAGCGTTACTCAACTTAGGAATGCTTCCAATTATGAGTAACCTGAAAGAGAAGCAAGTTCTCTTAACCATTACTATCAACTGAATACCATATACAAGTATCTACATCTTCGATCACTTTGAAGAATCCCGATACTTGCAATATCTGGTTCTCTACTTTATTCTTATACCTATAACTCCTCAAAACTTCGACCATGTGTTTCTACGAAACACTTGTCTAAGAACTAGAGAAGTTATAAGTAAACCGAATACAGTACGAGAACCAACCCCTCTGTCCTAATGGACACTGGACAATATACAATACTCTGTATAAGTCCCTTGAGTCTAATAACTCATTCACTGTGTGTCGTATGTTGAAAACTGTACTTATGGTTAAGAAGAATTACACCGACGTTTAATACTCCTTACCTAACCATCCACTGATATAGATAAATGTCATAGACATAATTTCAAAAAGGTACATCTCACTCTATAAAAATAGACGTACAGATATATCAATTTGAAATTGGTGCATAACAACGGATATTCAAAACAAAATATTTGCCGACCGGCAAACAACCCAGGTGATTTCCTCAAAAATCACCAATTACAATGAATCCCGATATAATGAGGATGATCACCTAATTCCCAATAACTTACTCCCACTCATCATCTGTAAAATCATACAGATGTGAGAATCATACCTGGTAAATACATACCCAGGAGCAAGTGTCAAATTGGGAAATCAGTTTTCTTTTAACAGTACACAGTGAAACTGAAACATTGAAATGTTTCGATGGGGTATTCTGGTATTCCTAGTAGTGCCTCTTCCATTATCCAGATTCACAACTGTAACCGTATAATTCTTTGCCACCTCTCCAAATCCCATTATATGTCTTTAGTCATTATCTTCTGCACACCCCTTTAGGCCAAATGGTTTTCTTCCTTCCCTACCGTTCGGCACCAGCCTATGGTTTGGAAGAAGACTATCCAATAAGCATAATGGGTGTACTGTCCTAATCCTAGGAGCACTCGCAATGCGAGAGAAGATGAGGATAAAAGACAACCGAATGAACTTAATTCCTATTTCTCCTGAACCAGGATCCATCCCCGAACTGGAATAAGTTCCTTTCGAGTTCGTATATAACCATACGATGGATTATCCAATAAACTGGGATCTTCGTAGTGATACGGAGTGTCCTGGAGAAATACAAAGGTGATTTAGGATTGGTGAAGAAATACTTGGTTTGGTCGTGAATAGCAGTCGCAATTTACTTTGCCCTCTTACTAATCCCTTTCTTTGTCTTAACTTAATACCTTCTGTACACCGTTTAGGCTAACTGGTTTTCTTCATTCCCTACCGGTCGACACCTGCCTAGGGTTTGGAAGAAGACTATCCAATTTGCATAATAGGTGTACTATCTCCTAAACCAAGGAGTACTCGCAACCTGAGAGGAGGTAAAAGGAAAAGACAACTGAATAGTCCTATTCGTTTTCTCTAGAACCAGAAACCATCCTCGAATAAATTCCTTCGAGTTCGTATATAACCATACGATGGTTTTGTCCAATGGAAATGGACGTTCGTAGTAATACGGGGTGTCCTGGAGAAAAGAGTAAAAGTAGGAGTGGCAATGAGGTCTGCAACTCTGACAATCCAAAAGCCAGTGTTAAGAAGGTTCGGTCAACTTGGTCACTGAGTCATAGTCTAGGGTCGGGTCAATGGTCGCTGCCAAAGAGAGAGAGAAAAGAAACACTCAGCGTGCACTCTAACCTAGATCAGAATGGTTATCACTTTATCTAATCTGGAAACCTCCCACTGTAACGTCAAATTCTTCCCCAAACCTGAAAGAAGAATTAGCCGGGATCACCCGAGGAGTAAACCAACTCATCAGTGGGAATCGGGATCCAACTATCATCGCATGATAACGTGACGGAATCCGCTCACGCTATCACACTCTAGAAGGTACGCGCATATCTGGCAAGTTTCAGTTCTTTTGAAACTCCCGATGTGGATTTTTGCCCCATGCTCTTATGACCTTGACTTTGGCCAATATATCATAAGTCACATGTCAAGTTCTACCCGTCATTTTCCAGGTTAATTTGAACCCACCCGTACCTACCCTTGACTTTGGCCAAAATGGCAGTACGACTGTCCCAAACCAACGCATCTATCTATGCTGCATATGAATACCCAACAGCTACCAAACACTGTGCCTTGACTTTGGCCAACATACACAGCTTGAATACTATTGACTATCCATATGAAACGACGAAGGGCTACGAATGGTTTCTGGCGAAAACCTTTAACGTAATGAACTTGATATCGTTGAAGAAACTGATAGCTTTATAAAAATATAGTGAGGAAAACCTTTGCTAAAGAGGTCACTCCCGGTGAAGGGATTTCGGCTCTTTCCCCATAGAATGAGGTGCAGGATATTCCAACTGAATACCACGATGCAAAGCAAAAGCAATCGGCTATAGTGAAGTTATTGCCCTAACGCAAACTTCTGTCCAAGGGGTCACTCCCGGTGAAGGGATCTCGGCCCTTGCCTCATCGACTGAGGAGCAGGATATTCCAACTGAATACCACTGTGCAAAACAAAAGAGAACGCCCTTGCAATAACAGCTTTTTGAAAAAGTGTTCCAACAACATCAGAATACGTTTGTTTATCTTGCATTGATCCGAATCAACGCAGTCCCATCAATTGATCACACCACAAAAGAACGAAAATATACTGATCTACGTATATGCCATCCGCATTCGCCACTGGGTCCCGTCATCACCCGTTAGGTTAGCTAACTAACGACAGAGCGGGGACTGGACTAGCGCGGATGCAAAACATATACAACATCTACTAGTATATATATAATATATAATTTTCGCTCAAGGCGCGATAAAATGCAACACAGAAATGTATAGCAACACAGATCAATACAGATATCTGGGATCCCCGGGTTTCACAGAGCCGCTACTGAAACCCGACGTTCCCCTGATCGTGTGGATAGCCTGTGTAATGAAATCCTAGACCCCTACGGGCGCGGTAAGTTACCCGCCAAAACTTGAAGCGAGGCAGCCCCCTTCAGCAACGTGAATGGACCACCCAGCACTTCACGGAATCCGGTAACTTGGGCACCCCTCTTGGGTCAACCCTATACCCCCTACGAGTGCGGCGAATAGCCCGCCAATTCTAGAGTAATGCCCCCTCCGTCTCAATGCCATGAGATGCGGGCCTGTTGCCCTCTAGAACACGGCTATCCGTGCACCCCTCCGTAGGGTAATCCTAGTACAGAAAGTAAGATATACATACAACGGGTACATCGACCGCAACCTGGTCGTGCCCCAAAAGAATAATACAAACAGGCAGTGACGGCAGTCCACATGTCGGACGCTCGCCCCGCAATATCAAATGTACATATAAAACAAAACTGTACTAATATTGCATCCAGGCTATCCCCCACGACCGATCCGCAACATCACAGCAACACACAGAACATCAACGTGAATGTCACGTTCGCAAATCCGTCTAAAAGGGCTATAGCAGATAGACTGGATTTACCGATCGAGTGACATTCACGGTCGCAGATATAATGTAAATACTGTGAACTAGCATGTTTAAAATATCCGATCGAACAAATATTATCAAGTGGGCCCCAAAGCATTACTGTAGCACTTACAGAAAATCTAGGCCCAAAAGGAATATCCCAAAATCCCTATTTCCATATCAAAAGCCCTCTGGAAAAATTTGCCACGATGAACAGTTAAAGGCGCGGCGAAACCGCGGCCCAAGCATGGGTTTGGCCGCGGTTCCGCGGCGGTGTAGTCGGATCTCGCGACAAAATTTTACCAGAATTCTTATTTTTCCATGCACAGTATTCTGCAACAACCTGAAAAATTTTTGGAGCAGAAAAAATTTCGACAGAAACACGATGCATTGAAAATACGGTTTTTGGGGATTTTGTTCGATCGAGTTCTAAACATACAAGAGCAAGCTAAGCATGGTTAATGGCGTGGCTCTGATACCAATGTAAGTCCGCGGCGGCGCCCCGGCCGTCGATCCGACGCCGGAAACGCGGAAACAAAAACTTTGCAAACTAGCAAACCGGCACCACCGCGCACTTTTCACCTGGATCGGGCCATTAACCTAGCAACTAGAAAAATAGAAAAGAGCAAAGAAGCTATACCAAGCGATCCGTGTCCTTCGGTCTTCGTCTCCATTCCGATCTCCCGCGGAAACTCCGTCCATCACCTCCTCGTCGGAAAGGGCACCACAAAGCCGAAGTCTTTTACGGGCTCCCACCTTTGGACCGAGGCAACTCGGGCGCGAAGTTGGCTAACCGACGCGTCCAAGATTTGCTGTATACTAGTGTAGTAGGCTATGTCTCTTGGGGTTTATGGAGTTGCCTTAATGTTGTGGAGGAGGAAAAATAAGCTATGGGGTGATGTGTGTAATTTTTGCAAGCAAGCATAAGAATGAGATGATATATTTCCACCACTAGAAAAATGATCCTCTCATTCCCTCTTCAAAAATGTGTGGCCAGCCCTCTTGAGGTGGGTGGGAAAAAGATGATAGAAAAACTAATGGAGAAAAGGAAAAGATAAATGCTAGAAAAAATCACACCTATTTCACAAAATCAATCTTTTCATTTCCATTCTCATAAAGGCAATGGAATGACCAAAAAAGAATCTCATCATGAAGCTAGTCTTATCATAATGCCACAAATGCAAGAAACACCCTCCACAATAAATAATTTGCACAATTGCAAATTACCCCCTCCATCGGAAAGTCCGGCCGCGAAAGAACAAAGGAAAAACGGTCGGAACGGAATGCAAACTGGCAACTCCAGAAAACTGATCCCGTAATAAATTACAGGAAAATCCCGCTACTGCAAATACATGCCCGCATTTGTATTCCCACTGAACACAAATGCAAAGAGACAAAACTACACTATCTAATACTAGGATCCAGCTTAAGCCAAAGCCGGCTAGTAAAAACCGTCTGATCACGATCCGTGCAATACCGCACGTATCTGATCGAACCCTGCCATATCTCCATACGGCCTCTACAGCGTTTCGCCCGAAACTTGAGTAACAGTGTATGTGGTGGACTCTAAAGACTCGTCAATACCATGGCTGTGGATTTAACCACTAGCACGTCAGAGATATAAGCCAATACGTAACGGGCTACCAGGTATTGACAAAAAGGGACGTCGATGAGAGAACTCATCCTGACACCCTACTGAGCCTGACAGTGACAATATCCGTACAGTCCGGTCCGTTCGTCTATGAGCATCGCATGGCGGGCCTAGGGGGTTGGTAAAAGTCAGACCCCCAATAGCGGTACAAGTCGTGTCGGAGTGTAGCCCAGAACACCCTGAGATACTACTGGAATACCTACTAGCAAATCTCCTGCCTTGGCCAAGGACTTTTCATGTTCTGGCTCTCCAAGACACAGCGTGACCTAACCCCCAATACCGGGAGAGACGAACCCCTGCAGATCCGCTCACCGCCTCCATGTGGCTCGGGACTGTACCCAACTAAAACCTGTTTGCACGACTCCTTTGAGCCGTGGTAGGGTAGTAATCAAAGCACAGTGGGAACTCACACGAGACAAATGACGATCTCAGGTCGATGAACTAACCTGTACACATGTCACCAGAGAACTGCTATCTGACGTCTGGTATAATCCCAACTAGCAGGTTCCCGGCGAGTCCTGTCCGGTGTACTCATAACCCAATGAGCACCTGTATACATCTTAGGTGAACCAACTGACACCAGTGGCTTGTGAGACCGGCCACCGCCCCTCGTCGGGGTCTCGACTGTATACACTAGTCTACTCTGGAGAATCGATGCCCTGTCTTGAAACTCCCACGACTAAGGACCTTTTAAGGATGTGCTTATAGACTCCAGCTCTCACTTATATGATCGCCCTCATACTGCTGGTAGTCAAGCAAGAATCTTAGGGGCTCTATCAACGTGCAATAGCGACTCGTAAGGTCACCTAAAGCCGTACACGATGATAAAGGTAAACCAGATAGCATACTATCATCTTGAGTAAGACTGTCCTACTGGCATAGGTCCTCCTCAATCATTGCAATCACGTGCCTGTGATCCAATAATTGACTCTGAGGGCATTATATCCAACAATCTCCCACTTTCACTCAAGGCTAATTATTCCGATGTCGCATACTCACAGCCCGTGTGATACCGAACACCCAACTCCTCTACTAGTCAGTCTCACAAAGCTCGTTTGCGAAACTATTGCGTTCGAGGAATAACCTCAGTGAGTGGATCCGCTATGGTGTTTCTTTCTATGTCTCTCTTTATCTCAAGTTCTCGGAGAAAACCATCTCCCGAAATGAGCAATACCTGTCTTAGAATGTCTGGATGTCTGATGGGACCTAGCTCATAAATGAACTCCAAATCCAAACTTCTTAGACTGTATCATCAACTGAACTCAATCAGTATCCTGTGCCATGCCTTCCCTCAGTATCCTCCTGGACCACCTGTCCAAAATACTGCCCCTCGTCAGAGGGAAAACTATAACTCTGACAGCCACTCTGCCATCCAGGTCACCTTGGAAGCCTGGAATGATAACTGTCTCCTAAAGGAGGCTGCCATTATCAATTCCCTAGAACATCAACTTATGTTCTAAAACTGCTTCCAATTGTGACGACCAAAGTATAACCGATCGTAGTATAGGAATATTACTTCCTACTCTGTGTATGTCATCAAAAACCAGAACATCACACCCTACTACCTTCTTAACATATCCATCCCCTATTCTGATGAAGTCAAACCTATGACTGTCACGTCAGAAATAGATGATCTATCTCTGCTATATCTGCTTTAGTCTATAAATAGACATAAGCCTGATGTCCACCAATGCTTCCGCTGCTCCCACTGACTACGCCAACCCTCTGGCAGAGTCATATAGACGTGCACTTCTAAAGCCAGTTTAGAACGACGCTATACTCATCCTCCTGCCGGGTCTCACAGTCTGGAACAACAGCAATGGCAAGTCTGGGTAAACAAGAACCTCCCTGCCACCGTCCTTGAGCATACCGAAGTACCTCTCGAGTGCCTGAGGTTACCCACCATATCTGCGGAGTGGCCAATGGAATGTCAAACCAGATTGAATCTTTAGGTTCTTATCAAATCTTCAGTAATCGTTTGTGGTTCTGGAATCACTTCCAGTTCTACCATACTCCCACTACTGTTTTCCGAAAAAAAAATCCATTTTTATTAGAACTATGGTGAGTCAAGAACAATATCACTATTGATCTTCCAGATGGTAGAATATCAACCCTCGTCATAGCCCGGGTTAACCCACAACAGCCATTATAGAAACGTGCCTTGAGTTATCCGGAGTTTGGTTTTAAGCATAAGCCGGACAACTCCCCGTACCTTAACAATGTCAAGATATGAACTGTTCTATATCCAATACAGAAACAGAGGCAGTGATTTAATTGAACCAGATTCAAATCATGCAGCTGTCTCCAGTGCATGTCAACTAAATGGAAGGAGGCCGATCAGCGTTACTCAACTTAGGAATGCTTCCAATTATGAGTAACCTGAAAGAGAAGCAAGTTCTCTTAACCATTACTATCAACTGAATACCATATACAAGTATCTACATCTTCGATCACTTTGAAGAATCCCGATACTTGCAATATCTGGTTCTCTACTTTATTCTTATACCTATAACTCCTCAAAACTTCGACCATGTGTTTCTACGAAACACTTGTCTAAGAACTAGAGAAGTTATAAGTAAACCGAATATAGTACGAGGACCATTAACTAGTCCTAGCTAACTACAAGACGGGGAAGAGAGATATACCGACTGATCCGTGTCCTCCGGTCTTCTCATCGTCGTCCCGATCTCCCGCGGAAGCTCCGGTCTCCACCTCGTCGCCGGCTTCTTTTACGGGCTCCCACTTCTGTACCGAGGCAACTCGGGCACGAAGTTGGCGAGCCGACGTGCCCAAGGTTTGCTGTAGAATGGTGTAGTGAGCTATGTCTCATTTTGGGGTTACTTGAAGTCGCCTTTTGGTAAAGGAAATGAAGTGAACCTTTTGGAGAGGGAACTCGGGGATTTTGCAAGCAAATGAGACCAAAAATCCCCCATGAAAATTTGGGACAGCCCCCACCTTCAAGTGGCCGGCCTCTTCTTGGCAAGAGAGTGAGTGAGGGAGGGAGAGATCAATGGATGATAGAACCACAACCATAATGCAAGGGAGAGAGAGAAAAGTCATGATATCAAGAAATGATTACAAGTAAATCCAACACTCATACAACCATCATAATCCATCATCATCACCAAAAAGTCATGCCATCATGACACTACAAGACTAGCCATGATGATTAAAGAAAGTCAAGTGATCATGACACAACAATATGCAAAGACCCCCTCCACAAATGCTTATTTGCACAAATGCAAATAAGCCCTCCTCCACCAATCTTCGGCCAATGAAAGATACAAAGAAATATGGCCGAAACGGAAAGCAAATTGGCAACTCCAGAAAACTGGTCCCGTAATAAATTACAGTAAAATCCCGATACTGTGTATACACACCCGCATTTGTATTCCGACCGAAATACAAATGCTGTGAGACAAAATCTACACTGTACTATACTAGGATCCGACTTAAACCAAAGCCGGCTAGTAATATCCGTCCGATCCTGATCCGTGCAATACCACACGTATCTGATCGAACCCTGCCATATCTCCATACGGCCTCTACAGCGTTTCGCCCGAAAACTTGAGCAACTGAATGTGGGGGACTCTAAAGACTCGTCAACACCATGGTTGTGGATTTAACCACTAGCACGTCAGAGATATAAGCCAATATGTAACGGGCTACCAGGTATTGACCAAAAGGGATGCCGATGAGCGAACTCATCCTGACACCCTACTGAGCCTGTCAGTGACAATATCCGTAAAGTCCGGTCCGTTCGTCTATGAGCATCGCATGGCGGGCCTAGGGGGTTGGTAAAAGTCAGACCCCCAAAAGCGTATAAGTCGTGTCGGAGTGTTGCCCAGAACACCCTGAGATACTACTGGAATACCTACCAGTAAATCTCCTGCCTCGGCCGAGGGCTTTGTGTAATGGCTCTCCTAGACACAGCGCGACCTCACCCCCAATACCGGGAGAGACGAACCCCCGAAGATCCGCTCACTGCCTCCATGTGGCTCGGGACTGTACCCAACTAAAACCTGTTTGCACGTCTCCTTTGAGCGTGGTAGGGTAGTAATCAAAGCACAGTGGAAACTCACACGAGACAAATGACGATCCTCAGGTCGATGAACTAACCTGTACACATATCACCAGGGAACTGCTATCTGACGTCAGGTATAAGACCAACTAGCATGTTCCCGGCGAGTCCTGTCCGGTGTACTCATAACCCAATGAGCACCTGTATACATCTTAGGTGAACCAACTGACACCAGTGGCTTGTGAGACCGGCCACCGCCCCTCATCGGGGTCTCGACTGTATACACTAGTCTACTCTGGAGTATCGATACCCTGTCTCGAAACTCCTACGACTAGGGACCTTTTAAGGATGTGCTTATAGACCCCAGCTCCCACTTATATGATCGCCCTCATACTGCTGGTGGTCAAGCATGAATCCTAGGGGCTCTATCAACGTGTAATAGCGACATGTCAGGTCACCTAAAGCAGTACACGATGATAAAGATAAACCAGATAGCATACTATCATCTTGAGTAAGACTGTCCTACCGGGATAGGTCCTCCCTCAATCATTGCAATCACGTGCCTGTGATCCAATACTTGACTCTGAGGGCACTATCTCTGTCACGACCCGCAGGGTACGGAACGTGACTGGCACTTAAGTTTACGAAACGTCTAAAGACGTCCGTAAAATAAGTAAGCCAAAGCCCAGAAAACAAAACCAATTAAGCAAAAGAGTGAAGAAAACCCAATCAATTGAAAGCGAGTTATCAAATAAGTCATGTAAAACCCTTTTTAAAAACAATACCAATTTTTCCCGAAAATTTCGGCAGAGTCTCCTTTGTAAATACTGACCCCCAAAAATGGGTACAACAAAATATATACATGAATCCAACAAAAAAGGGCATCCCCAAGCGGGAGCTAGCTCTTCGCCATAAGGCGGTCACAAATCCCACGCAATGTAAATGACAATAAGCATAATAATCATAAGGAAGCATGAAAAAGTAACATGTCGGCTCAAGTGAGCTCGACCCCAAAATACAGCATAAAATCCACAAACCTCACAGTCTCATCTCTAGGTCAATATACAATAATCTGGTAGAAACAGTAGATGGAGTACACTAGATACAAAGAATATACAAGTGGTACAAAAATATTAACATAACCCACCTATGAGCAAATCTCGAGTCCAGGCAAAAGAGGCAAAAGAAGCAAGCGCACCCGCCGCTACTGAACTGACGGAGCGGACCTGCAACAGGCTATGGCACAACGGGGGTGAGTTGCCAACTCGTGAGTAATAAATAACATTTACACAGGCTATCGAATGCATGCACACAAGCATCCTAGCATCTATATACAGGTAAGGCAGGACATAATGGCGAGTATGTATGCAATATGGATATACTAGCAGGTGTGTATACAACATCAGTGTACGAATATGTATGCAACATGAATATCTGAGGTCTCAATAGGTTTATATATAAAAATATTTTATCAGATGTTGTTTTTGAAACTCTTTTAGAATGCCAGCAAATGTCAATGAATCGACGAAAACCGGTGTCCAGCAACGACACCCCAAAAGCTGTCTCAAATCTCATAAATGTATCGCTGGCCTCAGCCGTCCGGCTGACCCATCTCAAATATCAATATCTCATCATCTAGCGGCCACGGTCGGTATCCTCTGGATATCCGCCGTCCCAAACAGTCACCGGTAGGTAATCCGTCCCCTGCCAGGCTCAACGTCATCACCACATTCCTCTTGCCCCGGGGTACCTTACCGGGCCCACCATGTACCCGTGCCGGTTCCTCCACTCCTCGACACGGATTTCCAAAGCCACAGCAAACTCATGGTGGACGACACTTACATCACTAGAAAACCGCAATTTACATGTTTTAAAAATATCATAAGTTTGGAAATTTTGCGGCTTTCCCCCGAAATCCAGCAATATCATAAAATCTCAAGAAATCCTCATAAGTGCATATATCAGTGATAATGAATGCATATGATATCAATAATCAAGTTGCGATGTGTGATTAATGGATTAAGCATGAACAATTAATATGATGAAGTACATGCACATGAATAGCAATTCTACGGTTTCATTTTTAAGGAATTAAAGGCAAAAGCAGCAGTTTAAATATCAATTAGTAAAAGGTTTAAATTTAAATGTTATCTAGTGTGGTGGCATGGCAATTACCAGGGTGTGTGTGTAAACATGAATAGTGCTCGTACTGCATATAAAAACCTGGTAATGGTGCATGTGTCCTACAATTGAGTTTGCGTATATGGGTATAACATATTGATCTAATTGCAGCAATTATCATGCCAGTATTATTATTCTAATGTCACAAGTGGTTATCCAGTTTACTATTTTATTTTCAGTTTACTAAATCTATCGGGCGACTTGCGCCATCCAAACGATCGTCCCCCGTAGATGTTAAATCTACTCACCGGGATCCCTGGCTAGCTGTGTCCAATCACCGCCTTTCCCTTTCGCGCCGCGTCTGACGTTTCCGCGACCGAACCTGGAATTTACATCAATACCAAATATAAGGTTACATATCAAGAACGACGCAAAACCCCAACGAAACTACTAAGGTTCGCTAGCTAGGTACAACGTGCACAAAGTGCGCGGACACACGCGAAAATCGCAAAAACTGCCGAAAAACGCCGATTTGGGTCGCCCGGCAAAACTAAAACCCGACTACCCAAAGAACCGCACTCACGCATCCTAAAAGTCGTAGGACAAGCCATTACAATCATCAAGATATCAAAAATAGTCCATCTCATAATTTATATAAAAATCTAGTAAGCATATATATCGCAAAAACCGGTGCAAAAATCGCCGATTTGCGACAAAACGACTACAATAAAGCATACTCACCCAAGCACACTACAAGCAATCCACACCCACTAATTACAACACATTAATCATGCTCCAAAACCTATATTCCACAACCAAACCCTTTCTTGATTTTTATAAATAGCAATTGCAAATCAAAAACCATACTTGAAAAACTTAATTAACACTAATTTCAACCCCAATTAGCAAGTTCACCTCTTAGATTAAGGTTAGCAAAACACTAGATAGCAAATTAGGTTTAAATCAATTAAATAATGCTTTCTAAAACTTAATCAACTCACTAATCAAGTTTCAACTATCCATTCCATACAAAAACCTTCTCTTGAAAATTTAAAAACAACAATTTACAACTAAAATCAACTTCTAAAATTACCTAAATTAGCATAATTAAAGACTACATAACAAGGTAACCATATAGATTAGTTCACTAACAACTAGATTAACTAATAAATAACTTAATTAATTATCATGGCTTCAAAACCCTAATTTAAACAAACTACTCTTTTAAACTAGATTAGAAATAAGCTAACTTTTAACACTAACCATACAATTAAAGGAATTTTTAGCAAAAGAAAGCAACTTGATGAGAATTATACCTCTTGATCTATGGATCAAGCAAGAAAATTTGCTCCAATTGATGGCCTCAACACCAAGATCCAAGCAAGAATGGCTAAGGATAATGATAGCATAAGGATTTTTGTTTGGATTTTTGAATTAAATCATGGATTTTGATGTATTTCTTGAAGAAATTGAAGAAAAATGAAAAGAAAAGAGAGGAAGAAGAGGGTGTGCAGGAATTTCGGCCAGAATGAGGTATGGGGGAGGGTGTGGGCAAGTGGGGAAAGTCATGGTCAAGTCCACAAAAGTCAATGTATCATACATTATCCATTTTAATTAAAATAACACCATAAACTATCAAATTAACTCAAGAAAGAAACCAAGAAGAGAGAGGCCAGAAATTTCTGGTCTCACACAAGGTGGGGCTGTCCTAGGGCTGAGGAAAAAGAGAGAGGGGTTTTACAAAAGAAATTTTATGCAAAAAGGCCCCCTACAACTCAAAAATTGCAAGTTTTAGCTCAAAATTCAATAAATTCGTTTCAAATCACAAAAATTTGTTAAAAATCAAAATAAATTAATAAAAATTCATGTTATCACTAGATTATAATTATCATAATTTTAGAGATTAAAATTAGCCCGGAAAAATTTGTATTTATCGCTTATTTAATGTATTTTCTTACCGGCTTAAAATAATATTAAAAAATTGAAAAATAGGGAAAAATTTTTAAATGACCAAAATTTCATAAATAACTCATTAGCTACTAAAAACAAGAAATTACCTATCCTTTTTAGGTATAATTAGCCCTAAACTGCAAAATAACAAGAAAGACGGTTTTCGGAAGAATACCGAATTTTCACCGAATTTCAGGAAAACACCAAAACGACTTTTCAAGACGCTACAATCTTCCCCCCTTAAAGAAATTCGGTCCCCGAATTAAAAAATATAGCTACGCGTACCTTCAAAGAGATGGGGATATTTCTTCCTCATCTCGCCCTCGGTCTCCCGGGTAACCTCCTCGCTGCTTGGGCTACGCCAAAGGACCTTGACGGTTAGTATAACCTTCGACCTCAACTTCTTCACCTGCCGATCCAAGATGGCTACCGGCTGCTCTGCAAAGGAAAGGTCGCACTCTAGCTGGACTGTCGGGTGCTGAATCGCATGCGAAGGGTCGTGAAGGTACTTGCGGAGCATCGAAACATGAAAAATGGGGTGAACATCGGGAAAGCTGGGAGGAAGAGCCAAACGATATGCAACAGCGCCAACCCGCTCGAGGATCTCGAAGGGACCTACGAATCTAGGGCTAAGCTTCCCCTTTCGCCCAAAACGCATCACGCCCTTCATCGGGGAGACTTTCAGAAAAACATGGTCGACAACTGCGAACTCTAACCTGCGACGGCGCCTGTCTACATAGGATTTCTGCCTGCTCTGAGCCGCTCTCATCCGGTCTCGGATCAACTGGATCTTCGATGTCGTCTCCTCAACAAGCTGCGGCCCCAAAATGCTGCTCTCGCTGAGCTCTGTCCAACTAACGGGCGATCTGCATCTCCTCCCATACAATGCCTCGAAAGGTGCCATCTGAATAGTATCCTGGAAGCTATTGTTGTAGGAGAACTCCACTAGAGGTAAATGACGATCCCAGCTACCACCAAAGTCTAAAACGCACGCTCTGAGCATGTCCTCGAGAGTCTGAAAGGTCCGCTCTGACTGTCCGTCTGTCTGCGGATGAAACGCTGTGCTGAAGCTCAAACGAGTGCCCAAAGCCTCCTGAAGTCTCTGCCAAAGTCGGCTGGTGAACTGAGTGCCTCGATCTGACACGATACAAGTCGGTACGCCATGTAGTCGCACGATCTCGTCAATATAGAGCTGAGCATACTGAGCGAAGCTGAAAGTCGTCTTCACTGCAAGGAAGTGAGCCGCTTTCGTCAATCTATCCACGATCACCCAGATGGAGTCGTACCCTCGACTGGTCCTGGGTAGACCCACAACGAAATCCATCGAAATCTGTTCCCATTTCCACTCTGGAATGGGTAACGGCTGTAGCTCTCCTGCGGGCCTCTGGTGCTCGGCCTTGACTTGCTGACAAGTCAGGCATCTCGAAACGAGCTCCGCAATGTCCCTCTTCATCCCGTCCCACCAGTAGGTCTCTCTCATAACATGGTACATCTTGGTGGAACCGGGGTGGACACTATACACTGATCGGTGTGCCTCCTCGAGAATGTCGCGCCGTAATCCATCAGTATCTGGTACGCACAGTCTAGATCCATATCATAAAATCCCCTGATCGTCAACCATGAACTCGGAAAATCTGCCCTGTCCCATCTGTGCCATGATCTCTGAGCAACGGTCGTCACTACGCTGTGCCTCATATATACGGTCAAGCAACTGTGGGCGTGCACGAACATGCGCGAGCTGTCCCCCTGTCTGAGTGAACTCGAACTCAACTCGGCTGTCGCATAACATCTGCCAATCTGCTGACGACTGCCTCTGCACTGCGCGCAAAAGGATAGACTACCCCCGGGCCTTCTACTCAACGCATCTGCCACCACATTCGCCTTGCCTGGGTGATATAAGATCTCGCAGTCGTAGTCTTTCACCAACTCCATCCAACGACGCTGTCTGAGGTTCAGGTCTCGCTGCTGAAATATGTACTTTAAGCTCTTGTGATCGGTGAATATCTGACACGACTCGCCGTACAGGTAATGTCGCCAAATCTTCAGTGTAAAGACCACTGCAGCCATCTCCAAATCATGAGTGGAGTAGTTCTGTTCATGCTTCTTCAACTGCCGAGAAGCATAAGCGATCATCCGGCCATGCTGCATCAAAACGCATCCTAATCCCACTCGTGAAGCATCACAGTAGACAACAAATCCGCCTGATCCCGAAGGCAAAGATAATACCGGCGCCGTAGTCAAACGAGTCCGTAGCTGCTGAAAACTGCGCTCGCACTCCTCTGTCCAGACGAAAGGAACTCCCTTCCGGGTCAAACTGGTCAACGGTGCAGCTATACGGGAGAAGTCCTGAACAAAACGCCTGTAGTAGCCCGCCAGGCCTAGAAAACTACGGATCTCAGTAACCGATGTAGGTCGGGGCCACTGCTGAACGGCCTCAATCTTCTTCGGGTCCACACGAATGCCGTCTCTCGTAACCACGTGACCCAAGAATCCGACGCTGTCCAGCCAGAATGCACACTTGGAGAACTTCGCGAACAGCTGGTGCTCCCTCAGAGTCTGTAACGTAATCCGCAAGTGCTGCTCGTGCTCCTCTCTGCTCCGGGAGTACACCAAGATATCGTCGATAAACACGATGATGAACAAGTCAAGATACGGCCTGAATGTACGGTTCATCAAATCCATAAATGCTGCTGGGGCATTGGTGAGTCCGAACGACATCACCAAAAACTCGTAGTGGCCATAGCGTGTACGGAAAGCTGTCCTCGGTATATCCTCCTGTCGAACTCGCAGCTGATGGTATCCTGATCGCAAGTCGATCCTCGAAAAATACCCCGCACCCTGAAGCTGGTCGAACAAATCATCAATGCGCGGCAACGGATATCTGTTCCGAACGGTAACCTTGTTCAGCTGGCGGTAATCGATACATAAGCGCAAACTTCCATCCTTCTTCTTGACAAACAGGACCGGAGCACCCCACGGAGAAACACTCGGTCGAATAAGCCCCTTGTCCAACAAATCCTGCAACTGATCCTTCAGCTCCCGAAGCTCTGCCGGGGCCATCCGATAAGGAAGTATAGAAATAGGCCCCGAACCGGGAATCAAATCAATGCCGAACTCAACATTGCGCTCAGGCGGTAGCCCAGGTAGCTCATCAGGGAAAACATCAGGGAACTCACAACCTACCGGGACCCGGTCCAACGGAACCTCTGCAGCTCGAGTAACACAAACAAACGCTAAGAATCCCTGACATCCCTTCCGCAAGAGTTGACCAGCGCGAAGAGACGAAATTAAGCTGGGAAGGGCGACACTGCGGTCTCCCTGAATAACAAGGACTGGCTCTGCCGGAAAGCTAAATCTGACTGCCTTCTCACGGCAGTCCACCGAAGCATAACAAGTGGCTAGCCAATCCATGCCCAGAAGCACATCAAAGTCCAACATATCGAGGAGTATCAAATCAACTGATGAATCCCTCTCCCCGATACGAACGGAACACAAACGAAATACAAACCGAGCGACAAACGACTCGCCTACCGGAGTAACAACAACAAGCGGCTGATCCAACGACGACGACTCACGGCCCAACATCGGTGCAAAGTGTGTAGAGACGTACGAATGTGTGGAACCTGGGTCGAAAAATACCCGCGTGTCGAAAGAACAAACTGGCAAAGTACCTGTCACAACGGCATTGGATGCCTGCGCATCCTGCGGTGTCAAAGCAAATACTCGGGCCTGTCCTCCACCGATAGCGGGCTGACCTCGACCTCGGCCTCTGCCTCCTCGTCCTCTCTGAACAGGACCGCCACGTCCTCGGCCTCTCGGTGCACCTAACTGGCGTGGAGCATCGCCTGGGGTAGAAAGTAGGGCTCTCTGAGGAGGGGGTGGTGATGGTGGTAGGGTCACATGCGGAACTGTCGCTGCTCCCTGTCGTCTCACCGGACAGTCTCTGATACGATGATGCAGGCTACCACACCAAAAACATCCTAACCATGGCTGCTGACCATATGGGTGAAGGCGATATAACTGGCCCCTAAAGAATCCACCACAGCCTCTGCGAACCCTCCTAGGTGCTAACATATCAGTGCGAATCCGACTCGGTCTCGAAACGACTGCAGGGGGAGTAATATCCGATCTCTGTGCTCGATTGACCTCTACTAACGATTCCACCATCTGTCGTAACTCCTGCATGCCTCCCATCATCTGTCGCAGCTCCTCCATACCGGACTCAAGCCTATCCATGCGACCTGGGGAATGCGGATCAGTCTGTCTCTGCGGCGTAGGCATACCACCCTGCTCAGTCCTAGTCTCGGACGAGCCAGCTCGAATCTCGTCTCTGACGGCAGCCCTCTGTGCCCTCGTAGCCTTCGGCGGCATAGTGGCTGGTACAGGAAAATGATAATAAGGACAGTGCAATAGGATCATAGGATACACGGAGTTGAAGAAGGAATTTTTCAAGCAAGTATATCCTAAAGTCACTTAGGCGGAGTACCGTATCGTAAGTATGCCGCGGACATACGCACGCTACGTTACGCTGCTTAAGTCACTTACTCCATCTACCAAGGGTCATCCTACACTCACAAAGGTAAAACCTATCGCTCTGATACCAACTTTGTCACGACCCGCAGGGTACGGAACGTGACTGGCACTTAAGTTTACGAAACGTCTAAAGACGTCCGTAAAATAAGTAAGCCAAAGCCCAGAAAACAAAACCAATTAAGCAAAAGAGTGAAGAAAACCCAATCAATTGAAAGCAAGTTATCAAATAAGTCATGTAAAACCCTTTTTAAAAACAATACCAATTTTTCCCGAAAATTTCGGCAGAGTCTCCTTTGTAAATACTGACCCCCAAAAATGGGTACAACAAAATATATACATGAATCCAACAAAAAAGGGCATCCCCAAGCGGGAGATAGCTCTTCGCCATAAGGCGGTCACAAATCCCACGCAATGTAAATGACAATAAGCATAATAATCATAAGGAAGCATGAAAAAGTAACATGTCGGCTCAAGTGAGCTCGACCCCAAAATACAGCATAAAATCCACAAACCTCACAGTCTCATCTCTAGGTCAATATACAATAATCTGGTAGAAACAGTAGATGGAGTACACTAGATACAAAGAATATACAAGTGGTACAAAAATATTAACATAACCCACCTATGAGCAAATCTCGAGTCCAGGAAAAAGAGGCAAAAGAAGCAAGCGCACCCGCCGCTACTGAACTGACGGAGCGGACCTGCAACAGGCTATGGCACAACGGGGGTGAGTTGCCAACTCGTGAGTAATAAATAACATTTACACAGGCTATCGAATGCATGCACACAAGCATCCTAGCATCTATATACAGGTAAGGCAGGACATAATGGCGAGTATGTATGCAATATGGATATACTAGCAGGTGTGTATACAACATCAGTGTACGAATATGTATGCAACATGAATATCTGAGGTCTCAATAGGTTTATATATAAAAATATTTTATCAGATGTTGTTTTTGAAACTCTTTTAGAATGCCAGCAAATGTCAATGAATCGACGAAAACCGGTGTCCAGCAACGACACCCCAAAAGCTGTCTCAAATCTCATAAATGTATCGCTGGCCTCAGCCGTCCGGCTGACCCATCTCAAATATCAATATCTCATCATCTAGCGGCCACGGTCGGTATCCTCTGGATATCCGCCGTCCCAAACAGTCACCGGTAGGTAATCCGTCCCCTGCCAGGCTCAACGTCATCACCACATTCCTCTTGCCCCGGGGTACCTTACCGGGCCCACCATGTACCCGTGCCGGTTCCTCCACTCCTCGACACGGATTTCCAAAGCCACAGCAAACTCATGGTGGACGACACTTACATCACTAGAAAACCGCAATTTACATGTTTTAAAAATATCATAAGTTTGGAAATTTTGCGGCTTTCCCCCGAAATCCAGCAATATCATAAAATCTCAAGAAATCCTCATAAGTGCATATATCAGTGATAATGAATGCATATGATATCAATAATCAAGTTGCGATGTGTGATTAATGGATTAAGCATGAACAATTAATATGATGAAGTACATGCACATGAATAGCAATTCTACGGTTTCATTTTTAAGGAATTAAAGGCAAAAGCAGCAGTTTAAATATCAATTAGTAAAAGGTTTAAATTTAAATGTTATCTAGTGTGGTGGCATGGCAATTACCAGGGTGTGTGTGTAAACATGAATAGTGCTCGTACTGCATATAAAAACCTGGTAATGGTGCATGTGTCCTACAATTGAGTTTGCGTATATGGGTATAACATATTGATCTAATTGCAGCAATTATCATGCCAGTATTATTATTCTAATGTCACAAGTGGTTATCCAGTTTACTATTTTATTTTCAGTTTACTAAATCTATCGGGCGACTTGCGCCATCCAAACGATCGTCCCCCGTAGATGTTAAATCTACTCACCGGGATCCCTGGCTAGCTGTGTCCAATCACCGCCTTTCCCTTTCGCGCCGCGTCTGACGTTTCCGCGACCGAACCTGGAATTTACATCAATACCAAATATAAGGTTACATATCAAGAACGACGCAAAACCCCAACGAAACTACTAAGGTTCGCTAGCTAGGTACAACGTGCACAAAGTGCGCGGACACACGCGAAAATCGCAAAAACTGCCGAAAAACGCCGATTTGGGTCGCCCGGCAAAACTAAAACCCGACTACCCAAAGAACCGCACTCACGCATCCTAAAAGTCGTAGGACAAGCCATTACAATCATCAAGATATCAAAAATAGTCCATCTCATAATTTATATAAAAATCTAGTAAGCATATACATCGCAAAAACCGGTGCAAAAATCGCCGATTTGCGACAAAACGACTACAATAAAGCATACTCACCCAAGCACACTACAAGCAATCCACACCCACTAATTACAACACATTAATCATGCTCCAAAACCTATATTCCACAACCAAACCCTTTCTTGATTTTTATAAATAGCAATTGCAAATCAAAAACCATACTTGAAAAACTTAATTAACACTAATTTCAACCCCAATTAGCAAGTTCACCTCATAGATTAAGGTTAGCAAAACACTAGATAGCAAATTAGGTTTAAATCAATTAAATAATGCTTTCTAAAACTTAATCAACTCACTAATCAAGTTTCAACTATCCATTCCATACAAAAACCTTCTCTTGAAAATTTAAAAACAACAATTTACAACTAAAATCAACTTCTAAAATTACCTAAATTAGCATAATTAAAGACTACATAACAAGGTAACCATATAGATTAGTTCACTAACAACTAGATTAACTAATAAATAACTTAATTAATTATCATGGCTTCAAAACCCTAATTTAAACAAACTACTCTTTTAAACTAGATTAGAAATAAGCTAACTTTTAACACTAACCATACAATTAAAGGAATTTTTAGCAAAAGAAAGCAACTTGATGAGAATTATACCTCTTGATCTATGGATCAAGCAAGAAAATTTGCTCCAATTGATGGCCTCAACACCAAGGTCCAAGCAAGAATGGCTAAGGATAATGATAGCATAAGGATTTTTGTTTGGATTTTTGAATTAAATCATGGATTTTGATGTATTTCTTGAAGAAATTGAAGAAAAATGAAAAGAAAAGAGAGGAAGAAGAGGGTGTGCAGGAATTTCGGCCAGAATGAGGTATGGGGGAGGGTGTGGGCAAGTGGGGAAAGTCATGGTCAAGTCCACAAAAGTCAATGTATCATACATTATCCATTTTAATTAAAATAACACCATAAACTATCAAATTAACTCAAAAAAGAAACCAAGAAGAGAGAGGCCAGAAATTTCTGGTCTCACACAAGGTGGGGCTGTCCTAGGGCTGAGGAAAAAGAGAGAGGGGTTTTACAAAAGAAATTTTATGCAAAAAGGCCCCCTACAACTCAAAAATTGCAAGTTTTAGCTCAAAATTCAATAAATTCGTTTCAAATCACAAAAATTTGTTAAAAATCAAAATAAATTAATAAAAATTCATGTTATCACTAGATTATAATTATCATAATTTTAGAGATTAAAATTAGCCCGGAAAAATTTGTATTTATCGCTTATTTAATGTATTTTCTTACCGGCTTAAAATAATATTAAAAAATTGAAAAATAGGGAAAAATTTTTAAATGACCAAAATTTCATAAATAACTCATTAGCTACTAAAAACAAGAAATTACCTATCCTTTTTAGGTATAATTAGCCCTAAACTGCAAAATAACAAGAAAGACGGTTTTCGGAAGAATACCGAATTTTCACCGAATTTCAGGAAAACACCAAAACGACTTTTCAAGACGCTACAATCTCCAACAATCTTCCACTTGCACTCAAGGCTAATTATTGCGATGTCGCATACTCACAGCCCGTGTGATACCGAACACCCAACTCCTCTACTTGTCAGTCTCATAAAGCTCGTTTGTGAAACTATTGCGTTCGAGGAATAGCCTCAGTGAGTGGATCCTCTTTGATGTTTCTTTCTATGTCTCTCTATATCTCAAGTTCGCGGAGAAAGCCATCTCCCGAAATGAGCAATACCTGTCTTAGAATGTGTCTGGATGTCTGATGGGACCTAGCTTATTAATGAACTCCAAATCCAAACTTCTTAGACTGTATCGTCAACTGAACTTAATCAGTATCCTGCGTCATGCCTCCCTCAGTATTGCCTTGGACCACCTGTCCAAAATACTGCCCCTCGTCAGGAGGAAAAACTATAACTCTGACAACCTCCTTGTCGTCCAGGTCACCTTGGAAGCCTGGAATGATAACTGTCTCCCGAATGAGGCTGTCGTTATCATATCCCTAGAACATCCACTTATGTTCTAAAACTGCTTCCGACTGTTTCTCCAGGATTGGATCAATGTCAACTTCTTGCATCTAGTGCAAGAACAACATCTGGTGTGGTACTTGACATCTCATGATTGACTCAATTGCCTAAGCAAGTGATCTGCCAAACATGCACATCCCTCTCCCCTTTAGTCTGTAAGACACCTTTAGAGAGGGTGACTCCATCACCTGCAGGTATACTACCGTGCCAGGAGTCGTCCATTCTAAATACTCTTGGAATGCTGTCTAAGTACCCTGATTGGGAAACCACCCAAATCTAGATCTAAAACCATAGATCTAGTAACCAGTATGTCTGATATAATGTCTAAGTCCCATGTGGAGAAACTACTGTGTGACGACCAAAGTATAACCGATCGTAGTATAGGAGTTTCTTTTCCCATCCTGTGTATCTCATCCAAATACCATGACATCACACCCTACTACCTTCTTAACAGATCCATCCCCTATTCTGACGAAGTCAAACCTTATGACTGTCATATCAGAAATTGATGATCTATCTCCGCTATATCTGCTTTAGTCTATAAATAGACATAAGCAACCTGTCCACCAATGCTTCCGCTGCTCCCACTGACTACGACAACCCTCTGGCAGAGTCATATACACGTACACTTCTAAAACTAGTTTAGAACGACGCTATACTCATCCTCCCGCCGGGTCTCGCAACCTGGAACAACAGCAATGGCAAGTGTGGGTAAACAAGAACTTCCCTGTCACCGTCCTTGAGGCTACCGGAGTACCTCTCGGGTGCCTGAAGTTACCCACCATATCTGCGGAGTGGCCAATGGAATGTTAAGCCAGATTGAATCTTTAGGTTCTTATCAAATCTTCAGTAATCGTTTGTGGTTCTGGAATCACTTCCAGTTCTACCATACTCCCACTACTGTTTTTCTGAAAAAATCCATTTTTAATAAAACTGTGGCGAGTCTAGAACAATATCACTATTGATCTTCCTGATGGTAGAAAGTCAACCCTTGTCATAGCCTGGGTCAACCCACAAACAGCCATTATAGAAACGTGCCTTGAGTTATCCAGAGTCTGGTTTTAAGCATAATCCGGACAACTCCCCGTACCTCAACATCGTTAAAATACGAACTGTTCTATATCCAATATAGAACCAGAGGCACTGATTTAATTGAACCAGATTCAAATCATGCAGCTGTCTCGAGTGCATGTCAACTAAATGGAAGGAGGCCGATCAGCGTTACTCAACTTAGGAATGCTTCCAATTATAAGTAACCTGAAAGAGAAGCCAGTTCTCTTAACCACTACTATCAACTGAATACCATACATACGTATCTACATCTTCGATCACTTTGAAGAATCCCGATACTTGCAATACCTGGTTCTCTACTTTATTCAAATACCTATAACTTCTCAAAATTCGGACCCTGTGTTTCCACGAAACACCTGTCTAAAAACTAGAGAAGTCATAAGTAAACCGAATATAGTACGAGGACCAACCCCTCTGTCCTGATGGACCCTGGACAACATACAATACTCTGTATAAGTCCCTTGAGTCTGATAACTCATTCACTGTGTGTCGTAGGTTGAAAACTGTACTTATGGTTAAGAAGAATTACACCGCTGTTTAATGCTCCTTACCTAACCATCAACTGATATAGGTAAATGTCATCGACATAATTTCAAAAAGGTATATCTCACTCTATAAAAATAGACGTACAGATATATCAATTTGAAATTGGTGCATTATAACGGATATTCAAAACCAAATATTTGCTAACCGGCAAACAACCCAGGTGACTTCCTCAAATATCACCAATTACAACGAATTCCGATATAATGAGGATGATCACCTAATTCCCAATAACTTACTCCCACTCATCATCTGTAAAACCATACAGATGTGAGAATCATACCTGGTAAATACATACCCTGGAGTAAGTATCTAATCGGGAAATCAGTTTTCCTTTAACAGTACACAGTGAAACTGAAACATTGAAATGTTTCGATAGGGTATCTCGGTATTCGTAGTAATGCTTCTTCCAGATTCACGACTGTAACCGTATAAATCTCTGCCACCTCTCCAAATCCCTTCATATGTCTTTAGTCATTACCTTCTGTACACCCCTTTAGGCTAAATGGTTTTCTTTCTTCCCTACCGTTCGGCACCAGCCTATGGTTTGGAAGAAGACTATCCAATAAGCATAATGGGTATACTGTCCCAATCCTAGGAGCACTCGCAATGCGAGAGAAGGTGAAGATAAAAGACAACCGAATAAACCTTATTCCTATTTCTCCTGAACCAGAATCCATCCCCGAACTGGAACAAGTTCCTTTCGAGTTCGTATATAACCATACGATGGAATATCCAATAAACTGTGGATCTTCGTAGTGATACGGAGTGTTCTGGAGAAATACAAAGGTGATTTGGGAGTGGTAATGAAATACCTGGTTTGGTCATGAATATCAGTTGCAATTTACTTTGCTCTCTTACTCATCCCTTGCTTTGTCTTAACTTAATACCTTCTGTACACCATCGTTAGGCTAATTGGTTTTCTTCATTCCCTACCGGTCGGCACCTGCCCATGGTTTGGAAGAAGACTATCCAATTTGCGTAATAGGTGTACTATCTCCTAAACATAGGAGTACTCGCAACCTGAGAGAAGGTAAAAAGGAAAAGACAACTGAATAGTCCTATCCGTTTTCTCCAGAACCGGAAACCATCCTCGAATAAATTCCTTCGAGTTCGTATCTAACCATACGATAGTTTTGTCCAATGGAAGTGGACGTTCGTAGTAATACGGGGTGTCCTGGAGAAAAGGGTAAAAGTAGGAGTGGCAATGAGGTCTGCAACTCTGATAATCCAAAAGCCAGTGTTTAAGAAGGTTCGGTCAACTTGGTCATTGAGTCATAGTCTTAGGGTCGGGTCAATAGTCGCTGCCAAAGAGAGAGAGAAAAGAAACACTCAGCATGCACTCTATCCAAGATCAGAATGGTTACCAATTTACCTAATCTAGAAACCTCCCACTGTACTGTCAAATTCTTCTCCAAACCTGAAAGAAGAATTAGTCGGGATCACCCGAGGAGTAAACTAACTCATCAGTGGGAATCGGGATCCAACTATCATCGCATGATAACGTGACGGAATCCACTCACGGTGCCACACTCCAGAAGGTATGCACATATCTGGCAAGTTTTAGTTCTTTTGAAACTCCCGATGTGATTTTTTTTTGCCCCATGCTCTTATGTCCTTGGCGTGAGGTCAAAATATCATAAGTCACATGTCAAGTTCTACCCATCATTGTCCAGGTTAATTTGAACCCACCCGTACATACCCTTGACGTAGGCCAAAATAGTAGTACGATTGTCCCAAACCAACGCATCTATCTATGCAACAGCTAAATATCCTGCAGCTACCAATCACTATGCCTTGGCGTGAGGTCAAAATACATAGCTTGAATACTACCTAATATTTAACCGAAATGATGGAGGGCTACGAATGGTTTCTGGCGAAAACCTTTAACGTAATGAACTTGATATCGTTGAAGGAACCGGATAGCTTTTAAAAATATAGTGACGAAAACCTTCGCTAAAGAGGTCACTCCCGGTGAAGGGATCTTGGCTCTTTCCCCGTAGAATGAGGTGCAGGATATTCCAACTGAATACCACGATGCAAAGCAAAAGTAATCGGCTATAGTGAAGTTATTGCCCTTACGCAAACTTCTGTTCAAGGGGCCACTCCCGGTGAAGGGATCTCGGCCCTTGCCTCGTCGACTGAGGAGCAGGATATTCCAACTGAACACCACGATGCAAAACAAAAGTGAACGTCCTTGCAATAACAGCTTTTTGAAAAGTGTTCCAACAACATCAGATTAGGTTTGTTTTTAACTTGCATTGATCCGAATCAACGCAGTCCCATCAATTGATCACACCACAAAGAACGAAAATATACTGATGTACGTATATGCCATCCGCATTCGCCACTGGGTCCCGTCATTACCCGTTAGGTTAGCTAACTAACGACAGAGCGGGGACTGGACTAGCGCGGATGCAAAACATATACAACATCTACTAATATATATACCAATATATTATATTTCGCTCAAGGCGTGATAAAATGCAACATCACAGAAATGTATAGCATCACAGAACAATACAGATATCTGGGATCCCCGGGTTTCACAGAGCCACTACTGAAACCCGACGTTCCCCTGGTCGTGTGGATAGCCTGTGCAATGAAATCCTAGACCCCTACGGGCGCGGCAAGTTACCCGCCAAAACCCGAAGCGAGGAAGCCCCCTTCAGCAACGTGAATGGACCATCCAGCACTTCACGGAATCCGGTAACTTGGGCACCCCTCCTGGGTCAACCTGTACCCCCTACGAGTGCGGCGAATAGCCCGCCAATTCTAGAGTGAAGCCCCCTCCGTCTCAATGCCATGAGATGCGGGCTTGTTGCCCTTTAGAACCCGGCTATCCGTGCACCCCTCTGCGGGGCAATCCTAGTACAGAAAGTAAAATATACATACAACGGGTACATCGACCGCAACATGGTCGTGCCCCAAAAGAATAATACAAACAGGCAGTGACGGCAGTCCACAGGTCGGACGCTCGCCCCGCAATATCAAATGTACATAATACAACAAAACTGTACTAGCATTGCATCCAGGCTATCCCCACGACCAATCCGCAACATCACAGCAAAATCACAGAACATCAACGTGAATGTCACGTTCGCAAATCCGTCTAACCGGGCTATAGCAGTTAGACAGGATTTACCGATCAAGTGACATTCACGGTCGCAGATATAATGTAAATACTGTGAAATAATGTGTTTAAAATATCCGATCGATCAAATTTTTAACAAGTGGGCCCCCAAGCTATACTGTAGCAGTTAAAGAAATTCTGGGCCCAAACAAAGTATACCAAAACCCCTATTTTCAGCCCACAAGCCCACTGCAAAAAATTGGTGACGTGAATCCAAATTCCTGCGGCGGAACCGCGGCCAAAGAGGGGTTATGGTCGCGGTTCCGCGGTCGTACGGAAGGATCAGGTGACCAAATTTCTACAGTGTTCTTAGGATTCCCTGCACATCATTCTGCAACACCCTAAAAAAATTTTCGAGACAAAAAAATTTCGACAGAAACTGATATGCATGAAAACGTGGGTTTGGGGATTTTTGTTCGATCGGAAATGTAAACACGTTAGACCAAGCTAGACTATGTTAATGGCGAGGCTCTGATACCACTGTAAGTGCACGGCGGCGCCCCGGCCTCCATCCCGAGGCCAAATGCGGAAGCGATAGTTAACTTTAAATTTTCTTGAACCGGCACCACCGCGCACTAAAACCCGGATCGGGCCATTAACTAGTCCTAGCTAACTACAAGATGGGGAAGAGAGATATACCGACTGATCCATGTCCTCCGGTCTTCTCATCGTCGTCCCGATCTCCCGCGGAAGCTCCGGTCTCCACCTCGTAGCCGGAAGGGCACCACGTCGCCGGCTTCTTTTACGGGCTCCCACCTCTGTACCGAGGCAACTCGGGCACGAAGTTGGCGAGCCGACGTGCCCAAGGTTTGCTGTAGAATGGTGTAGTGAGCTATGTCTCATTTTGGGGTTACTTGAAGTCGCCTTTTGGTGGAGGAAATGAAGTGAACCTTTTGGAGAGGGAACTCGGGGATTTTGCAAGCAAATGAGACCAAAAATCCCCCATGAAAATTTGGGACAGCCCCCACCTTCATGTGGCCGGCCTCTTCTTGGCAAGAGAGTGAGTGAGGGAGGGAGAGATCAATGGATGATAGAACCACAACCATAATGCAAGGGAGAGAGAGAAAAGTCATGATATCAAGAAATGATTACAAGTAAATCCAACACTCATACAACCATCATAATCCATCATCATCACCAAAAAGTCATGCCATCATGACACTACAAGACTAGCCATGATGACTAAAGAAAGTCAAGTGATCATGACACAACAATATGCAAAGACCCCCTCCACAAATGCTTATTTGCACAAATACAAATAAGCCCTCCTCCACCAATCTTCGGCCAATGAAAGATACAAAGAAATATGGCCGAAACGGAAAGCAAACTGGAAACTCCAGAAAACTGGTCCCGTAATAAATTACAGTAAAACCCCGATACTGTGTATACACACCCGCATTTGTATTCCCACCGAAATACAAATGCAGTGAGATAAAATCTACACTGTACTATACTAGGATCCGACTTAAACCAAAGCCGGCTAGGAATATCCGTCCGATCCTGATCCGTGCAATACCGCACGTATCTGATCGAACCCTGCCATATCTCCATACGGCCTCTACAACGTTTCGCCCGAAAACTTGAGCAACTAAATGTGGGGGACTCTAAAGACTCGTCAACACCTTGGTTGTGGATTTAACCACTAGCACGTCAAAGATATAAGCCAATACGTAACGGGCTACTAGGTATTGACCAAAAGGGACGTCGATGAGCGAACTCATCCTGACACCCTACTGAGCCTGTCAGTGACAATATCTGTACAGTTCGGTCCGTTCGTCTATGAGCATCGCATGGCGGGCCTAGGGGGTTGGTAAAAGTCAGACCCCCAAAAGCGGTACAAATCGTGTCGGAGTGTAGCCCAGAACACCCTGAGTTACTACTGGAATACCTACCAGTAAATCTCCTGCCTCGGCCGAGGGCTTTGTGTAATGGCTCTCCTAGACACAGCGCGACCTCACCCCCAATACCGGGAGAGACGAACCCCCGAAGATCCGCTCACTGCCTCCATGTGGCTCGGGACTGTACCCAACTAAAACCTGTTTGCACGTTTCCTTTGAGCGTGGTAGGGTAGTAATCAAAGTACAGTGGGAACTCACACGAGACAAATGACGATCCTCAGGTCGATGAACTAACCTGTACACATGTCACCAGGGAAATGCTATCTGACGTCAGGTATAAGACCAACTAGCATGTTCCCGGCGAGTCCTGTCCGGTGTACTCATAACCCAATGAGCACCTGTATACATCTTAGGTGAACCAACTGACACCAGTGGCTTGTGAGACCGGCCACCGCCCCTCGTCGGGGTCTCGACTGTATACACTAGTCTACTCTGGAGTATCGATGCCCTGTCTCGAAACTCCTACGACTAGGGACCTTTTAAGGATGTGCTTATAGACCCCAGCTCCCACTTATATGATCGCCCTCATACTGCTGGTGGTCAAGCAAGAATCCTAGGGGCTCTATCAACGTGTAATAGTGACATGTCAGGTCACCTAAAGCAGTGCACGATGATAAAGATAAACCAGATAGCATACTATCATCTTGAGTAAGACTGTCCTACCGGGATAGGTCCTCCCTCAATCATTGCAATCACGTGCCTGTGATCCAATAATTGACTCTGAGGGCACTATCTCCAACAATCACGAGTGGAGACTCAGTGAAATGGCTGGATGCAATGCGGTCCGAGATGGAATCCATGTACACCAACAAAGTATGGACTTTGGAAGATGCTCCTGAAGGGGTAAAACCCATTGGGAGCAAGTGGATCTTCAAGAAAAAACTTGGTGTAGATGGGAAAGTGTAGACTTTCAAAGCTAGACTTGTTGCAAAGGGTTTTCGTCAAAGACCAGGTGTGGACTATGACGAAACCTTTTCTCCAGTGGCTATGCTTAAATCCATCCGGATCATGCTTGCCATCGCTGCATATCATGACTATGAAATCTGGCAAATGGATGTTAAGACCGCCTTTCTAAACGGTGATTTAGAAGAGAGCGTGTACATGACTCAGCCAGAGGGCTTCGTAGATAGTGGGAGCAGCGGGAAGGTATGCAAGCTGCTTAAATCCATTTATGGATTAAAGCAAGCATCGCGGAGTTGGAACATCTGCTTTGACGTCGTTATCAAAGAGTTTGATTTCGTCAAAAACGTAGATGAACCTTGTATCTACAAGAAGGTGGCAGAGAGTAAGGTTGTCTTCCTCGTATTGTACGTGGACGACATACTCTTGATAGGAAATGACATTCCTATGCTGCAATTGGTCAAGCTCTTCTTATCACAAAGATTCTTAATGAAAGATCTTGGTGATGCCTCCTGCATATTGGGAATTAGAATCTATAGAGATAGATCTAAACGGATATTAGGATTTTCCCAATCCAGGTACATTGACACCATACTAAAGAGGTTTAGTATGAAAGAGTCCAAACGTGGGTTTTTACCCATGATTTCAGGGCTCACTCTCTCCAAAGAGATGTCTCCCAAGACTGATTTGGAGAGAGCTCGCATGCAAGGGATACCCTATGCTTCGGCTGTAGGCTCTATCATGTACGCGATGCTATGTACCAGACCCGATGTAGCATACTCACTAAGTGTAGTGAGTAGGTATCAAGCTGATCCTGGAGAGAGTCACTGGACAGCTGTGAAGAGCATTCTCAAGTACTTACGAAGGACTAAAGAGATGCTCTTGGTGTATGGTAACGGAGAACTCCAAGTGGAGTCCTTTACCGATTCGAGCTTCCAGAGTGATAAGGACGACTCTAAGTCGCAGTCGGGATTTGTCTTTACCCTTTACGGAGGGGCGGTTAGCTGGAAGAGTTCCAAGCAGGAAACCGTGGCAGACTCGACGATGGAGGCTAAATACATCGCTGCCAACGATGCTGCCAAAGAGGCTGTCTGGATCAAGAAGTTCATTACTGAACTTGGAGTGGTTCCATCCATTGAGCATCCAATACCTTTGTATTGCGATAACAATGGAGCGGTGGCTTTGGCCAAGGAACCCAGGTCCCATCAGCGATCCAGGCATATTCTGAGGTGGTATTACCTGATCCGGGAGATAGTTGATCGCCGGGAGATCGAGGTCAGGAGGGTTGACACGAAGAACAACACAGCGGATCCACTCACGAAGGCCATTCCCCAGATACAGTTTGAGAGACTCTTCGGGATGCTCGGTATGCGATACTACAGCAGCTGGCCCTAGTGTAAGTCTACGGTAGCGCCCCGGCCGTCTACAGACGCCAAATGCGGAACAAAAACTTTTTAACTGGCGCTATCGTATACTTTAACCCGGATCTGCCATTATTGCTAAACTAACAAACTGTAAAGAGTGTAGAAAGGTTATACCGAATGATCCGAGTCCTTCGTTCTTTAACCATCATCCCATGCTCCGTTGCGGCTGCTCCGATCTCGTCGATCTTCGATCTGCTCGTCTAGGTGGCACCACGTCACTGATTCTTTAAACGGGCTCCCGCCTCTGACTCGAGGCAACTCGGTCGTCAAGTTTGCTAAAAGAGACGACCAAGATTGATGTAGAGAATGAGTGGAATACTTTGTCTCGCTTCGTCCAAAACCATGGACGAACGGTTAATGAAGTTGCCGTGGGAATCGGGTGATGGAATGAAATGAGCTGTGAAATTCCATGCACCCCAAAATCTATCATATCTTTTTCAACCATCTTTTTCAAGTGAGAGTAAGAGAGAGGAGGGGGAAGGGGCCGGCCATATATAGGGAGGAGGAGGGTGAGTGTAGGAGCAAAGGGGGTGAGCATAAGGATAAATATCAACAACAAATATCCTTAAGCAAAACAAAACTCATTAATGAAATGAATGACTCACTAAACCTAGTCATCCATTCATTAATGCAACCAATGAAAACACAACACCATTTAACCTAGTCATCACCTTCTAGAACCTTCTAGAAGCATGACTCACCCTCATCCAAGAAAAGATAAATCCGTCTTTAACCGAATGTTAAAAGACGGCTGATAGAAAACTGGAAACTGGCAACTTCCAAAAGTGATCCTGAAACGACTTTCAGGATAACCCCGTAACTGTATAAATATACCCGCATTTGTATTACGACCGAATACAAATGCAACTGAGACAAAGATATTATATCCACTCAATATAATACTCGGATCCAGCTTAAACCAAAGCCGACCAGTATCATCTGCCCGAAAAATAACACGTGCGTAAACGCACGTGCATTTTCCGAACCCTGCCATAAAACCATACGGCCTCTACAACGTTTCGCCCGAACTTGGGAAACTGTCTGTGGGGGACTCTAATGACTCGTCAGTACCCTGGCAGTGGGTTTAACCATAAACCGTCAGCGGCACTAGCTATGCGTAACGGCTGCCCATGGAATGACCTCAAGGGAGGCCGATGAGCGAACTCATCCGGAAACCCTACTGAGCCTAACAGTGACAATGTATATACAGTCCGGTCCGTTCGTCTATGAGTATCGCATATCTGCCTAGGGGGCTAGTAACGTCAGACCCCCAATAGCAGTATAAGTCGTGTCGGAGTGAAGCCCAATAACACCCTGAGATACTACTGGAGTACCTACCAGTAAATCTCCTGCCATGGCCATGGACTTTGTGTAATGGCTCTCCTAGACACAGCACGACCTCGCCCCCAATACCGGGAGAGACGAATCCTCTGCCGATCCGCTCACGTGCCTCCATATGGCTCGGGACTGTACCCAAAAACTACCTGTTTGCACGACTCCTTTGAGCCGTGGTAGGGTAGAAATCAAAGCACAGTGGGAACTCACACGAGACAAATGACGATCTCAGGTCGATGAACTAACCTGTACACATGTCACCAGGGAACTGCTATCTGACGATATGTATAATACCAACTAGCAGGTTCCCGGCGAGTCCTGTCCGGTGTACTCATAACCCAATGAGCACCTGTATACATCTTAGGTGATCCAACTGACACCAGTGGCTTGTGAGACCGGCCACCGCCCCTCGTCGGGGTCTCGACTGTACACACTAGTCTACTCCAGAGTATCGATGCCCTGTCTCGAAACTCCCACGACTAGGGACCACAATTAAGGATATGCGTATAAACCACCCAACTCTCACGTATATGATCGCCATCATACTGTTGGTGGTAAAGCAAGATCCTAAGGGCTCTATCAAAGTGTAACATGTAATCAGTCACCTGAACATGTACACGACTGATAAAGGCAAACCAGATAGCATACTATCATTTCGAGTAAGACTGTCCTACCGGTATAGGTCCTCCGCAATCATTGCAATCACGTACCTGCGATCCAATAATTGACTATGAGGGCACTATCTCCAACACCTAGTGCAAGTGGGAGATTGTTAGTTGTATGTATGCCCTAGAGGCCAGTATTGTACAGATGATGTATATTATATTGGATGCTTGGACATATATAGAGAGGACTTTCTTGCTCGATATGATAGTATGCTATCTGGTTGCACTTTACTTTAACATGTATACTTGTCTCTTTATACTGTCTTATAGTTACATGTTGGTAAAGCCCTTAGGATGTGTACTTGACTACCTGGACTATGATGCGGATCATACTAGTGGGGACATGGTAGTCCATAAGTACATCCTTCAAGGTCCCTAGTCGTGGGTGTATCGAGACGGGGCATCGATATACCAGTGTAGACTAGCGTTTACGCTTCTCGACCCATGAGATGGGCGATGGATGATCCCATATCCATTGGTATTTGACATTAGAGATGGTAAATGGGTGCACGGTGAAGACTGGGTACACTGGATGGACTCGCCGAGAACTCCCAGATGGTATTATACCTCACGTCAGATGGCAGTTCTCTGGTGACACTTGTGCAGGTTAGTCTGTAGACCCGAGATCGTCATAGAGTCTTGTGTGATTCCCAATGTGCTTTGATTTCCACCTTACCACGTCCATGAGGGCATGCAAAACGGTGGTTTTTTGGTACAGTCCCGAGTCACATGGAGGCAATGAGCGATATGAGGGGTTTCGTCTCTCCCGGTATTGGGGGTTGATATTGCGCTATGCTCGATTGGCCATAACAGGGAAGTCTCTGGCCAGGGCTGATTAGAGATTTCCTGGTAAGTGTTACCAGTAGTTTCTCGATCCGTTATGAGCCTTACATCGGCACGACTTATCGGTTATTGGGGTCTGACGTTTACCACCCCTAGACTTGATATGCGATATATCAGACGAGGAGACCGGACTGTACGGGAAGTGTTACCGGCAGGCTTTTACAGGAGTTGGAGCGGGCTTGCTTGCTGATCTTTTGATTGCTCAATACCCGGGTAGCCATTATGTCTAGCTAGTACCGCTGACGGCTTGTGGGTGCTTGATGTGATCATTACCTACTGCCGGCGTATTGACGAGTCTTTAGAGTCCTGCATAGAGGTTTTACTGGCTCAGGCAAAACGAAATAAGAGCATATGTGATATTTGCGAGACCGAGAATAATGCATGTATACGATACCGTATTCTATTCTCGTGACTTTTTGTATCGGTCGGTTATATATGATATAGCTGGGTTATCGAATCAAGTGTTGATTCGATAAGTCGATACAATGGATGTTAGCCGGTTATATGAGATATGACCGGATTATTAAGTCAAGTGTTGATTTAATAATTAAGTGTATAATTGTATATTAGATATACTAATTTACATTTACTAACACTTGTTCACTTTAGTGTTTTTCTCACATGTACACTACTTTAACATATATATGATATATGTTAAAATGTGTTATCTTATTGTATCATGGTTGATGATACAACATTCATGTGTGTATGAGACATACACCATTCTATGTATTATGGTGAGTTATGATTATTTAAGATAATTACAAAATTAGTGGAGTTTTGGAATGAGCATGAAGCTTGTAGAAGCTTACTTTGCTTTGACAAAGTCTACTAGCATTGTCTTTACCTTAGATTCCTTTTAACCCAACCATAATCAATAAGCTATGGTTATGGCTCTACAAGGGTTAGTATATGATACTCACTCATCATGGTTACCCTACACACTTGATCATTATCCTCTTCACTTTCTTTTGTTCATCTTCTTCTTCATTGAACAAGAGAAAAAGAAAAACTAGGGTTTGATCCAAAATGAGAAAGATTGTGAGAAACAAAATTCTAAAGAGAACCCACTTCCTATTTCTCCATCCTCTACTAGACTAGCACTTTAGTTTAGGGTGTTTACTTCACTAATCCTCTAGTTAGTGAAGTAGGAGCTTGAGTCGGAATTCCTTCGACGTAGATCATCTTCGGCCTCGGAGACTTCAAGCAAGGTCGCATCCTTCGCGTCGTGAAGCCATGCAAGAGCCCGGGAGAACCTTGATCGCAGCGAAGGGACTTCAACAAGGAGCAAATGATGTGGAGGACCGATCTACAAAGGTTGTATTTCGTGTTCCCTTTAGAGTAAAGTTGTTTACTTGCCTTTAGATTCGCCTAAACTCTAGTACAAGATCTTGCTTAGGGTTTTTAGGCACATAAATTTTTTAAAACGGGCATGGTCGATGCCTTGTAGAGCCTTGTTAGTGTGCCTAGTAACCCTACAAGTACAGTCGTTGTTAATCCAGGGTATTAAGGCAGCACAGTCACAGGACCCAAGATTGCAGAATTTTCGAGAACAAGTTGAAGAGGGACTTCGAACGGACTTGTTGATTCATGAAGATGGTTCGTTGCGTTATGGTAGCCATTTGTGTGTGCCGAAAGGAGACATTCATGAAGAAGTTATGAAGGAGGCATACAGTTCCACATATTCCGTACATCCAGGAGGCACGAAGATTTACCGCTATCTAAGACAACATTTCTGGTGGGAAGGCATGAAAAGGGAGATTGCTTGCTTTGTAGTGAAGTGCTTGGTGTGTCAGCAAGTTAAGGCTGAACATCAAAGGGTTGCTGGTTTATTGCAACCACTTCCGATTCCTCAATGGAAGTGGGAACATATAACCATAGATTTCGTGACAGCTTTACCTCGGAGTCCAAAGGGCAACAATGCAGTTTAGGTGATTGTTGATCGATTGACTAAGGCAGCTCATTTCATACCATTTTGATTTGGTCAGTCAACGGAAGCGTTGGCAGAACGGTACATGCAGGAGATTATGAGATTGCATGGAGTACCTGTGAGCGTCGTTTCCGATCGTGATACCCGATTCTTGTCGCACTTTTGGAGGAGTTTACAGGAAAGTTTGGGGACGCGATTGAAGTTTAGCACAGCTTATCATCCCCAGACAGATGGCCATTCGGAGAGAACGATCCAAACTTTTGAAGACACGTTGAGAGCTTGCATGTTAGACTTTAAGGGTTCATGGGAGGATCATCTACACTTGGTGGAGTTTTCTTACAACAACAGTTTTCAGGCGACTATTCAGATGGCTTCATTCGAAGCATTGTATGGTCACAAGTGTCGTTCACCGGTTTGTTAGGACGATATTGGAGAACGAATATTGTTGGGACCGGTTTTGATCGTACAAACAGTAGAGAAGGTTAATACTATCCGGAATACATGAAGGCAGCACAAGATCGGCAGAAGAGTTGGGCCGACACATCGAGAAGAACTTTAGAGTTCGCTGTGGGTGATCTGGTGTTATTGAAGATATCACCGACTAGAGGATTGATTCGTTTTGGGAGTTGAGGCAAGCTTATTCCTCGATTCGTGGGGCTTTTCGAGATTATAGAGCGTATTGGAGAAGTGGCTTATCGATTGGCGTTACCACAATCTTTGGCAAATGTTCATGACGTGTTTTATGTATCTCAACTCCGTAAGTATGTTCAAGATGAAACACACGTGCTAGATCATTCGGAGCTGACCGTAAGGGAGGATTTGACCTTTGAGGAACGACCGATGTCGATTGTTGATCGAAGAGAAAATGTCCTTAAGAAGAAGGTTATCCCTCTCGTACTTGTTTCTTGTGGGAATCGCTCGCATGGAGAATCGACTTGGGAACGAGAAGACAAGATTCGACAGAAGTTTCCACACCTGTTCTTGTAGATTCTTGATTGTTTATCTTTTCTTGGTTTGGGAATTTCGAGGACGAAATTCTTTTTGTAGTTGGGTATAATGTAACACCCTAGTTCATTTATACTAATTCCAGTGCACGTATTCCTCTATTTTTGGTATTTTATTGATTTATTGTGTTTTGGGTGCGAATAGTGTATTTGACATTTGTATTTGCATCCGACCTGACCCGCATGCTTGAAACCTGTCTTGATTCATGTCTACGATTTATCATGACTTGTTATGCACACTTGTGCACTTTCATGTATACTGCATACTGGTATTTTTATCTCGCATTTACATTTTACAATATAACATTTTAATTCACATAAAATATTTTAGAAATACATTGCATGGCCTGCGTGATACCCCTAACCCCGTGGTAGCATCCGCGCATCTTGTTCTCTTCCCGTTCAGCGAAACGGACTTGTTTGGATGGCTACGCGCACGTACGTGCATCCGTTCTTGGGGGTATGCATTTTCGTTACCCGAACATTCATTTTTAACTTTGATCGTCGCATATATTTTTCATATTTTAAAGCTGAAATTTTAGACCCGACCCGGGCGCGTTTTGGAATAAATCTGTATTTACCAGAAAATCCAATTTTTTTATTTAATATAATATTTATTTTTAAAATATGATTAACAGTTTAAATTTATATAACTTAAAAATCTTTTTTTATTTAAAATCTTAACTTTTAAAATGATTTTAATAACAACTCTCTCTCTCCTTCTCTCCGACCCCACGAGCTCTCTCTCTTCTCTCTCTTTCTCTTTCTCTCTCTCCCCACAGCTCTCTCTCTCTCTCCTCTCGCATTCACTGATCACTCTTCGAGTCGCGTCACCGCCTCCTCCTTACACTCACCTCCCTTCTTTCTTTTCTTCTTCTTCTTCTATTTAACCCTGATCAAGAAAACCCTAACCTAACCCTAGCTCCTCAACTTCCCTCCACCGCCGACGACCTCCTCTCATCGACACCATCACCTCCTTTCTGTCCCCCAGAAACCACAGAGCACCAAATCCAGTGAGCTTCCCTCTCCTTACTTCTTCCTTTTCTTCTTTTGTTTTTCTTTTCTTTTCTTGTTCTTGAATCTTGTAATTTCAGAGATCGCCAGAGCCGTGACGTCGCTGCCGTTCCAGACGACCCAGTGAACGTACCTTACCTACGTGATTACCCTCTTGCATTGTTTAGACCTGTCCCATATGCCGTGCATGCGTTGCGACGTTTTACCGACGTCGGACGTGCCGTGCGTATCTGTATCGTGATCCATCGAGGCAAGTTTATCTTGCTACATGCTATGTTACTATATTTCACATCCATTTGAATAAATATAATACATGTATTTTAAATTATGCATCCCAATTTATAGTTTTACAGTTTTACAATACCCGTTCTTACCCGTACAATTTATTTCATATTTAGTTGCATGCAAGTTAATCTTGCTACATGCTATACTACAATATATTGCACACATGTGAATAATAACATTACTTATTGTTTAATTATGCATCCCACATTACCATTTTACTGTTTTCGGACATCCGCATGCATCCATATCACTATTTTCATATCTAGTCGCATGCTAATTCATCTTGCTACATGCTAGGTATATTATTATGTATCTATATGAGTAAAATATTACCCGTTTATCACATTATACATCCATATTAAAGTTTTACCGTTTTCGGATACCCGTTTGCATCCATATCATTTAAAATATATATAACTGCATTTATAGATCATATTAATTCATGTTATTATTGTAGGAACACCCCATGCTTAATAATGTGCATCCCAATTTGTCTTGGAACTGTAAATATAATCCTAATCGATAATTGTGCATCCATACCATTAATTATATATCTATTTGCATTTCAAGTCACGTTATTTCATATTACTGCTACATTAACACTCCGTGCTAGATATGTGCATCCTACATAGTCATGAAACTATAGTTGTAACCCATGATAGTTATTTATGCATCCATGTTTATTTGTGTATCCTTACCATTAATTCTGCATAACTAGTTGCACCTCATATTACATTAACTCATATTATTAATACATTAGTACTCCATGCTTGATATTGTGCATCCTACTTAGTCATGATGTAACCCCTGATCGATATTTGTGCATCCATGCTTTTATTATACATCCATACTTTCACCCTGATTCAATACTTGCTACAGTTCGATTATGAGCACCCGCTTGATACCTGTGCACTACTTGACATGACCTGATACACCACTACTTGACATGACTTGATACATGTACACTACCTGACATAACCTGATATATCATTACTTGACATGTTACCTGATCCTGTTTCTAATGCCGACAATCCTGACATGTTGTCCCGATGGACATATCCTGTTGTCTGTATAGACAAACCTGTTCCTGCTTGATCCTGTGTTGGCATTAGTCTCAGATTTATCAATACCTGACTTGAACACGTAACTTGGGGGTATGGGGAAATCAATGATGAAACCTAACTTGTAACTCGACAGTTCGATGCTTATACTGATCAGTTTTAGGGGCTAGGCCAGCCCTGGGATGCTGCTGCTGATATCATTCATCTATACATGTTTCCTGTTTAGTGCCTAGCGGCATGTCTCGGTTTCAGCCCGAGAATCTGGACCGTGGTCCCGGGCATGCACGGGATACTATTGAGTTACATCAACGATTCATTAAATTGATTTCAAAGACTTGAGAGTAATTAACCCAGTAGCTTAGTTCAGATTACTCACTGCACATCACATATGCTTTTACCCTTCACTGTTCCTTATTCGTGTTACTGTTATACTTTTATTACTGTTCGTACTCGTGCCTGCATGTCTTGCTAACCCCTGATTATATTATTGTTGATATTATGACGCACTGACGTCTGGGTTTTGCATGGCCCAGATCCTCTACCTTTGTCTCAGGCTGATCAGGAGTATTTCCGCCGTCAGGCCGAGCAGTGAGGATCCTGTTAGTATCCAGTTAGTTTAGTTATTTCCTTACTTTCCAGATGTTACTGTTTATTGGATTTATTGCTTTCGCATATTATTTCTTGACTCGTTTATTCTGGCATATGGACATGTACTAGATAGTTTATTTTACTTTTCCTTTCTTGATATTTTATAGACAGCCGTAATGTGACTGTGGAGGGATGTTTCCTATCCACAGGTAGCATGGTTGGCTCTGTCACGTGCCGATCTTAGCGCACTTTGGGAAGCGGGGCGTGACAGTTACTCCTCCAGATGAGGCGGAACGGGAGTTGCAGTTGCAGTTGGAGCAGTTAGAGGCCATTGATGTTCTTTTTTCTCCACGGGAGCAAAATCAAATCTTAGTACCTTTAACCCAAGGGCCACCATATTAAACTGCGATTCATTCGCGAACACGACACACGAAGTGTGGAGTGGAAAGAGGAAAAGGTCCCATCGGGCGTGCCAGAATCTGTTTACCACCGAAAGACGCGACCCGGGACGTTGGGACGTCCGGCCTGAATTTCGAGGGCAGACGCTATTTGGTGCTATCCTTCCACCTCTCCGAAGATGCCAAGTTGATTTATGACACCATATATCGAAGGTTTAAACGGATGCGGCCGATGTAGCAGCTCGTTGAGGGGTTTTCTGATTGTGGGGACGCTCTTCCCTGCAGGCGCAAGCCCCTGCAGTTAATTACGCTACTGCATCGCGGTAACCACTTTCTCCTTCTCCAGATGGTCACTTCATGTCATGTGTGTTTGTTTTGTTTTTTGTTGCCCGTGGATTATATACAGAGACTAATTTATGTTGTCGCCTATAGGACGTGGATTAGTCCAAATCCGTATCTTCTTAGATTTGGGTTTGGGGTTGGGTTTAACGATACGTTAGTCTTATTTGAGACTAAGATCAACTTAAACATTTGTTAAGGATACATTAGTCTAATTTTAGACTAAGATCTACTTAACAGAATCATTTAGATCCAACAAAAGAGCATTTAGACTCTATTGTTTAGTTTAGGGACATTGCGGTCCATTAGTTTAGGGACATTACAGTCCATTGTTAGTTTAAGGACATTACGGTCCATGGAGTTTAAAGACATCATAGTCTAAGGTTAAGGACATCATAGTCCATGGGCTTAAGGACCCTACCGTCCAAGGTTAAGGACATCATAGTTCATGGGCTTAAAGACCCCACAGTCCATAGTTTAAAGACGTCATAGTCTATAAAGTTTAAGGACATCATAGTCCATGAGTTTAAGGACCCCACATTCCATAACTTTTAAGGACATCATAGTCCATGAGTTTAAGGACCCTACAGTCCATGGAATGTCTGGTTGTCGGGACCAGTCACCTCTCTGAAGACGTTGAAGGATTACAACGACAAATATCAGAGGAGTGAAGAGATGTACCCTTGAACCGATGTGGGTTGGGAGATCTGTAGTCCAATTTGGGACTAAGATCAATTAATTGGATTATGAGCACATGGGCTCAGTTAAATCTGAATTGAGCACTTATGGCCAACTTGGGCTAAGTCCAATTAGGTTTAAAATGTTGGACCTTTGTTTGAGCCGCTGAATATTTGTCTGGGCTCAGCCCCCCATTATTTAGCAATGCTAAGCATGGGTCTGGGTTCTGACCATATTTTTGTTTTTTATTGAGTGCTGAGCACTCGTACGCCATATGAGATGATCAATTTTGGAAGACAAGGGTGTATTTGAGGTTCAGTCAAAGGGGGGTCTTGCCTTTGGAAGACTTAGCCAATTTGGGCTAAGACTGGTTTGAATATAGTGTTAAAAACTAGCATCTATTTGGCGATCACGTGTTCCCACGTGATGCAAAATAGTGTTGAACACTAGGGATGAAGTGCTTAAAATAGTGTTAAACACTAAAAAAATGAAGCACTCACGTGAGGACATGCGAGGCGCCCTAGGATTGGGCCAAGCTTCCTTTATTTTATTCTCAGAATATTCAAATAAGTGTTAAACACTTAATCTTTATGACCATCACGTGTGGGCACGTGATGGGTATCCATGGTTTGGATATTAAAGTATTTGTTAGGGGTCACGTGGGGACACGTGAGGGCGCCCAAAGTCTGTTCTGCCTTTATTTTGAGAAGTTTGTTCAAGGGTCACGTGGGAGCACGTGAGGCATCCTTTAGGTGGGCATTGCCCTTGGGTAGAATCCCCTTTTGTTTGATAATTTCTAGGGGTCACGTGGGAACACGTGAGACGTCCAAAATCTGTTCTTCCCCTCTTATTTTGAGGAGTTTGTTCAAGGGTCACGTGGGAGCATGTGACCTAATCTTATTCGTTCTCTTTTGATCATTGAGGGGGATAGTCACGTGTTGCCACGTGATCATGTTGGGTACTTGATCTTTCTACGTGCATGAAAAGTCTAAGTCCCTTGTTTAAGAATTAAATTCTCTTATAGGGTTAAACCCTAATTTTATTTAGAGGAATTAAATTCCTATGTAATTGAAAGAATTAAATTCTTTAAATTCAATTCTCCTTCTGAGTTTTGGATCTGCATGGCAGAATCTCCCCGATGAGAATTAAATTCTCAACTTATGGGGAGATCTGCTTCTGCAGATCTTCAACCATGAAGAAGAACTAAGTTCTTATATGAAGGGTTAAACCCTATCTTTGTTGGAGAAATTAAATTCCTATGTGCTTTGTGGGAGAATAAAATTCTCTGAACTTAGATCCTCCCTTAGGCTTTAGATCTGCATGGCAGAATCCCCCCGATGAGAATTAAATTCTCAACTTATGGAGAGATCTGCTTCTACAAATCTTCAACCAAAAGAAGAACTAAGTTCTTATTCAGAAGAGTTAAACTCCTAGTTTGAGAATTAAATTCTCCTTTTGTTTTGTGGGGCTTATAGAATGATCTCTTTCCCTCTCTTACCTAGGGTTTCTTTCTTTTCTGAAGAGATCTTCTTCTTTTTGGAGAATTAAATTCTCTTCTTTCTTCTCTCTGTTGTTGTATCTATCCTCTTTTTTTTCCCTTCTCTTCTTGGCTCCTATTTATAGGAGAAAGAAAAAAATCAGTTTGTTTAGTCAATCTTTCATTGAAAGATTTTGATTGATTTTGTAACCAACATGATCTTTTAGACCACTCAGTGAATTTTATTCACCATTGGATTTTGAATCCAAAAGATATTTTGTTTGTTGTTCCTGGCAGATTTTAGAAAAATCTTTCCTTGTATAGAATTTTTCTATAAATTGGTGATTTTTAATCACCATTGGATTTTTAATCCAACGGTGCTCCACTTTACAGAGCGCAATCTTTTTGTTTGGAAAGATCTAGGGAAATATTAGGGTTTTTAATTTTCCTTAATTTGAATTTAAATCTATTAGTTCAGAAGGTTTAAGAGCCAATCACGTGTTAGCACGTGACCCCACTGATTGACCATTTAATTAGAATTTAATTCTATTAGTCCAGAGATCTTAGGAACCCGTCACGTGTTGGCACATAATCCCCTGTCACGTATGGACACGTGATGCCCCCATTTAGGGTTTTCTTTCTATTAACTCAGAGAGTTTTAAGACCCTATCACGTGGTGGCACGTGACCCACTGATTAAGCATTTAACCAGAATTTAATTCCATTATTTTAAAGAACTCGGGAACTCATCACGTGTCGGCACGTGACCCCTGGTCACGTGTGGGCACGTGATGCCCCATTGGGGTTTTTTCTTGCTGTTTTATTATACCTTTTAATTTCTTTAAGTGGGTTTAAAGAACATCATGTGTTGGCATGTGACCCCATCTCAAATTGTGTATCTCAGCGCCTATAACTTGCTCATAGAAGGATCACGGGTGGACACGTAATGCCCGATCACGTGTGGACACGTGATGCTCCTCTTGTGTATTTCCTTGCTGCTTTATTCAGTTCCCATGAGAGAACAATGGCGCACGGAAATGCGCGCCAATCAAAATGGCACCGTTGCCGGGGAGACGGTAATGTTTTTATTCTTGTTATCTCGGGTTAATCTCTGTACATCTTGTTTATAAATCTAACACCATTCTTAAAACAAACTAAAAATCGAAAAAAATTCAAAAACCAAAACAAAAATTGACCATTCTAACATTTTGTTCTCTGGAAATTGGACCTGCTACCAGTTTGGGACTAATTAAAAAAGTTAAACAATAATATTGAGACACTAGTAGAACAGTGGGATCATTGAACAAAATTGGAGCTCAACTGCCCAAAGAAGCCCGACGACTTCCCTCAATTTTTCGGCACCGCCGGCCCAAGCATCTCCTTTTGCTCCTAAATTGTTCTCTATGCTCCAGTGTTCTATTATCATCCTAATTTTATTGTTTGATTTTTTTAATTATATATGTGCAGGAGTTTGGGCATTCATATCGCTTTTTCGCACTAATAATCTGTTTTTTCGACATTTTTAGATTTTTACAGATTTGCGAACTGCGAGCATGGGGAGCAAAGTGTACAAACAAAGCTAAGGTGATTGTAAAGTACAGTGCCAAAGATCCAGGTAGTTTGACCCACGCAAGCAAACTTTTCAAGCTAACTGGATTCACTTCAACGGGGGTTTCTTAACCCAAAAACTTATCGGTACGTATTTTTCTAACACCTTCTTCTCAAATCCGATGCATTCAATATACTATCTTTGCAGAATTCTTTGCAAGTTCCCTGTCAAACGCTAAAAGTGACTAACCCGTATTTGTTGCAGTGCCGTGCCTAAACATAAAAAAAAATTGTTTTGAATTTTTTTATTGATTTGCACATTGCATCCATTAATACGGACTTAAGGGAAAGCGAACCCCACAACATGTTGGATATAGTGCACTCAGAGTCAATTATTGGATCACAGGCACGTGATTGCAATGATTGAGGGAGGACCTATGCCGGTAGGACAATCTTACTCAGGATGATTGTATACTATTTGGTTTGTCTTTATCATCGTATACATGCTTTAGGTGACATTGTGGTTCACTATTACACGTTGATGGAGAATAGTATGCTACAATGGTTTATCTTTATCATCGTGTACTGCTTTAGGTGACCTTACAGGTCGCTATTGCACGCTGATAGAGCCCTTAGGATTCTTGCTTGACGACCAGCAGTATGATGGCGATCATATACGTGGGAGCTGGGGTCTATAAGCACATCCTTAAAAGGTCCCTAGTCGTAGGAGTTTCGAGACTGGGCATCGATACTCCATTAGTGGACTAGTGTATACAGTCGAGACCCCGACGAGGGGCGGTGGCTGGTCTCACAAGCCATTGGTGTCAGTTGGATCACCTAAGATGTATACAGGTGCTCATTGGGTTATGAGTACACCGGACATGACTCGCCGGGAACATGCTAGTTGGTATTATACCTGACGTCAGATAGCAGTTCCTTGGTGACATGTGTACAGGTTAGTTCATCGACCTGAGATCGTCATTTGTCTCGTGTGAGTTCTCCCTGTGCTTTGATTACTACCCTACCACGGCTCAAAGGAGTCGTGCAAACAGGTTTTAGTTGGATATAGTCCCGAGCCACATGGAGGCAGTGAGCGGATCGGCAGGGGTTCGCCGCTCTCGGTATTGGGGGTGAGGTCGCGCTGTGTCTAGGAGAGCCATTACACAAAGCCCTCGACCGAGGCAGGAGATTTACTGGTAGGTATTCCAGTAGTATCTCAGGGTGTTCTTGTAACGCTTTGAAAATCGTTTCGGTGAAATTTCGAAAAATCGGTAAAATAAGGGGGTTTTCTGTAAAAAGTCAAAATGCAAATATCTTATTATAAAAATTAAATATACATATTCTAGCTATGTAATTGCTATTATTTGGTGTTTATTGAGCCGCTGGTGAAATTTCAAATTTTCTGAAAAAAATATTATTTTATTATTATTTAAGCCATCACTAATACATTTAATTAGGGAAAATTACAAATTGGAATGAGTTGAAACAAATTTTGTGCATCATAAAACATTAAATAAAATTTTATCATGTGGTTTTTGGAACGAAATCATTTGCCAAAACGGTTTAGAAATTATTGAAGAAAAAAGGCTTTTTTTTAGCGTAAATGGATGCTTGGGGTATTGTATTTATCATTTTTCATCACCCCACATCCGTACCCACACCCACACACCCCCACTTACTCCTCCCCATGCCTGAATTCAGCAGCCACCATATTTTTCCCCACTTGATTTTCAAAGGAAAAGATATGAAAGAAAAGAAAAGAAAATGGGTGAATTAGGTGGACTTTTGACCTTACCTTGACCTTGACTTTCCCCCACTTTCTCTACCTCCCTCTCTCTCCTCCCCCCTTCAATTTCTGGCCGACCCTTCCCTCCCCTACAGCAGCAACAGCCCCCCCTTTTCCCCTTCTCTTTTCTCTTCAAAACTTCTTCAAAAATTGCCCCAAAATCCATCAAAAAAATCCCAAAACCCAAATCCGACTCCTACCCATTTTTGCTTAGCCCTTATAGCATGGATTTTGGTGACAAGGGAGCATTTTGGAGGGCTATGTGTGCTTGTGGGATCTTCAATTTGTTTGGGTAAATTCTAACCCTTTTGCTTAAATCGTTGTTAATTGCTTGTAGTTAGCGTAATTAAGTGTTAATTTGGTTTTATGCGGGTTCAATTGTATGATTAAGAAATTCTAGATTAGGGTTGTGAATTTAAGTTGGGGTTCTTATAATTGATCATGGGAAAATTGTGTAGTTTAACATGTTGTTATTATGCTAAAACTAATCTAGTTGGTAGTTTATATTTTTGTTAAATTTAAATTTGTATTAATTATGTAATTTGCAAACTAGGTTTTAGTGAAATACATATAAAATTGAGATTTAAAATGTAATTAAGGTTTTGATGACTTTATTAGCATTTTAATTTGTTGTTTAGCGACTTTGATCATGCAAAACCATGCTTAATTGATAAATTGTGAATTTTACCTTGAAAAGTGTTAAAATCGATATTTGTTGCAAACTTGAATTTTGAGTTAATGCTAATTCGTGAGATTAAAAATATGGAGGTGATTTGTATGACCTAATTATGATATTAAGTGAGCATTTTGTCCATTAGAATCGTCAAAATATTTAGTTTGGGTAAAACATCAAGTTTTGAACCGAAATGGGAATTTGTGCTAACTAGGTTTTTGGAAAATAAAACGAATTGTTTAATTTTATGGTTTTGATGAACTAAACCCTATTTCTTATATAATTAGTGAGTTTTGAAATCACGATTGGTGTGTTTGGGTTTTCTCGATGGTTGACGTTTGTACATCGACATCGGGGGTTGGTTTGACTATTCTTGCATGCGTAGGCGATAGGTTTGGATCTATGCGTGATACGCGTGCCGATTTGATTTTCGTATGCCGTTTCGATTTCGAATTTAGTTTTAATGCGATACGGTGCGTTATGATATGTAGGTACCCCATGCGAACTTCGGGACGACAAGCAAGCGCCTGGCGACGTCGGCACCGGCGAGCGAGGACCAGGTGAGTAGATTTATATCTACGGGGAGAAGTCGGGTGGATGGCGTATAGCACCCCCGCAGTCTGTGGTGGTGTATACGGATGCGTATACACACCAACATTTATTATATGTTATTTGGGATTAATAACGTTGCTTAGGATGGATATTGGTGTGTTGGATTACCTTAGTGTTGCGAACCCTAGGGCAGTGTTGCACTACACATACACACATACATACTTGCATACATTCCTATTGATATGTGCTCATGGGATTCTTTATAGTTATGTGTTCACATGGGTATGGGACTATGTGTTCACATACGGATTGAGGATGATACTTGGGATTGAGCTGAGTCGATGAGATTCGATTTGAGGCCGTGAGATCGGTGATATAGCAGGGTTCGTATCTTAGATACGACATGACGTTGTAGCGGGTCCTTGACGTAGTGTTTCACACACGTCCATGCATACGTAGGCGGTATCAGTATGGTACTATACGTAGATCAGTACCCCGATCATAATATTTGATAAAGAGGATACCAGGTGAATAGTATGATGAATGTGATATTGACCCGTACCCAGATTTGGGATGCCGTACGACGGATTTACGTACGAGCTATATTGATGATTGATCCGCACTCTTGACTTGGGATGCCTGATTTTAGATATGGTATCGGATATGATATTATTGAGGCGGGATCACCGACTATACATATACAGGTATGTATATGTATCGACTCAGATGATAGGCGGTTTCCTTACCTGTAGTTCAGCTTGTTAGTTCAGCCGTATAGTTTAGTGTAGTTGTTAGATTAGATTAGACTTCTTACCTATTTCAAAAACTAACGAATCGTGGGCATTTTTAAAGACAGCCCAAGGGATCCTACGGATATTTCAAAAGACGTATCTTTTCATAAAAACACCGTAGCCCCTATTTTCAAAACCCCATGATTCGTGTTATTTCAAAAGGCACCATTTGTAGGACTTATATTAGTTTAATACTGATTAGTTATCGTTGTGTCTAGTATTCTGCTTCCGCACATTATTGCTGTTCGCTCTGCCCCGCATACTTGATATCATGATGTTAGGACACTAGCACCATTACCGATGATGCGTATGTACCACATACACTTACTTGCCGGCTCACACACATCTTCATCGGTAATTGCCATGTCACGTACACTTAGAAAATACTATTGCTTGGCTTAGCTTGTTAGTTAGTAGTTGATACGATATTAGTGTACCTGGGTTATAGGCCAGTTTAGACATTGTAGTTATTACTTGTCACTTCATGCATACTGTTATTCCATTGTTCATGCCTAGTTATTAATCATACATTGCAACTTGGTTATTGATACCATATACATTCATTAGCATTGACATATGCACTTGTGATGACTTCTTGAGATTTATGATATTTCTGGATTTCGGGGGAAAGCCGCAAAATTTCTAAACTTATTAACCTTTTAAAATATGTAAATTGCGGTTTTCTAGTGATGTAAGTGTCGTCCACCATGAGTTTGCTGTGGTTTTCGAGATCCGTGTCGAGGAGTGGAGGAACCGTCACGGGTACATGGTGGGCCCGGTATGGTACCCCGGGGCAAGATGAATGTGGTGTTGACGTTGAGCCTGGCAGGGGACAGATTATCTACCGGTGATATTACCCAACGCGTCGGATATCCGGAGGATACCGTCGTGGTCTTGAGATGGATGGTAGGGGCCGTTCTGGACTGACGGCGCCCTAGATATTGAGATTGAGATATTGATATTTCGAGACAGTGAGATTTATGTTTTGTGTCGATGCTAGACACTGTTGATACTGATTTCATTATGATACCTCAGTTTAAAAATACGAAGGAAATCTCACTAATTTATGAAAACAGTTTCTTCATTTACATGTATTCTGTTTTCATGCATTCATACCTCATTCATATGATATATTGCTACCTGAGGCACCGACACGGGCACATGAGATTTCACTCGGTTAGATATTACCCTAGCCATTGTTATAGGCTGCATGTTATTCATATATTTGAGGATATATTATGATCATTGAACTAGGTTGCGTTATTTATGCGATTTCTGTGCGTAGATGTTTTTCTATTCACGAGTTGGCAACTCACCCCCGTTGTGCCCCATTTTCTTGCAGGTTTGCCGTACAGGTTTCATTACGGCTTTGCGGGCTCAGTTTCATTCGGGTGACTTGCTAGTAGGTGGGTTTTTCTTGTATCGTACCCATCATATTACCTTGTATAATATTATTCCGTTGTATCTAGTAAATTCCATCAACCAAACATGTATTTATTTTGAGATAGAGACCAGTGCTGTTTATTCTTTCGACCTTAGAGTCGCTCGTTATATTCCTGGTGGTTTTGAGTTCTTTTTGAGTTTTGATCCTCGCCGTTGGCGTTGTATATTATATTGCTTGTGTGGTTGTGGCCGTCGATTGACGAAGAGCTAGCTCCCGCTTGGGGATGCCTTTTTATTGATTTCGTATACTATTCATGTTGTATCCCGTTTGGGAGCCAGTTTTTACAAAGGATACTCTGCCGAAATTTTCAGTAAATTTTGATGTTCTTAAAAACCGCATAATTCGGCTTATGCTATTAAAACTACTTGTTTTAAATTGGTTTTCCTTCACTCTACTTCTTTTCTTGGTTTGGATTTCTGGGTTTTCGGTTTACTTAGATTACGTACGCCTCGAGACGTTTCGTAGTTTAAGTGCCGGTCATGTTCCGTACTTTCGGGACGTGACAAAGTTGGTATCAAAGCGTTAGGTTTTAACCTTCGGAGCGTAGGATGACCCTTGGTTGATGGAATAGGTGACTAAAGTAGAGTGACGTACCGTTGGTATGTTCCGCGGCATATTTACGACACGCCACTCCACTTATGAAGCCTTAGGATGTACATTTCCTTGTTCAGTATTATATTCCTTCCTGATCTAGCCTCATCGGTACCAGTTTGGTTTTGCCGCTACGGTTACGGGCAGGGAGAGCTACGACTAGAGTTGCGGTCAGCACAAGCTCGTCACGAACGAGGACTGACCAGGGCGAAATTCCGGCGACACACGATTGCAGAGATGTGTCTTTTTACTGTGTTTCCGCGCCACGAGCGTTTGGCGGATCGCCTTTATGAGGTTACTCGGAGGTGCTGATCGACACTAAAGAATTGAGCCAATGATGGAGGCCAGCCAGATTTTGATGACCGTTGGTGTGTTGCTTACTCCTGATGATTGAGGCACGGTTCAGCATGCAGACGAGTGAGCCAGTTATTGCTGCGAACGACGAGATATCGCCCCAGATGTTGGAGCTATTGCAGTATAAGTTGTACTAAGAGATGATAGGAGGTCGCTAGTCATCTAGGATGAATGAATAGGACATGTGGATCGTTCACTTACCCCGATGCGAGGTCATCGGATAGATTGATTCCAGTTAGAGACGACTTCACGCAGAGACGTGAGGGTCGACAGAGACGATCGAATGTCGGAAACCTATTATTCCAAGTTTAAAGTAGTCGGAAAGACATGCAGGCAATTCTATGGTCCCTCTAGAAGAATGAAACCCTAACTCGACTTAATGACCGTGTGAAAGCCTTTGAATCTTCGGGTTTGCGGCAGTTCTACGGCGCCATTAGTGAGGCTTGGGTTTGCCCTTCTACGGCTGGACCATCGATGCTGTGGTATGTACTCGATACTATTAAACTGTACCCAAGATGTTGAGCCCTTGGGGGATTATGAGGTTTTGACAATCGATTGGATGGTTCGACTTAATTCGGATGCTAGGTGGTGAGATGCATTTCTTGGGAGACTCCAGATTCGAGGATAGTCGTTGGAGCTCAGTCCATGCAGCCGCGACGAGACGAGTCCAAAGCAGACGACATTAGAGAAAAGTGGAGTAAGAGGTTCGCACCAGATCTAGATGAGATGATGTTCCACTCCGCCGACATCAGAGAGGCGATGCGCATGCCGAGGCATGGTACTTGGACTTACCTTCCAGAAGGAGTCGCGATGAGTATGCAGTCGTTCCAGAGCAAGATGCAGATATAGGAAAGGACAATGACTTCCGGACAGTTGGCAGAGACGAGACATGGAAGAGAACGTGAGCAGGATTCCTTCCAGGACACTGCTGCAATGATACTTGCACTCAGGATCAGATGTGTCACGTACATTCAGAGAGCCAGAGGCCGACGCCAGTGATATGCTGTCTTACGAGTGGTCGCGATGATTGACCAAGAGATCACCAGAGAAGTGCCAGAACGGAATCGTCCCTGTTAGCATACCTGACAGGGCCGATGAGCCGATGGACCGAAAGATTGGTAATTCACAGTGAAGACCTTGAACCAGGAGTGGTCATGGTTACGCACACCAGCAGGCCAGAGTTCATGATCATCGACGAGACGTCCCATTAGTGACCGCGACAGTTGGCCCGAGATTCTTAGAGGATGCACTTGAGCGATACTATTCCGCCATTATTGATTTCGATGTTTTGGGTGATTTATTCGCATGATTTGATTTTGATGATTGAGGATTTACGATCTTTGCACAGTGTTGCACTTGATATTGTTTTCGTGCTTGGGTTTCACATGTTTGTGATTTTACGGTTTTAGACATTTGAGTTGATTTTGTGCGTATGCACGCACACGAATTGGTTCCTGCACTCTGTATAGTTATTATATGCTTGCAGTGTGCACTGGACTTCGATTTCGATTGTGATACTCGATATTTGTTTTGTGCACCTTGTGCACCTGATTGATTTTGCGCACGTTCGGCGCTTGATATTGGATTTCATGATTTCGTGCACGATGGATGCACCTGATTTGAATTTTCGCGCATGTTGAGCGCATGTCTTGAGATGCGATTTTGGTGCACACCAGATGCACTAAATCGAGATTTTTCGTGCATGTCAGATGCACCTGATTTTGCTGTCAGGCACACATGTTGCCTACGACAGATGTTTCATGCACACCCGATGCACTTAGATGTTGTTTCTGTGCGCATGTATGGCACATTCATGGATTTTGATTTCCGTGCGCACCAGACGCACGTAGCATTCATGTGCATATTTTGGGGATTGATTTCGTATAGAGCAGTACGTTTTTATGATATTGCTATGTGTTTTCGTACTGAGCAGGACTAGTCAGAGGACAGTACCTGAATATATTTTGCATGCATTGATAGTTATTGAAGGGATTTCCAAAAAGCGAGCTATAGCCTCAGTATTTACCTACGTGTCTGATATGACACGAAATGTTTAAAACAAGGAGACCCTTCTAAATTGTTTCCAAAACGGCGGAACGTACATTTCAAACAAAGGTATATATGTATATAGTTATTTTCTTATGATAGACGTCCGCCACTGTGCAGTGTTATACGCGTTGCACAGCGACTTAAAGAGATTTGGCATGCATTTCCTTCAGATACTTACAGATATAGATTCGATATTTACATGTATAGTTTCGAGTTATGTCATATTGGTTTTGATTTGGATTTGGCATTGATGTCTTCTCCATGACTCCGATGATTGCGGGATGCTTGACGGAGTTTTGATTTGAGTTATATGCTCATTTTTCAAGCGCATGCGCTGCGCTACGATTTGTTTTATGTATTTACAATTTCGGAGCCCCGACGACTTGATGGGTTTTCTTAGATGTTTTAGTATTTGGGGGAGTTTGAATTTAAATTCGGGGACCGAATTTCTTTAAGGGGGGAAGATTGTAACGCTTTGAAAATCATTTCGGTGAAATTTCGAAAAATCGGTAAAATAAGGGGGTTTTCTGTAAAAAGTCAAAATGCAAATATCTTATTATAAAAATTAAATATACATATTCTAGCTATGTAATTGCTATTATTTGGTGTTTATTGAGCCGGTGGTGAAATTTCAAATTTTCTGAAAAAAATATTATTTTATTATTATTTAAGCCGTCACTAATACATTTAATTAGGGAAAATTACAAATTGGAATGAGTTGAAACAAATTTGGTGCATCATAAAACATTAAATAAAATTTTATCATGTGGTTTTTGGAACGAAATCATTTGCCAAAACGGTTTAGAAATTATTGAAGAAAAAAGGCTTTTTTTTAGCGTAAATGGATGCTTGGGGTATTGTATTTATCATTTTTCATCACCCCACACCCGTACCCACACCCACACACCCCCACTTACTCCTCCCCATGGCTGAATTCAGCAGCCACCATATTTTTCCCCACTTGATTTTCAAAGGAAAAGATATGAAAGAAAAGAAAAGAAAATGGGTGAATTAGGTGGACTTTTGACCTTACCTTGACCTTGACTTTCCCCCACTTTCTCTACCTCCCTCTCTCTCCTCCCCCCCTCAATTTCTGGCCGACCCCACCCTCCCCTACAGCAGCAACAGCCCCCCCTTTTCCCCTTCTCTTTTCTCTTCAAAACTTCTTCAAAAATTGCCCCAAAATCCATCAAAAAAATCCCAAAACCCAAATCCGACTCCTACCCATTTTTGCTTAGCCCTTATAGCATGGATTTTGGTGACAAGGGAGAATTTTGGAGGGCTATGTGTGCTTGTGGGATCTTCAATTTGTTTGGGTAAATTCTAACCCTTTTGCTTAAATCGTTGTTAATTGCTTGTAGTTAGCGTAATTAAGTGTTAATTTGGTTTTATGCGGGTTCAATTGTACGATTAAGAAATTCTAGATTAGGGTTGTGAATTTAAGTTGGGGTTCTTATAATTGATCATGGGAAAATTGTGTAGTTTAACATGTTGTTATTATGCTAAAACTAATCTAGTTGGTAGTTTATATTTTTGTTAAATTTAAATTTGTATTAATTATGTAATTTGCAAACTAGGTTTTAGTGAAATACATATAAAATTGAGATTTAAAATGTAATTAAGGTTTTGATGACTTTATTAGCATTTTAATTTGTTGATTAGCGACTTTGATCATGCAAAACCATGCTTAATTGATAAATTGTGAATTTTACCTTGAAAAGTGTTAAAATCGATATTTGTTGCAAACTTGAATTTTGAGTTAATGCTAATTCGTGAGATTAAAAATATGGAGGTGATTTGTATGACCTAATTATGATATTAAGTGAGCATTTTGGCCATTAGAATCGTCAAAATATTTAGTTTGGGTAAAACATCAAGTTTTGAACCGAAATGGGAATTTGTGCTAACTAGGTTTTTGGAAAATAAAACGAATTGTTTAACTTTATGGTTTTGATGAACTAAACCCTATTTCTTATATAATTAGTGAGTTTTGAAATCACGATTGGTGTGTTTGGGTTTTCTCGATGGTTGACGTTTGTACATCGACATCGGGGGTTGGTTTGACTATTCTTGCATGCGTAGGCGATAGGTTTGGATCTATGCGTGATACGCGTGCCGATTTGATTTTCGTATGCCGTTTCGATTTCGAATTTAGTTTTAATGCGATACGGTGCGTTATGATATGTAGGTACCCCATGCGAACTTCGGGACGACAAGCAAGCGCCTGGCGACGTCGGCACCGGCGAGCGAGGACCAGGTTAGTAGATTTATATCTACGGGGAGAAGTCGGGTGGATGGCGTATAGCACCCCCACAGTCCGTGGTGGTGTATACGGATGCGTATACACACCAACATTTATTATATGTTATTTGGGATTAATAACGTTGCTTATGATGGATATTGGTGTGTTGGATTACCTTAGTGTTGCAAACCCTAGGGCAGTGTTGCACTACACATACACACATACATACTTGCATACATTCCTATTGATATGTGCTCATGGGATTCTTTATAGTTATGTGTTCACATGGGTATGGGACTATATGTTCACATACGGATTGAGGATGATACTTGGGATTGAGCTGAGTCGATGAGATTCGATTTGAGGCCGTGAGATCGGTGATATAGCAGGGTTCGTATCTTAGATACGACATGACGTTGTAGCGGGTCTTTGACGTAGTGTTTCACACACGTCCATGCATACGTAGGCGGTATTAGTATGGTACTATACGTAGATCAGTACTCCGATCATAATATTTGATAAAGAGGATACCAGGTGAATAGTATGATGAATATGATATTGACCCGTACCCAGATTTGGGATGCCGTACGACGGATTTACGTACGAGCTATATTGATGATTGATCCGCACTCTTGACTTGGGATGCCTGATTTTAGATATGGTATCGGATATGATATTATTGAGGCGGGATCACCGACTATACATATACAGGTATGTATATGTATCGACTCAGATGATAGGCGGTTTCCTTACCTGTAGTTCAGCTTGTTAGTTCAGCCGTATAGTTTAGTGTAGTTGTTAGATTAGATTAGACTTCTTACCTATTTCAAAAACTAACGAATCGTGGGCATTTTTAAAGACAGCCCAAGGGATCCTACGGATATTTCAAAAGACGTATCTTTTCATAAAAACACCGTAGCCCCTATTTTCAAAACCTCATGATTCGTGTTATTTCAAAAGGCACCATTTGTAGGACTTATATTAGTTTAATACTGATTAGTTATCGTTGTGTCTAGTATTCTGCTTCCGCACATTATTGCTGTTCGCTCTGCCCCACATACTTATTTTGCTGCATACTCCATTATTGATATCATGCTGTTAGGACACCAGCACCATTACCGATGATGCGTATGTACCACATACACTTACTTTCCGTCTCACACACATCTTCATCGGTAATTGCCATGTCACGTACACTTAGAAAATACTATTGCTTAGCTTAGCTTGTTAGTTAGTAGTTGATACGATATTAGTGTACCTGGGTTATAGGCCAGTTTAGACATTGTAGTTATTACTTGTCACTTCATGCATACTGTTATTCCATTGTTCATGCCTAGTTATTAATTATACATTGCAACTTGGTTATTGATACCATATACATTCATTAGCATTGACATATGCACTTGTGATGACTTCTTGAGATTTATGATATTTCTGGATTTCGGGGGAAAGCCGCAAAATTTCTAAACTTATTAACCTTTTAAAATATGTAAATTGCGGTTTTCTAGTGATGTAAGTGTCGTCCACCATGAGTTTGCTGTGGTTTTCGAGATCCGTGTCGAGGAGTGGAGGAACCGTCACGGGTACATGGTGGGCCCGGTATGGTACCCTGGGGCAAGATGAATGTGGTGTTAACGTTGAGCCTGGCAGGGGACAGATTACCTACCGGTGATATTACCCGACGCGTCGGATATCCGGAGGATACCGTCGTGGTCTTGAGATGGATGGTAGGGGCCGGTCTGGACTGACGGCGCCCTAGATATTGAGATTGAGACATTGATATTTCGAGACAGTGAGATTTATGTTTTGTGTCGATGCTAGACACTGTTGATACTGATTTCATTATGATACCTCGGTTTAAAAATACGAAGGAAATCTCACTAATTTATGAAAACAGTTTCTTCATTTACATGTATTCTGTTTTCATGCATTCATACCTCATTCATATGATATATTGCTACCTGAGGCACCGACACGGGCACATGAGATTTCACTCGGTTAGATATTACCCTAGCCATTGTTATAGGCTGCATGTTATTCATATATTTGAGGATATATTATGATCATTGACCTAGGTTGCGTTATTTATGCGATTTCTGTGCGTAGATGTTTTTCTATTCACGAGTTGGCAACTCACCCCCGTTGTGCCCCAGTTTCTTGCAGGTTTGCCGTACAGGTTTCATTACGGCTTTGCGGGCTCAGTTTCATTCGGGTGACTTGCTAGTAGGTGGGTTTTTCTTGTATCGTACCCATCATATTACCTTGTATAATATTATTCCGTTGTATCTAGTAAATTCCATCAACCAAACATGTATTTATTTTGAGATAGAGACCAGTGCTGTTTATTCTTTCGATCTTAGAGTCGCTCGTTATATTTCTGGTGGTTTTGAGTTCCTTTTGAGTTTTGATCCTCACCGTTGGCGTTGTATATTATATTGCTTGTGTGGTTGTGACCGTCGATTGACGAAGAGCTAGCTCCCGCTTGGGGATGCCTTTTTATTGATTTCGTATACTATTCATGTTGTATCCCGTTTGGGAGCCAGTTTTTACAAAGGAGACTCTGCCGAAATTTTCAGTAAATTTTGATGTTCTTAAAAACCGCATAATTCGGCTTATGCTATTAAAACTACTTGTTTTAAATTGGTTTTCCTTCACTCTACTTCTTTTCTTGGTTTGGATTTCTGGGTTTTCGGTTTACTTAGATTACGTACGCCTCGAGACGTTTCGTAGTTTAAGTGCCGGTCATGTTCCGTACTTTCGGGACGTGACAGTTCTGGGCTACACTCCGACACAACTTTTACCGCTTTTAGGGGTCTGACTTTTACCAACCCCCTAGGCCCGACATGCGATGCTTATAGACGAACGGACCTGACTATATGGATATTGTCACTGACAGGCTCAGTAGGGTGTCAGGATGAGTTCGCTCATCGACCTCCCTTTTGGTCAATACCTGGTAGCCCGTTACGTACGGCTAATACCTCTGACGTGCTAGTGGTTAAATCCACAGCCAAAGTATTGATGAGTCTTTAGAGTCCCCCACAGACAGTTTCTCAAGTTTCGGGCGAAACGTTGTAGAGGCCGTATGATATATGGCAGGGTCCGATCATATACGTGCAGTATTGCACGGATCATGATCGGACGGATCATACTAGTGGGCTTTGGTTTAAGCCGGATCCTAGTATTAGATTTGTTGGATTACTTTAGTCTCATCGCATTCGCATTTAGTCGGAATGCAGATGCAGGTATGTATATACAGGTGAGGGGTATCCTTGTGATCCGCCACGAGTTTACTTTAGATGTTGCCGTATCTTTTGTTGTGGCAAACATTTGGATTAATGTTTGCATTTGGAAATAATGAGCTAGAATTCATCATGAGATGCATTTAATGTGACATGGACATATTAGGTGACTCATGGTCTCTTTTTTAGCACTGATGTCATATTAGTGGATTGATTTGAGTGATGAAATGAGAGGAAGAGAGAGAAGTGCAGCCATGTATATGTTAGCTCTTGTATTATTTTGAAACTTACTCTCATTCTTGATAGCATAACAAAAGAAAAGGAAATGGCTCCTCTTCTTCTTCTTCCTCTTTTCTTCTTTAGCTCCTAATTTCCATCAATGGCTTCATCTCTAACCTCCATCCATCTCATGGGTGCAAGAGACAAAGTGATCACAAACATTCTCTACAACACCTTGGACACGTCGGCTAGCACACTTCGTGCCCGAGTTGCTTCGGATGAAGCGGGAGCCCGTAAAAAGACTCGTAGATGTGGTGTCCTTTCCGACGAGGAGATCAAGACCGGAGATGCCGCGAGGAGCTTGGGATAGTGGCCAAAGACCGAAGGACACGATCGATCGGTATATCTTTCCAACCCTTTTCTCTAGTAGCTAGTTGTAGGTTAATGGTTCGATCCGGGTTTTAAGCATACGATAGCGCCTGTTTTCAAGTCAAGAAAAATTTTTGTTTCCGCATTTTGGCCTCAGAATGACGGCCGGGGTGCTACCGTGGTCTTACATGGTATCAGAGCCACGCCATTAACCTTTACTAGCTTGCTCTAGCGTGTTTAGAACTTCGATCGGACAAAATTTTCAAAAACCGTGTTTCCAAGTAATCAGTTTCTGTCGAAATTTTTCTGTTATCAAAAAATTATTTGGTGTGTTGCAGAAAATCAGGCAGGGTTTTTAGAGAACACTGAAGAAAAATGGTTGCATGATGTCACTATAGCGCCGCGGAGCCGCGGCCGTAACCCCCTTTTGGCCGCGGTTCCGCCGCCTAACAGTAACATCTCTGGACCATTTTTCCTACAGTGATTCCTGACTTGGAAATGGGGTTTCTAGTAATTTTATTTTGGGCCCAGATTTATTTGAGTACTGGGTATTGTTCTTGGGGCCCACTTCGGGAAATTTAGTCGATCGAAAATTTTAAACATGTTAGTTCACAGTATTTACATTATATCTGCGACCGTGAATTTCATTTGATCGGTAAATCCTGTCGAATTGCTATAGTTCTTTTAGACGGATTTGCGAACGTGACATTCACGTTGATGTTCTGTGTTGTGCTGTGATGTTGCGGATTTGTCGTGGTGGATGTTGGAGATAGTGCCCTCAGAGTCAATTATTGGATCACAGGCACGTGATTGCAATGATTGAGGGAGGACCTGTCCCAGTAGGACAGTCTTACTCAAGATGATACTTTGCTATCTGGTTTATCTTTATCATCGTGTACTGCTTTAGGTGACCCTACAGGTCACTGTTGCACGTTGATAGCGCCCCTAGGATTCTTGCTTGATTGCCGGCAGTATGAAGGCGATCATATACGTAGGAGCTGGTAGTCTATAAGCACATCCTTAAAAGGTCCCTAGTCGTGGGAGTTTCGAGACAGGGCATCGATACTCCAGAGTAGACTAGTGTATACAGTCGAGACCCCGACGAGGGGCGGTGGTCGGTCTCACAAGCCACTGGTGTCAGTTGGATCACCTAAGATGTATACAGGTGCTCATTAGGTTATGAGTACACCGGACAGGACTCGCCGGGAACCTGCTAGTTAGGATTATACTAGATCTCAGATAGCAGTTTCCTGGTGACATGTGTACAGGTTAGTTCATCGACCTGAGATCGCCATTTGTCTCGTATGAGTTCCCACTGTGCTTTGATTACTACCCTACCACGCTCAAAGGAGACGTGCAAACAGGTTTTAGTTGGGTACAGTCCCGAGCCACATGGAGGCAGTGAGCGGATCTGCAGGGGTTCGTCTCTCCCGGTATTGGGGGTGAGGTCGCGCTGTGTCTAGGAGAGCCAGTACATGAAAAGTCCTTGGCCAAGGCAGGAGATTTACTGGTAGGTATTCTAGTAGTATCTCAGGGTGTTCTGGGCTACTCTCCGACACGACTTGTACCGCTTTTGGGGGTCTGACTTTTACCAACCCCGTAGGCCCGCCATGCGAAGCTCATAGACGAACGGACTGGACTGTACGGATATTGTCACTGACAGGATCAGTAGGGTGTCAGGATGAGTTCGCTCATCGACGTCCCTTATGGTCAATAGCTGGTAGCCCGTCACGTATGGCAATACCTCTGACGTGCTAGTGGTTAAATCCACAGCCATAGTATTAACGAGTCTTTAGAGTCCCCCACATTCAGTTGCTCAAGTTTTCGGGCGAAACGCTGTAGAGGCCGTATGGAGATATGACAGGGTTCGATCAGATACGTGCGGTATTGCACGGATCAGGATCGGACGGTTAATACTAGCGGGCTTTGGTTTAAGCCGGATCCTAGTATTGTACAGTATAGATTTTGTCTCATTGTGTAACGTCTTCAAAATAATAAAATATGATTTTTGGGAAATTTTATAATTTAATATTATTTTAATGAATATTTTAATATTCTGGTATAATTAAATACAGATAAATGGGGAAAAATTATGGAAAATTCTAAAATAAGGTATTTTAAGGAATTGCCTCGTTTTCTGTGCATGCCCCCATTTCCTCTAGTTTTGACCCTGAGTATGTCTAGTTTTGACTGATTCCATCTAGGGTGAAATCTGGGTTGATTTTCCTATGTTGGTGTATAATTTGGGACTTGTTTTAGCATGGATTTTGGTATTTGGTGATTCATTCCTATCGGGTGGCGTTTGGATGTCAACGACAAGTGGATTTTGATTGTGTTTACATGCGAGTCGATGGGTTTTTATCTATGCGGGTAGCGTGTGCCATTTTGGTTTCCAATGTGATTTTCATGTGCTTTAGCATTGTGATATACTTGTAGGTACCCCGCGTGATGTTGAGGCAAAGGAGGTGAAGATAGCGACATCGGCTTTGGCACACGAGAAGCAAGGTGAGTAGATTTATATCTACGGGGAGAAGTCGGGTGGATGGCGTATAGCACCCCCGCAGTCCGTGGTGATGTATACGAATACGTATACACACGAATATTTATATTGTGTTGTTTAGGATTATTGATGGTAATAATGATATTTTGATGATAAGAATATATTGGTTTAGTATAGTGCGAACCCTAGAGTAGTGGTTGCACTCACACATACATTTACACACATACTTGCATTCATTCTTTCATTTATTAGAGTGCATATGATGGTGCGTATATCTACACATGGGTATGGGATTATGTGTTTATATACGGGATTGGAGGATGATACGTGGTTTGAGATGATACTTGATGTGAGGCCGTGAGATCGGCGATGTGACATAGTTTGCCTTTGAGGTGCGATATGATAGTTTTAGCGGGCCTTTGGACATGTGCTTTACCCGCATTCATATTTTATAGATGGTGTCGATTTGTACTAGACTTACAGTAGTACCCCAGATTGTGTGATCTGATGATAAGTGATACCTGATATGTGATTAGATAGTGTGATATTGACCCCTACCCAGCTATTGGGATGCCGTACGACGATTTACCGTACGAGCCGATATTGATGATAGATCCGCACTCATTACTCGAGGATATCATACGATATGTTATTGAGGCGAGATCACCGACTATCATATCTATATTTATATATTGACTCAGATTAGGTGGTTTCATACCCCTCCTGTCTAGATTATTTAGTAGACATTAGACTAGACCGAGTCATACCTATTTCAAAACTAACGAATCGGGGATATTTTAAAGATAAGCAGAAGGGTTATACGGATATTTTCAAATGATGCATCTTTTCTTAAAACACCGTAGCCCTTACTTTACCAAAAGCCCTGATTCGTCTTATTTCAAAAGGCAAGGTTGCATGACATATCTATTGGGGCAGGTTCTGTACTTTTGCGTTGATCATTCGTTTCCGCATATTCCTGCTATTTGCATTGCATCGCTTGTATTGTTGTGACATTCAGTCATGCTGCTAGGACACCAGCACCATTATCGATGATGTATATGTTCCACGTACACTTGTTGCCGGCTCACACACTCATCATCGATAATTGCCATGTCACTACACTATAGTACTATTGCATTCATGATATGATTCTGGCATGGCATATTGTACACTTATACCTGTACACATATATAGATGATTCTAGCTTGATTGGGGATTTGGGAACCGCAAGATACTCTTTAAAAACAGATTCCTTTTAAAAGAGCGGTCTCCCTTGACATGTGCACATTATTATTCCATGTTGCATGACTTACTGATATGCTTGCATTACTGTTACATGCTGCATACATCATGCTTTGACTGTACGCATTGAGATATGTTGTTTCTATGATATTTCTGGATTTGGGAACCGAGGGTATTTCAAAAGAGAATATGTCATTTCTTTAAAAACCCGGTTACCCTTGATATGATATTTCAGTGCGTCCACCATGTGTTTTCTCGGTGCTGAGAGCGATATGTGTAACCCGAATCAAGGCGTGGATGAGCCGATTGCGGGTACATGGTGGACCTGGTATGGTTCCCCTCGGCAAGATGATCGATGAGCTTTGCCGATTGAGCCTGGAGGCGGGCGAGTACCTACCGGTGATTGGTTGGACCTGGCGGTTATCCGGAAGATACTGACCAGAGTCGATGGATAGATTTGGGCGTCCTGCCGGGGCCGATGGCCGATACCGCAGACAGAGCCCGCGGGCCGATCCGGACTGACGGAGCCCGATATATGAGGATTTATGTGCCGATGCTGGGCACAGTTTTCATGATGTTTTCGAGTGCCGATGCTGGGCACTCCGGTTCCATGATTTTGACGTGTCCCGAGGGACACGGGTGGGTTATATCCTCATATTTCCATGCACAGGTTTCATGATATTTACTTGCATGATGGGTATTGTCATTGGGTGACGAGTGGACGGGATCCACGTGTGTGCAGATTTGATTACATTGATCATACCTCATATTCATGACATGCTATTACCTGAGGCACTAGCACGAGCATTTGGCATTACACTCATGTAGAGATTACATTGCCAGTTTAGCATGCTTCAGCTTTATTCATATTGAGGTTTATTTATATCTGATCGTATTGACCTAGGATGGGTCATGCATTCGATCTCTGCTTGTAGATATTTTCTATTCACGAGTTGGCAACTCACCCCCGTTGTGCCCCAGTCGTTGCAGGTTTTTGCCGTACAGATTCCATAGCGGCATTTATGGCACACTGCTTCCTTATGGGTGACTTGCTTGGATAGGTGGGTTCTTTTGTATCAGAACCGCCATTGTTCATGTATCATTTATTGTATCTAGAATTTCCATCAACCAAAACTTGTATATTGTTTCAGACTTAGAAAACAGTGTTGTTTTATTTCGACCTTAGAGTCGCGCTAGTAGTATTACGGTTTTCTGGCTGTTTTGAGTTTCTTTTTTTTGGGTTTTGATCCTCGCCCTTTGGCGTTGTATATTATTATTGCTTACGTGGTTGTGACCGTCGATGGACGAAGAGCTAGCTCCCGCTTGGGGATGCCTTTTATCATTTCATATATATTATTCTTGTTGTACCCCGTTCGGGGACAGTTTTTACAAAGGAAACTCTGCCGAAATTTTCAGGAAAGGTTACACATTTTAAAAAAATGCATATTCGGCTTAGTTATTTAAAAACTTTGATCTCCAAACATGATTTCCTTACTTTTCAAAAACAGTTTTTCCTTATTTACTCTTTAAATGGTTTTAGATTGCTGGGCTTTTGGCTTACTTGGATCAGATGGGGTCCTATAGACTTCATATGGTTCAAGGGCCAGTCACGTGCTCTTTCGGGTCGTGACACCTTGCATTTGTATTTCGGTCGGAATACAAATGCGGGTATGTATATACAGTAGCGGGGTTTTCCTGTAATTTATTACGGGATCAGTTTTTGGAGTTGCCAGTTTGTTTTCCGTTTCGGCCATATTTCTTTGTATCTTTCATTGGCCGAAGATTGGTGGAGGATGGCTTATTTGCATTTGTGCAAATAAGCATTTTAGAGGGTTGTCTTTGCATATTGTGGCTTCATGATGGTTTAGCCTCCCTTGACTTTCTTGAGTTCATGATTGCTTGACTTTTTGAAGCAATCATTGTTGTTGATTGGTTGGTGGAGTGTGGGCTTTGATTGTGATCATGTTTCATGATAACATTTGACCTCTCTCTTGCATTATTCTTGTGAGGCTTTCTCTCTCTCTTCTTCTCACTTCCACCATGAGAAATGGCCGGCCAAGCTCTTTGGGGGCTGTCCCATTTTTGGTGAGAAAAGATTTTGATCTCATATCATTTTGGTTTCACCAAAAATCCCAAAATTCAACTCCATAGTTCATCCCTCCACTAAAAGGCAACATCCACTACCCCAAATGAGACATAGCTCACTACACTATTCTACAGCAAACCTTGGGCACGTCAACTCGCCAACTTCGTGCCCGAGTTGCCTCGGACCAGAGACGGGAGCCCGTAAAAGAAGCCGGCGATGTGGTGCCCTTCCGGCGACGTGATGGAGACCGGAGATTCCGTGGGAGATCGGGACGACGACGAGAAGACCGGAGGACACGGATCACTCGGTATATCTCTCTTCCCATCTTGTAGTTAGCTAGGACTAGTTTAATGGCACGATCCGGGATTTTAGTGCGCGGTGTTGCCAGTTCAAAAAGTTAAAGTAAAGCATCGCTTCCGCATTCCGGCGTCGGATTGACGGTCAGGGCGCCGCCGTGCACTCACAGTGGTATCAGAGCCTCACCATTAACCTAGTCTAGCTTTGTCTAATGTGTTTAAAGTTTTGATCGAGCAAAAATCCCAAAACCGCGTTTTCATGCATATCAGTTTTCTGTCGAAATTTTTTTGGCTCCAAAATTTTTTCAGTATGTTGCAGAATGATGTGCAGGGAGTTATAAGCATTCTGTGAAATTTTGGTTGCATGATCCCACTTTTCCACCGCTGAACCGCGGCCAAACCCATGCTTGGGCCACAGTTCCGCCGCAATATAGACTGTTCATGGCACCAAAATTTTACAGAGAGCTCCTGAGTGTAAAATAGGGTTTTTGGAATGTTATTTTTTGGGCCCAGATTTCTTTAAGTGCTACAGTAATGCTTGGGGCCCACTTGGTAAATTTGATCGATCGGAAAATTTTAAACACATTAGTTCACAGTATTTACATTATATCTGCGACCGTGAATGTCACTTGATCGGTAAATCCTGTCTAACTGCTATAGCCCGGTTAGACGGATTTGCGAACGTGACATTCACGTTGATGTTCTGTGATTGTGCTGTGATGTTGCGGATTGGTCGTGGGGGATAGCCTGGATGCAATGCTAGTACAGTTTTTGTTATATTATGTACATTTGATATTGCGGGGCGAGCGTCCGACATGTGGACTGCCGTCACTGCCTGTTGTATATCATTCTTTTGGGGCACGACCGGGTCGAGGTCGATGCACCCGTTGTATGTATATTTTACTTTCTGTACTAGGATTACCCCGCGGAGGGGTGCACGGATAGCCGGATTCTAGAGGGCAACGAGCCCGCATCTCATGGCATTGAGACGGAGGGGGCTTCACTCTAGAATTGGCGGGCTATTCGCCGCACTCGTAGGGGGTACAGGTTGACCCAGGAGGGGTGCCCAAGTTACCGGATTCCGTGAAGTGCTGGGTGGTCCATTCACGTTGCTGAAGGGGGCTGCCTCGCTTCAGGTTTTGGCGGGTAACTTTCCGCGCCCGTAGGGGTCTAGGATTTCATTGCACAGGCTATCCACACGACCAGGGGAACGTCGGGTTTCAGCGTCTCTGTGAAACCCGGGGATCCCAGATATCTGTATTGTTCTGTGATGCTGTACATTTCTGTGATGTTGCATTTTATCACGCCTTGAACGAAATATTATATATTGATATATATACTAGTAGTTGTTGTATATGTTTTGCATCCGCGCTAGTCCAGTCCCCGCTCTGTCGTTAGTTAGCTAACCTAACGGGTAATGACGGGACCCAGTGGCGAATGCGGATGGCATATACGTACGTCATTATTTTCGTTCTTTATTGGCGTGATCAATTGACGGGACTGCATTGATTCGGATCAATGCAAGTTAAACAAACCTAATCTGATGTTGTTGGAACACTTTACAAAAAGCTGTTATTGCAAGGACGTTCACTTTTGTTTTGCACAATGGTATTCAGTTGGAATATCCTGCTCCTCAGTCGACGAGGCAAGGGCCGAGATCCCTTCACCGGGAGTGACCCCTTGGACAAAAGTTTGCATCAGGGTAATAACTTCACTATAGCCGATTACTTTTGCTTTGCATCGTGGTATTCAGTTAGAATATCCTGCACCTCATTCTACGGGGAAAGAGCCGAGATCCCTTCACCGGGAGTGACCTCTTTAGCAAAGGTTTTCATCACTATATTTTTTAAAGCTATCAGTTCCTTCAACGATATCAAGTTCATTACGTTAAAGGTTTTCGCCAGAAACCATTCGTAGCCCTCCGTCGTTTCATATGGGTGGTCAATAGTATTCAAGCTGTGTATGTTGGCCAAAGTCAAGGCACAGTGATTGATAGCTATTGGGTATTCATATGCAGCATAGATAGATGCGTTGGTTTGGGGCAGTCGTACTACTATTTTGGCCAAAGTCAAGGGTATGTACGGGTGGGCTCAAATTAACCTGGAGAATGATGGGTAGAACTTGATATGTGACTTATGATATGTTGGCCAAAGTCAAGGTCATAAGAGCATGGGGGTAAAAATCACATCGGGAGTTTCAAAAGAAACTGAAACTTGCCAGATATGCGCATACCTTCTGGAGTGTGATAACGTGAGCGAAGTCCGTCACGTTATCATGCGATGATAGTTGGATCCTGATTCCCACTGTTGAGTTGGTTTACTCCTCGGGTGATCCCGACTAATTCTTTTTTCAGGTTTGGAGGAGAATTTGACGGTACAGTGGGAGGTTTCCAGATTAGCTAAATTGGTAACCATTCTGATCTAGGTTAGAGTGCACGCTGAGTGTTTCTTTTCTCTCTCTCTTTGGCAGCGACCATTGACCCGACCCTAGACTATGACTCAGTGACCAAGTTGACCGAACCTTCTTAAACACTGGCTTTTGGATTGTCAGAGTTGCAGACCTCATTGCCACTCCTACTTTTACCCTTTTCTCCAGGACACCCCGTATTACTACGAACGTCCACTTCCATTGGACAAAACCATCGTATGGTTATATACGAACTCGAAGGGATTTATTCGAGGATGGTTTCCGGTTCTGGAGAAAACGAATAGGACCATTCAGTTGTCTTTTCCGTTTACCTTCTCTCAGGTTGCGAGTACTCCTTGGTTTAGGAGATAGCACACCTATTACGCAAATTGGATAGTCTTCTTCCAAACCTTAGGCTGGTGCCGAACGGTGGGGAATGAAGAAAACTAATTAGCATAACGATGGTGTACAGAAGGTATTATGTAAAGACAAAGAAAGGGATTAGTAAGAGGGCAAAGTAAATTGCGACTGCTATTCACGACCAAACCAAGTATTTCATTACCACTCCCACTTCACCTTTGTATTTCTCCAGGACACTCCGTATCACTACGAAGATCCACGGTTTATTGGATATTCCATCGTATGGTTATATACGGACTCGAAAGGAACTTGTTCCAGTTCGGGGATGGATTCTGGTTCAGGAGAAATAGGAATAAGGTTTATTCAGGTGTCTTTTATCTTCACCTTCTCTCACATTGCGAGTGTTCCTAGGATTGGGATAGTACACCCATTATGCTTATTGGATAGTCTTCTTCCAAACCATAGGCTGGTGCCGAACGGTAGGGAAGGAAGAAAACCATTTGGCCTAAATGGGTGTACAGAAGGTAATGATTAAAGATATATGAAGGGATTTGGAGAGGTGGCAGAGATTTATACGGTTACAGTTGTGAATCTGGAAGAGGCATTACTAGGAATACTAGGATACCCCTACGAAACATTTCAATGTTTCAGCTTCACTGTGTACTGTTAAAGGAAAACTGATTTCCCGATTAGATACTTACTCCAGGGTATGTATTTACCAGGTATGATTCTCACATCTGTATGGTTTTACAGATGATGAGTGGGAGTAAGTTATTGGGAATTAGGTGATCATCCTCATTATATCGGAATTCGTTGTAATTGGTGATATTTGAGGAAGTCACCTGGGTTGTTTGCCGGACGGCGAATATTTGGTTTTGAATATCTGTTGTTATGCACCAATTTCAAATTGATATATCTGTACGTCTATTTTTATAGAGTGAGATGTACCTTTTTGAAATTATGTCTATGACATTTACCTATATCAGTTGATGGTTAGGTAAGGAGCATTAAACCGCGGTGTAATTCTTCTTAACCATAAGTACGGTTTTCAACCTACGACACCAAGGGAATGAGTTATTAGACTCAGGGGACTTATACAGGGTATTGTATATTGTCCAGTGTCCATTAGGACAGAGGGGATGGTCCTCGTACTATATTCAGTTTACTTATGACTTCTCTAGTTTTTAGACAGGTGTTTCGTGGAAACACAGGGTCCGAATTTTGAGAAGTTATAGGTATTTGAATAAAGTAGAGAACCAGGTGTTGCAAGTATCGGGATTCTTCAAGGTGATCGAAGATGTAGATACTTGTGTAGGGTATTCAGTTGATAATAATGATTAAGAGAACTTGCTTCTCTTTCAGGTTACTCATAATTGGAAGCATTCCTAAGTTGAGTAACGCTGATAGGCCTCCTTCCATTTAGTTGACATGCACTTGAGACAGCTGTATGATTTGAATCTGGTTCAATTAAATCAGTGCCTCTGTTTCTATATTGGATATAGAACAGTTCATATCTTGACATTGTTAAGGTATGGGGAGTTGTCCAGCTTATGCTTAAAACCAGACTCTGGATGACTCAAGGCACGTTTCCGTAATGGCTGTTTGTGGGTTGACCCTGGCTATGACGAGGGTTGATTTTCTACCATCTGGAAGATCAATAGTGATATTGTTCTTGACTCGCCACAGTTTTAATAAAAATGGATTTTTTCAGAAAACAGTAGTGGGAGATGGTAGAACTGGAAGTGATTCCAGAACCGCAAACGATTACTGAAAATTTGATAAGAACCTAAAGATTCAATCTGGATTGACATTCCATTGGCCACTCCGCAGATACGGTGGGTAACCTCAGACACCCGAGAGGTACTCCGGTAGCCTCAAGGACGGTGACATGGAGGTTCTTTTTTACCCAGACTTACCATTGCTGTTGTTCCAGGCTGCGAGAACCGGCAGGAGGATGAGTATAGCGTCGTTCTAAACTAGCTTTAGAAGTGTACGTCTATATGACTCTACCAGAGGGTTGTCGTAGTCAGTGGGAGCAGCGGAAGCATTGTGGACAAGTGGCTTATGTCTATTTATAGATTAAAGCAGATATAGCAGAGATAGATCATCTATTTCTGACGTGACAGTCATAGGTTTGACTTCATCAGAATAGGGGATGGATCTGTTAAGAAGGTAGTAGGGTGTGATGTCCTGGTATTTGGATGACGTACACAGAGTAGGAAGTGACATTCCTATACTACGATTGGTTATACTTTGGTCATCACACAGTGGTTTCTCCACATGGAACTTGGACATTATATCAGACATACTGGTTACTAGATCTATGGTTTTAGACCTAGATTTGGGTGGTTTCCCAATTATGGGTACTTAGACAGCATTCTATGAGTATTTAGAATGGACAACTCCTGGCACGGTATTGTACCTGCAGATGATGGAGTCACCCTCTCTAAAGGTGTCTTACAGACTAAAGGGGAGAGGGATGTGCATGATTGGCAGATCACTTGCTTAGGCAATTGAGTCAATCATGAGATGTCAAGTACCGCACCAGATGTTGTTCTTGCAGTAGATGCAATAAGTTGATATTAATCCAATCCTGGAGAAATAGTCGGAAGCAGTTTTAGAACATAAGTGGATGTTCTAGGGATATGATAACGACAGCCTCATTCGGGAGACAGTTATCATTCCAGGCTTCCAAGGTGACTTGGACGACAGGGAGGTTGTCAGAGTTATAGTTTTCCTTCTGACGAGGGGCAGTATTTTGGACAGGTGGTCCAAGGAAATACTGAGGGAGGCATGGCGCAGGATACTGATTAAGTTCAGTTGACGATACAGTTTAAGAAGTTTGGATTTGGAGTTCATTTATGAGCTAGGTCCCATCAGACATCCAGACACATTCTAAGACAGGTATTGCTCATTTCGGGAGATGGCTTTCTCCGTGAACTTAAGATATAGAGAGATATAGAAAGAAACATCAAAGCAGATCCACTCACTAAGGCTATTCCTCGAACGCAATAGTTTCGCAAACGAGCTTTGTGAGACTGACTAGTAGAGGAGTTGGGTGTTCGGTATCACACGGGCTGTGAGTATGCGACATCGCAATAATTAGCCTTGAGTGCAAGTGGGAGATTGTTGGAGATAGTGCCCTCAGAGTCAATTATTGGATCACAGGCACGTGATTGCAATGATTGAGGGAGGACCTGTCCCAGTAGGACAGTCTTACTCAAGATGATAGTATTCTATTCTGTTTATCTTTATCATCGTGTACTACTTTAGGTGACCCTACAGGTCACTATTGCACGTTGATAGAGCCCCTAGAATTCTTGATTGACTGCCGGAAGTATGAGGGCGATCATATACGTGGGAGCTGGTAGTCTATAAGCACATCCTTAAAAGGTCCCTAGTCGTGGGAGTTTCGAGACAGGGCATCGATACTCCAGAGTAGACTAGTGTATACAGTCGAGACTCCGACGAGGGGCGGTGGCCGGTCTCACAAGCCACTGGTGTCAGTTGGAACACCTAAGCTGTATACAGGTGCTCATTGGGTTATGAGTACACCGGACAGGACTCGCCGGGAACCTGCTAGTTGGGATTATACCAGATGTCAGATAGCAGTTCCCTGGTGACATGTGTACAAGTTAGTTCATCGACCTGAGATCGTCATTTGTCTCGTGTGAGTTCCCACTGTGCTTTGATTACTACCCTACCACGCTCAAAGGAGACGTGCAAACAGGTTTTAGTTGGGTACAGTCCCGAGCCACATGGAGGCAGTGAGCGGATCTGCAGGGGTTCGTCTCTCCCGGTATTGGGGGTGAGGTCGCGCTGTGTCTAGGAGAGCCAGTACATGAAAAGTCCTTAGCCAAGGCAGGAGATTTACTGGTAGGTATTCCAGTAGTATCTCAGGGTGTTCTGGGCTACTCTCCGACATGACTTGTACCGCTTTTGGGGGTCTGACTTTTACCAACCCCCTAGGCCCGCCATGCGATGCTCATAGACGAACGGACCGGACTGTACGGATATTGTCACTGAGAGGCTCAGTAGGGTGTCAGGATGAGTTCGCTCATCGACGTCCCTTATGGTCAATAGCTGGTAGCCCGTCACGTATGGCTAATACCTCTGACGTGCCAGTGGTTAAATCCACAGCCATAGTATTGACGAGTCTTTAGAGTCCCCCACATTCAGTTGCTCAAGTTTTCGGGCGAAACGCTGTAGAGGCCGTATGGAGATATGACAGGGTTCGATCAGATACGTGCGGTATTGCACGGATCAGGATCGGACGGTTATTACTAGCAGGCTTTGGTTTAAGCCGGATCCTAGTATTGTACAGTGTAGATTTTGTCTCATTGCATTTGTATTTCGGTCGGAATACAAATGCGGGTATGTATATACAGTAGCGGGGTTTTCCTGTAATTTATTACGGGATCAGTTTTTTGGAGTTGCCAGTTTGTTTTCCGTTTCGGCCATATTCCTTTGTATCTTTCATTGGCCGAAGATTGGTGGAGGAGGGCTTATTTGCATTTGTGCAAATAAGCATTTTAGAGGGTTGTCTTTGCATATTGTGGCTTCATGATGGTTTAGCCTCCCTTGACTTTCTTGAGTTGATGATTGCTTGACTTTTTGAAGCAATCATGGTTGTTGATTGATTGGTGGAGTGTGGGCTTTGATTGTGATCATGTTTCATGATAACATTTGACCTCTCTCTTGCATTATTCTTGTGAGGCTTTCTCTCTCTCTTCTTCTCACTTCCACCATGAGAAATGGCCGGCCAAGCTCTTTGGGGGCTGTCCTATTTTTGGTGAGAAAAGATTTTGATCTCATATCATTTTGGTTTCACCAAAAATCCCAAAATTCAACTTCATAGTTCATCCCTCCACTAAAAGGCAACATCCACTTCCCCAAATGAGGCATAGCTCACTACACTATTCTACAGCAAACCTTGGGCACGTCGACTCGCCAACTTCGTGCCCGAGTTGCCTCGGACCAGAGGCGGGAGCCCGTAAAAGAAGCCGGCGATGTGATGCCCTTCCGGCGACGTGATGGAGACCGGAGATTCCGCGGGAGATCGGGACGACGACGAGAAGACCGGAGGACACGGATCACTCGGTATATCTCTCTTCCCATCTTGTAGTTAGCTAGGACTAGTTTAATGGCACGATCCAGGATTTTAGTGCGCGGTGGTGCCGGTTCAAAAAGTTAAAGTAAAGCATCACTTCCACATTCCGGCATCGGATTGACGGCCAGGGCGCCGCCATGCACTCACAGTGGATATCCTGGAAGCAATGGTAGTACAGTTTGGTTGTATTTGTACATTTGATATTGCGGGGTGAGCGCCCGACATGTGGACTGCCGTTACTGCCTGTTTGTATATTATTCTTTTGGGGCACGACCGGGCTGAGGTCGATGTGCCCGTTGTATATATATTTTACTTTCTGTACTATGATTACCTCACGGTGGGGTGCACGGATAGCCGGGTTCTAGAGGGCAGCGGGCCCGCATCTCATGGCTTTGAGACGGAGGGGGTTTCACTTTACAATTGGCGGGCTATTCGCCGCACTCGTAGGGGGTGCAGGTTGACCCAAGGAGGGGTGCTCAAGTTACCGGATTCCGTGAAGTGCTGGGTGGTCCATTCACGTTGTTGAAGGGGGCTGTCTTGCTTCAGGTTTTAGCTGGTAACTTATCGCGCCCATAGGGGTCTAGGATTTCATTGCACAGGCTATCCACACGACCAGGGGAACGTCGGGTTTCAGTAGCGGCTCTATGAAACCCGGGGATCCCTGACTATCGGTATTGTTCTGTGATGCTTATTACATTTATGTGATGTTGCATTTTATCACGCCATGAGCGATTATTATATATTGATATATATACTAGTAGATGTTGTATATGTTTTACACCCGCGCTAGTCCAGTCCCCGCTCTGTCGTTAGTTAAGTAACCTAACGGGTGATGACGGGACCCAGTAGCGAATGCGGATGGCATATACGTACATCGTATTTTCGTTCTTTTGTGGTGTGATTAATTGATGGGACTGCGTTGATTCGGAACAATGCAAGCTAAACAAACCTTTTTGATGTTGTTGGAACATTTTTCAAAAAGCTGTTATTGCAAGGACGTTCTCTTTTGTTTTGCACAGTGGTATTCGGTTATGAATATCCAGCACCTCAGTCGATGAGGCAAGGGCCGAGATCCTTTCACCGGGAGTGACTCCTTGGACAGAAGTTTGCGTCAGGGTAATAACTTCACTATAGTTGATTACTTTTGCTTTGTATCGAGGTATTCAGTTGGAATATCCTGCACCTCATTCTACGGGGAAAGAGCCGAGATCCCTTCACCGGGAGTGACCTCTTTAGCAAAGGTTTTCGCCACTATATTTTTATAAAAAGTTATCCGGTTCTTTCAATGATATCAAGTTCATTACGTTAAAGGTTTTTCGCCAAAAACCAGCCGTAGCCCTCTGTCATTTCAGATTAGTAATGCTTAGTATTCGTGCTATGTATGTCGTGCATTGCTGAGGCATAGTGTTCGGTAGCTCTGTAATGCTTTTCTTCTTCTTCCCGGTATAGGGAGTTGATGTTGCGCTGTGTTCGATTGGCTATAACCGGAAATCCCTGGCCAGGGTTGCTGAGATTTACTGGTAAGTGTTACCAGTAGTTTCTCGAACTGTTATAGACCTCATATCGACACGACTTATCAAGCTATTGGGGTCTGACGTTTACCACCCCTAGGCGAGATATGCGACATATCAGACGACGAGACCGGACTGTACAGTAAGTGTTACTGGTTGGATTCACAGGAGTGTGAGCGGGCTTGCTCGTCGATCTTCTGATCGCTCAATACCCGGGTGGCCGTTACGTTTAGCAGACCGCTTGCGGCTTGTGGGTGTTTGATATGATCATCACCTGCTGCCGGCGTATTGACGAGTCTTTAGAGTCCTACACAGAGGTTTCCTGGCTCAAGCGAAACGAAATAGGAGCGCATATGAGATATGTGCGGGACCGAGAATAATGCGTGTATGTGATACTGTATTCTATTCTCGCGATGAATGTATCGATATGGTTGTATGCGATATAACCTAGTTATCGAATCAAGGATTGATTCGATAATCCTTCATTCGATAAGCCGATACATTGGATACTAGTCGGTTATATGCGACATGACCGGATCATTGAATCAAGTGTTGATTTAATGATTTAATGTAAAATTATATATTTGATATATTACTTTGCATTAACTAGTATTGGTTCACTTTAAATGGATTTTCTCACTTGAAGTTCACAAGTTGTATATATGATATACTTTTGTGCACTTGATTGTATCATGTTTGATGATACATGTTAGTTTGGGTGTATGTTTGGTTTAAACCATGGTTGGTCAATGGTTAGGGTTTCACTTGATTTATTTGCTTATTTATTTATTTATTCATTCATTTTGGCAAAGGGAAAAATGGTGGCTTTCTTTGTTTGCTTGTTGAAGCTTCTTGAAGCTTTGAACAAGTCCACCATCTTTGTCTCATGCTTAACCCTAACCATTCAACCTAACCATGATTTATTCTCTACACCTAACTATGGTTACCATTATGATAAGTATCATATTATTTCTTATTTTTGAAATACTTATGATAATTATCATCTTCTTCTTCTTCTTCTTCAAGGAAGAAAGCTTGCTTCCATCAATGGTGATTTGATGAAAAGAGTGAGAAATCCAATTCTAAAGTGAACCCACCTCCTATTTCTTCATCCTCTACCTCTTGCCAAGTAGTATAGGGTGTTTTCTTCACAAGTTTCATGACTTGGTGAAGTGGTAGCTTGATCTTGTGATGCCTCGACGTAGATCATCTTCGGCGTCGTAGTCGATGACCTAGCCCGTCCATTTCTCCCATGAAGCCGACGCTAGAGCCCGGGATCCGATGATCGCAGTTAGGAGACTTCATCATGGAGCTATGGAGGTGGAGGACCGGATCTACAAAGGTTGTATTTTCCGTTTACTCATAGTTAAGTTGTTAACTAGTTATCGTTTTCGCCTAAAAATCTAGTTAACGATCCGTATTAGGGTTTCTCGGCACTTGTAAAATTTGAAATTGGCATGGTTGATGCCTTGTGAGACCTCATTAGTGTGCCTAGGAACCCTACAGTGGTATCAGAGCCTAGATAGAGCCTTAGGCGATGCGTAGACGGAGTTTGAAGTCCGATCGAACCGAAACCCCAATACTAAAATGCTCTCTGGACTTTTTTCAAAAACTGGGTTTTTTCCAGATTAAAAATTCTTAAAAAATTCAGCAGGAGATTCTAAGAATTACGTTGCAAAATTGACCAACTGATTCGTCTAAAGAGCGGCGGAACCGCGGCACAAGCATGGCTTGTGCGGCGGTTCCGCGGCAAAGTTGTCACATCACCTCTTGAATTTTGCACAGTAATTTCTAACTTTTAGTGCTGTATTTTTTGGGATTTTTTTAATATTTATTCAAGAGTTGAATATTCTGGGTTGTATTGGGAGTTCGTAGATTCGATCGGATTATCAAACTTGGTCTAGGTGTTTACCGGATAATTTTGAATATGTTAAAAAGTTTGACCGGATATAAATACCCAATTTTTCCCCTGTCGGGAAATTTCCAAGTGTTGGATTTTTCCGTGGTTTAAAGACATTCTAAGTAGTGCAAGTAACGCGATGGACCCTCTAGAAGACAACAAACCTTAACTCGATTATGTGACCGTCTTGAACTGCCCTTTGAACCTTAGGGTTTGGGGCAGTACGGCGTGCCACATGTGAGGCGTTGGTTTGACCCTTCTACGGCTGGACCGTTGGTACTGAGGCATGAACTGAATGTTTTTAGACTTATTTCATGTGTTGAGCTGTATTGGGAAAACCTGGGTGTTCGATTGTTCGATCGGAAAGTTTAACATTTTCTATTTATCCGGAATGTGATACAATACTTAGAATTCACAAGTTGTTATGAGATAACTGAATGAATGTTATAAACATAGTAGTTTAGTCTCACTTGATCGGTTGCTACGGAATTTTGATGCGATCAAAAGTCCGTCGCAATCACGTAGCGTACGCGGATACTCGCCGGGTAAACTTAATAGACAACCTCACTCCATAGCCCCGACCAAGTGACTGTAGGAGAACCCCGTCGCCGAAAGCATCCGTTCGGGTGCTCGCGGCAGCGGTGTTCCGCCTTGGTGCACTTCGTCGACGGCGTCGGGGGTGCGGCCGTCTACTAAAGTTTGCGACGAGCATTCGATCAGGATGTCGGGAATCTTGTTGAATTGCCCGACTTGATATTGAAAAGAGTTTTCGATAAATGAGACTAAAATGCGGGGTTTATAATTGTTAGGCATGTGATGTCTAAGATATTCAGATGGTTAGGCATGTGATGTCTAAGAAGGTTGCGGATTCCAACTGTTGTAGTTTTACACTTTCTTTTCTGTGACCGTAAGTGTAATATGTGATATCGCCGGTTTCGTTGCTATATGTCAACGACAATTGGGATGCGCATATTTACTTACGTTGATGACATGTGATGTTATGTGTTGCTAGATATGTTATATTGGATCGTCGTGTTTAAATAGCCGGGGATTTTTATGTGTGATGAGTGTTTTTTATTTTCATTCATGTAAAAACTTATATGTAATATTCTTTTATTGGGGTACTTCCAGGTTGCGGAAGATGTCACCGTTTGTATATTATTTACTTTTCCACACTAGGATAGACCCAAGGAAGGGAGCACAAGTAACCGGGTTCTGGAGTCCAGTGGGAGACCAACTCGAGGAGTCGAGTCCGGGTCTCCTAACTCTAGAATTGGTAGGGTTGCTTGCCGCTCTCGTAGGGGTCTAGGGGTGTGGGTTTGGCTATTCATCACGACCGTGGAATCTGTGTTTTATACTGGCTCGTATCAAAAACACGGACGTCCTAGTATATCCAATATTTCATATGGTTCTTCTGCTGCGATATCTGTGATGTGATCATGTGATATGTTCTGTGATGAATACTTTATATAGTATATATGATATATTATATAGGCGTTACTTATGTTTTACACCCGCGCTAGCCCTGCCCCGCTCTGCCGTTAGTTACCTAACCTAACGGTGCACGAGGGGACATCGAGGCGAATGCGGATGGCATAAGTGTGCGTCGTATTTATCTGTGATGTTTAGGTACTTAAATGATGGGACTTCATTAATGTGATTAATGAAAGTAAAAGAAACCTAAAGATGTTGTAGAATCGAATTTCAAAATAAAAAAAAGGGTAGCTACAGTTCTTGCTTTGCACAGAGGTATATATGATATATCCTGCACCTTATTCGATAAGGAAATGACCGAGATCCCTTCACCGGGAGTGACTCCTTTAGCAATAACTGGCAGATGCTACACACTCGGTTTGTCTTTTGATTGCTTCTATAGTTTCTGCTTTGCACAGTGATATATATGATATATCCCGCACCTCATTCGACGAGGAAAGGGCCGACGATTCCTTCATCGGGAGTGACCCCTTTAGCAAAACTAGAAAAGCCTAAAAAACACTCCATTTTTAAAATTATTTGATTCTACAACGATATCAAGTTCATTACGCAATAGGTTTTCAGAAAAACCTGTCGTAGCCCTCCGTCATTTCAGATAAGTGGTAGTTAGTATTCGTGCTACGTTTGTTGGCCTGCGTCAAGGCGTAGTGTGCGGTAGCTAACTAGTATTTATCTGCTTATGCATATGATGCAGATTGGATTAGGGTAGTCGTGCGACTTTGTTGGCCTGTGTCAAGGGTCGTGCAGGTGGGTTTAATTCAATCAGGAAATGACGGGTTGAACTTGACTAGCGCACTATAGTTTGTTGGCCTGCGTCAAGGTCATAGGACGCTAGGGGAAATATTATCGGGAATTTCAAGTGTTGAAATTTGCAATGAGATTGCATACCTTCTATGAGATAGTTGGATCTCGATACCCGCTGCGAGTAATTGTTACTCCTGGGAGAGTTTTACACATTACAATTAGCCGATCAAGTAGGTGTCTAGAAAGGTGTTAATGAGGTTACGCCTCTGGGAAAACGAGGTTTACATTAATTAGGTTCGTGCGAAAGCACGGGGGACCTCCCTCAAAGTACCGACACTGGCCTGGCTGAAAGATTGGCGAACTTGTAGTGTGTAATTAATCCCGGCTAGTCTTTACTTTTAGGGTTTGAAGGAAGATTTGATAAAAGGCAGTGGGAGTCATCCTGATTAGATAAAATAATAACCAATCTATTCTTGCAAGAGCGCACGCTGAGTGTTTTCTTCTCTCTCTCTCCAGGTAGCGACCATATCACGCCTTAATCAAGATAATAATACGGATTATTGACCGAACCCGCTTGTTATACTGAGCTGGGGAACGTTGGTCCCGCTCCAACTTATAATTGTTATAAGACCGAGCAGGAAATTGGGGATTACCTGAATTCCCGCGCCGCCCAAACGAAGAAAGTGCATATGATACATCATCTTTGGGTGTGTTCATTACAAAGAACCGTTTCTCTGTATCCTCTACGTCCTAGGTATTTGATACCGGATCAGGATCCCAGATATGTAATCTGCTACATAGGGCTACAGAAAGGTAGAGAACTGAGAACGGGTGATATGTTTCATGAGGCAGAAAACGGGGCAAGTGTTGCAGCCAAGTCTGTTGGTCACTGTCACCCTGTATTACCAAATACATTGATTCCGAAAGAATGTTATTAGATACCGAACCTGATATACAAAATCATATCAGTCTCTTTATTAGTAAAGAAGGATATAATTTTGTATTGTTGGATAATGTTTTGAAAATTTCCTATATCAAAAGTTGATCGATTCAGGCACGTTATCTAAAAGCATTGACGTTCTAAATCAAACTACAGTTCTTAGTATACGGAACACACACAAGAGGAAGAGTTCAGAAATGAACGAATCCTTCTTGAGGTATTGTAGACTAGGTCATATCAATGCGACCCGACTGGCTGAAGTTATATTTTAGATGCATATTTAAATCAGTTTGAATTTACATCTTATGAAAACTTACCAGTCATGTCACAAAGATAAGATGACCATAGCTCTGTTTATTGGAAACAGAGAAAGAGTTAGTGAACTCTTGGGACTGATACATGATGATGTATGTAAGGTCTCCTGTCTACACATGCCAGGACCGGTTCTTTGTACTTCATTATATTATCTGATAATCTCTTTAGATTCAGACATATGTTCTTGTTGAAACACAAGTCCGAACCTTTTGAGATATTCACAGAATATGATTTAGAAGTAGAAAACCAAAATACGGGTATAAGTATTATGTCCTTTGATGAGATCAAGGAGGAGAATACTTGAGCACGAAATTCATGGACTTTTCTAAAGGAGAATGAGATTCTCTCTCAGCATTACTCCTCCGTATACACCATAGTGAGATGGTATATCGGGGCGGAGCAATCACACCCTATATGATAAGGTGTGCTCTATGATGAGTACTACTGAGTTACCTGTTTCCTTTTGGGAGTCATGCGCTTGAGAAGATGCATACCTATTGAATAGGGTTCAAATCAAATCAGTTGCCTACCACTTCATATCTGATATGGAAAGGGAAGGGCCCATATCTTAAGTTAGTTAAGATTTGGGGTTGTCCGGCCTATGTCTAAAAGCAAAATCCGGACAAGCTCGAGGCAAGGTCTGCTATGTAGAACTGGAAAGGTTCCAGCTATACAAACTACAGCAGATGATTTAGTAGAACCAAAGGATTCAGTAGAGACCAACGAACCTCAGCCTCTCCGCCGATCTAGTAGGGTTCCTCACCCACCTGAGAGATACTTCGGTTTCTCGATGACAGTGGGAGCGAAGATTGCATCATGAGATGATGACCCAACTAGCTTCAAGCTGGCCATCAGGAGTGGGACTCTATAAGAATGGCTGGATGCTTAGTGATCTGAGATGGAATCCTTATACACCAACAAAGTAGGGACTTTGGTTGCTATATCTGAAGGGTTAAATCCCCATCAGGAGAAAGTATATCTTGAGAAGATTACTTGGTGTAGATGGAAAGGTTGAGACTTTCAAAGCTAGACTTGTTAAAGGTTTTCGTCATTGACCAGGCGTGGATAATGATGAAACCTTTTTCGAGTGGCTATGCTTAAGTCCATCCAGATCCTACTTGCCACGGCTACATACCATGACTACGATATCTGGCGGTTGGGTGTCATGACTGCTTTTCTAAATATTGTTTTAGAAGAGAGAGTCTATAAGTACACAGTCAGAGGGCTTCGTAAACAATGGGAGCAGCGAAAACGTGTACAAGATGCTTTATAGGATAAAGCAGGCATCGCGGAGTTGGAACGTCTGTTTTGATGAATTAGTCAAAGAGTTTGACATCATCAAAATGGTAGATGAACCTTGTATATACAAAAAGGTAGTAGGGAGTATGGTGATGATCCTCGTAGAGTACGTGGATGACATACTCTTGATAGGGAAGGAGTTTCCTATGCTACACTCGGTCAATCTCCGCTTATCAAAATGATTCTCCATATAGGATCAAAGTGATACCTCCTAAATCCTGGATTTTGGATCTATGAGATAGATCTAATTGGATATTAGGATACTCACTAGTTGTAGTGAGATGGTATCAATCGATCCTGGGGAAAATCACTGGAAGTGTTCCAGTGTGATAAAGACGACCGAATGTCAGTCACAGGCATTGTCTTTACCCTCTATGGAGGGACGGTATGTTAGAAGAGTTCCAAGCTAGATACCGTGACATACTAGACGATTAAAGGCAAGATACATCGCTGCTTATGATGCTACCAAAGAGGCAGTCTGGATGTATATTGGTTCATGAGATAAACTTTGTTCCTCCCATTGTGTGACAATGGAGTTGTGGCTTATGCCAAGGAACGCCGGTCCCATCAGTGATCCAGACATATTCTAAGGCAGTGTCACCTGATCATGGAGATGGTTGATCTCTAGGGTGATCGAGGTTAGGAGAGTAGACTCAGAGGATAACACGGCGGATCCACTCACGAAGGCCTATTCCCAGAGAGAGACTTTTATGAGAGTAGTACTACAACCACTACTATCAGATGGCCCTAGTGCAAGTGGGAGATTGTTAGTTGTATGTATGCCCTAGAGGCTATTACTATACATAGGATGTATATTGTAGTGGATGCTTGGACATATATAGGGAGGACTTTCTCGCTCGACATGATAGTATGCTATCTGGTTACTCTTTACCTTAACGTGTATACTGTTTGTCTCTCTGTTACATGTTGGTAAAGCCCTTAGGATGTGTGCTTGACTACCTGGACTATGATGTGGATCATACTAGTGGGGACATGGTAGTCCATAAATACATCCTTCAAGGTCCCTAGTCGTGGGTGTATCGAGACGGGGCATCGATATACCAGAGTAGACTAGCGTATACCTTCTCGACCCATACAGATGGGCGATGGATGATCCCATATCCATTGGTGTTTGACATCAGAGATGATATACGGGTGCTCAGTGGAGACTGGGTACACTGGACGGACTCGCCGAGAACTCCCAGATGGTATTATACCTTATGTCAGATGGCAGTTCTCTGGTGACACTGGTACAGAGTAGTCTGTTGACCCGAGATCGTCATAGAGACTTGTGTGGTTCCCACTGTGCTTTGATTTCCACCTTACCACGTCCAAGAGGGCATGCAAAATGGTGGTTTTTGGGTACAGTCCTGAGTCACATGGAGGCAATGAGCGATAGGAGGGGATTCGTCTCTCCCGGTATAGGGAGTTGATGTTGCGCTATGTTCGATTGGCTATAACCGGAAATCCCTGGCCAGGGTTGCTGAGATTTACTGGTAAGTGTTACCAGTAGTTTCTCGAACTGTTATAGACCTCATATCGACATGACTTATCAAGCTATTGGGGTCTGACGTTTACCACCCCTAGGCGAGATATGCGACATATTAGACGACGAGACCGGACTGTACGGTAACTGTTACTGGTTGGATTCACAGGAGTGTGAGCGGGCTTGCTCGTCGATCTTCTGATCGCTCAATACCCGGGTGGCCGTTACGTTTAGCAGACCGCTTGCGGCTTGTGGGTGTTTGATATGATCATCACCTACTGCCGGCGTATTGACGAGTCTTTAGAGTCCTACACAGAGGTTTCCTGGCTCAAGCGAAACGAAATAGGAGCGCATATGAGATATGTGCGGGACCGAGAATAATGCGTGTATGTGATACCGTATTCTATTCTCGCGATGAATGTATCGATATGGTTGTATGCGATATAACCTAGTTATCGAATCAAGGATTGATTCGATAATCCTTGATTCGATAAGCCGATACATTGGATACTAGTCGGTTATATGCGACATGACCGGATCATTGAATCAAGTGTTGATTTAATGATTTAATGTATAATTATATATTTGATATATTACTTTGCATTAACTAGTATTGGTTCACTTTAAATGGATTTTCTCACTTGAAGTTCACAAGTTGTATATGTGATATACTTTTGTGCACTTGATTGTATCATGTTTGATGATACATGTTAGTTTGGGTGTATGTTTGGTTTAAACCATGGTTGGTCAATGGTTAGGGTTTCACTTGATTTATTGGCTTATTTATTTATTTATTCATTCATTTTGGCAAAAGGAAAAATGGTGGCTTTCTTTGTTTGCTTGTTGAAGCTTCTTGAAGCTTTGAACAAGTCCACCATCTTTGTCTCATGCTTAACCCTAACCATTCAACCTAACCATGATTTATTCTCTACACCTAACTATGGTTACCATTATGATAAGTATCATATTATTTCTTATTTTTGAAATACTTATGATAATTATCATCTTCTTCTTCTTCTTCTTCAAGGAAGAAAGCTTGCTTCCATCAATGGTGATTTGATGAAAAGAGTGAGAAATCCAATTCTAAAGTGAACCCACCTCCTATTTCTTCATCCTCTACCTCTTGCCAAGTAGTATAGGGTGTTTTCTTCACAAGTTTCATGACTTGGTGAAGTGGGAGCTTGATCTTGTGATGCCTCGACGTAGATCATCTTCGGCGTCGTAGTCGATGACCTAGCTCGCCCATTTCTCCCATGAAGCCGATGCTAGAGCCCGGGATCCAATGATCGCAGCGAGGGGACTTCATCACGGAGCTATAGAGGTGGAGGACCGGATCTACAAAGGTTGTATTTTCCGTTTACTCATAGTTAAGTTGTTAACTAGTTATCGTTTTCGCCTAAAAATCTAGTTAACGATCCGTATTAGGGTTTCTCGGCACTTGTAAAATTTGAAATTGGCATGGTTGATGCCTTGTGAGACCTCATTAGTGTGCCTAGGAACCCTACACTTGTTTACCCAGACTTGCCATTGCTGTTGTTCCAGGCTATAAGACCCAGCAGGAGGATGAATATAGCGTCGTTCTGAACTGGCTTCAGAAGTATACGTGTATATGACTCTGCCAGAGGGTTGTCGTAGTCAGTAGGAGCAGCGGAAACATTGTGGACAAGTAGCTTATGTCTGTTTATGGACTAAAGCAGATATAGAGGATATAGATCATCTATTTCTGATGTGACCGTCATAGGTTTGACTTTATCAGAATAGGGGATGGATCTGTTAAGAAGGTAGTAGGGTGTGATGTCCTGGTATTTGAATGACATACACAGAGCAGGAAGTGAAATTCTTACACTACGATCGGTTATACTTTGGTTGTCACACAGTGGTTTCTTCACAAAAGATATGGATATTATATCAGATATTCTGGTTACTAGATCTATAGTTTTTAGATCTAGATTTGGGTAGTTTCCCAATCTGGGTACTTAGACAGCATTCTAAAGGTGTTTTAGAATGGACGACTCCTGCCATGGTAGTGTACCTGCAGGTGATGGAGTCACCCTCTCTAAAGGTGTCTTTTAGACTAAAGGAGAGAGGGATGTGCATGATCGGCAGATCACTTGCTTAGGCAATTGAGTCAATCATGAGATGTCAAGTACCACACCAGATGTTGTTTTTGCAGTAGATGCAATAAGTTGATATTGATCCAATCCTGGAGAAACATTCGGAAGCAGTTTTAGAATATAAGTGGATGTTCTAGGGATATGATAACAACAGCCTCTTTTAGGAGACAGTTATCATTCCAGGCTTCCAAGGTGACCTGGATGACAGAGTGGCTGTCAGAGTTATAGTTTTCCCTCTTACGAGGGGCAGTGTTTTGGACAGATGGTCCAAGCGGATACTGAGGGAGGTGTGGCGCAGGATACTGATTAAGTTCAGTTGACGATACAGTCTAAGAAGTTTGGATTTGGAGTTCATTTATGAACTAGGTCCCATCAGAAATCCAGACATATTCTAAGACAGGTATTGCTCATTTCGGGAGATGGTTTTCTCCGCAAACTTGAGAAAAAGAGAGACATAGAAAGAAACATCAGGGCGGATCCACTAGCTGAGGCTATTTCTCGAACGCAATAGTTTCGCAAACGAGCTTTGTGAGACTGATTAGTAGAGGAGTTGGGTGTTCGGTATCACACGGGCTGTGAGTATGTGACATCGCAATAATTAGCCTTGAGTGCAAGTGGGAGATTGTTGGATATAGTGCCCTAAGAGTCAATTATTGGATCACAGGCACATGATTGCAATGATTGAGGGAGGACCTATGCCGATAGGACAATCTTACTCAGGATGATTGTATACTATCTGGTTTGTCTTTATCATCGTATACATGCTTTAGGTGACATTGTGGTTCACTATTACACGTTGATAGAGAATAGTATGCTACCATGGTTTATCTTTATCATCGTGTACTGCTTTAGGTGACCTTACAGGTCGCTATTGTACGCTGATAGAGCCCTTAGGATTCTTGCTTGACGACCAGCAGTATGATGGCGATCATATAAGTAGGAGCTAGGATCTATAAGCACATCCTTAAAAGGTCCCTAGTCGTAGGAGTTTTGAGACTGGGCATCGATACTCCATTAGTAGACTAGTGTATACAGTCGAGACCCCGACGAGGGGCGGTGGCTGGTCTCACAAGCCATTGGTGTCAGTTGGATCACCTAAGATGTATACAGGTGCTCATTGGGTTATGAGTACACCGGACAGGACTTGCCGGGAACATGCTAGTTCGTATTATACCTGATGTCAGATAGCAGTTCCTTGGTGACATGTGTACAGGTTAGTTCATCGACCTGAGATCGTCATTTGTCTCGTGTGAGTTCCCACTGTGCTTTGATTACTACCCTACCACGGCTTAAAGGAGTCATGCAAACAGGTTTTAGTTGGGTACAGTCCCGAGCCACATGGAGGCAGTGAGCGGATCGGCAGGGGTTTGTCTCTCCGGTATTGGGGGTGAGGTCGCACTGTGTCTAGGAGAGCCATTACACAAAGCTCTCGGCCGAGGCAGGAGATTTATTGGTAGGTATTCCAGTAGTATCTCAGGGTGTTCTGGGCTACACTCCGACACGACTTGTATCGCTTTTGGGGGTCTGACTTTTACCAACCCCCTAGGCCCGACATGCGATGCTCATAGACGAATGGACCGGACTGTATGGATATTGTCACTGACAGGCTCAGTACGGTGTCAGGATGAGTTTGCTCATCGACCCCCCTTTTGGTCAATACCTGGTAGCCCGTTATACGGCTAATACCTCTGACGTGCTACTGGTTAAATCCACAGCCAAAGTATTGACGAGTCTTTAGAGTCCCCCACAGACAGTTTCTCAAGTTTTGGGCGAAACGTTGTAGAGGCCGTATGATATATGGCAGGGTCCGATCATATACGTGCAGTATTGAACGGATCATGATCGGACGGATCATACTAGTGGGCTTTGCTTTAAGCCGGATCCTAGTATTAGATTTGTTGAATTACTTTAGTCTCATCGCATTCGCATTAAGTCAGAATGCGGATGCAGGTATGTATATACAGGTGAGGGGTATCTGTTAGTGTATATGCCTAGAGGCCATTACTGTATCATACTAGTTTGTATATTACTTAATGGAAGCTTGGGATATTCACAGTTGTATATACAATCTTGCTCGAAATGGTAGTATGCTACTTGGTTTGTCTCTGCTTTAATATGTGCATATGTTTCTTTTAGCATATCGCTGATATACATATTAGTAGAGCCCTTAGGATCTTTGCTTGATTACCAGCGTTGTGATGGCGCTCACTCTCGTGGGAGCTGGGTGATCTATAAGCACATCCTTATACAGGTCCCTAGTCGTTGGACTATCGAGACAGGGCATCGATACTCCGGAGTAGACTAGCGTATGCGCTTCTCATCCCAGCGTGGGAGACGGTCTGTCCCACAGCCGTCAGTACGTCGTACTTGAGATAGTATGCGGGTGCTCGTTAGGTTACGAGTACACTGGACAGGACTCGTCGGGAATTGTTGGTTGGTATTATACCTATCGTCAGTTATCAGTTCCCAGGTGACATGAGTACAGCTTAGTTCGCTGACTTGACACTGTCACTTCGCCTCGAGTGTGTTCCCACTGTAAGTGCACGGCGGCGCCCCGGCCGTTAATCCGACGTTGGAATGCGAAAGCGAAAAAAAACTTTAATTTTGCAAACTAGCAAACCGGCACCACCGTTCACTAAAACCCGGATCGAACCATTAACTAGTCCTAGCTAACTACAAGATAGGGAAGAGAGATATACCGAGTGATCCGAGTCCTCCGGTCTTCTCGCCGTCGTCCCGATCTCCCGTGGAATGTCCGGTCTCCATCTCCTCGCCGGAAGGGCACCACGTCGCCTGTTTCTTTTACGGGTTCCCACCTCTATACCGAGGCAACTCGGGCGCGAAGTTGGCTAGCCGACGCGTCCAAGATTTACTGTAGGCTAGTGTAGAGTCTATGTCTCATTGGGGTTTTGTTGCCATGGAGGATGGAGGAATCAATATGAACTTTGGAGAGGTGAGAAGGATTTTGTGAGCAAGCCAAAATGAGATCATGAAATTTCCCTCATACAAAATGAAACCTCTCTCTCTCCCTCACAATGTGTGGCCGGCCCCCTCATAAGGAAAATGGTGGAGGGAATAAAAACATCAACCATGAAGGGAGGTGATGGTAGTAAAAGGTAGAGGGTGACCACATCCAAAAGCCATCATAACAAAGTCACACTAAATCAAATCCACTTCTAATCAACTCCAATCACAATAAAGCAAGCCATCATGAAAAAGCAAAGATGCTTAACCTTTCATAATGCCACAAGTGCAAGAAACCCCCTCCATAAATGTTATTTGCAAAATTGCAAATAACCCCCTCCGTCGGAAAAGTCCGGCCGGGACGGAACAATGGAAAACCGGCCGGAACGGAATGCAAACTGGCAACTCTAGAAAACTGGTCCCGTAATAAATTACAGGAAAAACCCCGAAACTACATATACATGCCCGCATTTGTATTCCCACTGAACACAAATGCATAAAGACAAAATCTACACTGTACTATACTAGGATCCGGCTTAAACCAAAGCCGGCTAGTAATATCTATCCGATCCTGATTCGTGCAATACCGCACGTATCTGATCGAACCCTGCCATATATCCATACGGCCTCTAGTACTAACCGTCCGATCCTGATTCGTGCAATACCGCACGTATCTGATCGGACCCTGCCATATATCCATACGGCCTCTGCAGGATTTTGCCCGAAAGCTTGAGTAACTGTGTGTGTGTGGTGGACTCTAAAGACTCATCAATACAATGGCTGTGGATTTAACCACTAGCACGTCAGAGGTATTAGCCATACATGACGGGCCACCAGCTATTGACCAAAAGGGACGTCGATGAGCGAACTCATCCTGACACCCTACTGAGCCTGTCAGTGACAATATCCGTACAGTCCGGTCCGTTCGTCTATGAGCATCGCATGGCAGGCCTAGGGGGTTGGTAAAAGTCAGACCCCCAAAAGCGGTACAAGTCGTGTCGGAGTGTAGCCCAGAACACCCTGAGATACTACTGGAATACCTGCCAGTAAATCTCTTGCCTTGGACAAGGACTTCGTGTAATGGCTCTCCTAGACACAGCGCGAACTCACCCCCAATACCGGGAGAGACGAACCCCTGAAAATCCGCTCACTGCCTCCATGTGGCTCGGGACTGTACCCAACTAAAACCTGTTTGCACGTCTCCTTTGAGCGTGGTAGGGTAGTAATCAAAGTACAGTGGGACTCACACGAGACAAATGACGATCCTCAGGTCGATGAACTAACCTGTACACATGTCACCAGGGAACTGCTATCTGACGTCTGGTAAAAGTCCAACTAGCATGTTCCCGGCGAGTCCTGTCCGGTGTACTCATAACCTAATGAGCACCTGTATACATCTTAGGTGAACCAACTGACACCAGTGGCTTGTGAGACCGGATACCGCCCCTCGTCGGGGTCTCGACTGTATACACTAGTCTACTCTGGAGAATCGATGCCCTGTCTCGAAACTCCCACGACTAGGGACCTTTTAAGGATGTGCTTATAGACTACCAGCTCCCACGTATATGATCGCCCTCATACTGCTGGCAGTCAAGCAAGAATCCTAGGGGCTCTATCAACGTGTAATAACGACCTGTAAGGTCACCTGAAGCAGTACACGATGATAAAGGTAAACCAGATAGCATACTATCATCTCGAGTAAGACTGTCCTGCCGGGATAGGTCCTCCCTGAATCATTGCAATCACGTGCCTGTGATCCAATAATTGACTCTGAGGGCACTATCTCCAACAATCTCCCACTTGTACTCAAGGCTAATTATTGCGATGTCATATACTCACAGCCCGTGTGATACCGAACACCCAACTCCTCTACTAGTCAGTCTCACAAATCTTGTTTGCAAAACTATTGCGTTCGAGGAATAGCCTCAGTGAGTGGATCCGCTTAGATGTTTCTTTCTATGTCTCTCTAAATCTCAAGTTCGCGGAGAAAACCATCTCCCGAAATGAGCAGTACCTGTCTTAGAATGTCTGGATGTCTGATGGGACCTAGTTCATAAATGAACTCCAAATCCAAACTTCTTAGACTGTATCGTCAACTGAACTTAATCAGTATCCTGCGCCATGCCTCCCTCAGTATTGCCTTGGATCACCTGTCCAAAATACTACCCCTCGTTAGAAGGAAAACTATAACTCTGACAACCTCCTTGTCGTCCATGTCACCTTGGAAGCCTGGAATGATAACTGTCTCCTTAATGAGGCTGTCGTTATCATTTCCATAGAACATCTACTTATGTTCTAAGGCTGCTCCCGACTGTTTCTCCAGGATTGGATCAATATCAACTTATTGCATCTACCGCAAGAACAACATCTGGTGTGGTACTTGACATCTCATGATTGACTCAATTGCCTAAGCAAGTGATCTGCCAATCATGCATATCCCTCTCCCCTTTAGTCTATAAGACACCTTTAGAGAGGGTGACTCCATCATCTGCAGGTACACTACCGTGCCAGGAGTCGTTCATTCTAAATACTCTTAGAATGCTATCTAAGTACCCAGATTGGGAAACCACCCAAATCTAGATCTAAAACCATAGATCTAGTATCCAGTATGTCTGATATAATATCCAAGTCCTATGTGGAGAAACTACTGTGTGACAACCAAAGAATAACCGACCGTAGTATAGGAATATCACTTCCTACTCTGTGTATGTCATCCAAATACCAGGGCAACACACCCTACTACCTTCTCCACAGATCCATCCCCTATTCTGATGAAGTCAAACCTATGACTGTCACATCAAAAATTGATGATCTATCTCCGCTATATCTGCTTTAGTCCATAAATAGACATAAGCCACCTGTCCACCAATGCTTCCGCTGCTCCCACTGACTATGACAACTCTCTGGCAGAGTCATATAAACGTACACTTCTAAAGAAAGTTTAGAACGACGATATACTCATCCTCCTGCCGGGTCTCACAGTCTGGAACAACAGCAATGGCAAGTGTAGGTAAACAAGAACTTCCCTGTCACCGTCCTTGAGGCTACCGGAGTACCTCTCGGGTGCCTGAAGTTACCCACCTTATCTGCGGAGTGGCCAATGGAATGTCAATCGAGATTGAATCTTTAGGTTCCTATCAAATCTTCAGTAATCATTTGTGGTTCTGGAATCACTTCCAGTTCTACCATACTCCCACTACTGTTTTCTGAAAAAATCCATTTTTGTTAAAACTGTGGCGAGTCAAGAACAATATCTCTATTGATCTTCTAGATGGTAGAAAGTCAACATCGTTAAGATACAAACTGTTCTATATCCAATATAGGACCAGAGGCACTGATTTAATTGAACCAGATTCAAATCATGAAACTATCTCCAGTGCATGTCAAGTAAATGGAAAGAGGCCGATCAGCGTTACTCAACTTAGGAATGCTTCCAATTATGAGTAACCTGAAAGAGAAGCAAGTTCTCTTAATCACTACTATTAACGGAATACCATACTCAAGTATCTACATCTTTGAACACTTTGAAGAATCCCGATACTTGCAATATCTGGTTCTCTACTTTATTCAAATACCTATAACTTCTCAAAATTCGGACCCTGTGTTTCCACGAAACACTTGTCTAAAAACTAGAGAAGTCATAAGTAAACCGAATATAGTACGAGGACCAACCCCTCTGTCCTAATGGACACTGGACAACATACAATACTCTGTATAAGTCCCTTGAGTCTAATAACTCATTCCCTGTGTGTCGTAGGTTGAAAACTGTTCTTATGGTTAAGAAGAATTACACCGATGTTTAATGCTCCTTACCTAACCATCTACTGATATAAGTAAATGTCACAGACATAATTTCAAAAAGATATATCTCACTCTATGAAAATAGACGTACAGATATATCAATTTGAAATTGGTGCATAATAACGGATATTCAAAACCAAATATTTGCCATCCGGCAAACAACCCAGGTGACTTCCTCAAATATCACCGATTACAACGAATCCTGATATAATTAGGATGATCACCCAATTTCCAATAACTTACTCCCACTCATCATCTGTAAAACCATACAGATGTGAGAATCATGCCTGGTAAATACATACCCTGGAGCAAGTGTCTAATCGGGAAATCAGTTTTCCTTTAACTTTACACAGTGAAACTGAAACATTAAAATGTTCCGTGGGGTTATCCTGGTATTCCTAGTAATGCCCCTTCCATTATCCAGATTCACAACTGTAACCGTATATTTCTTTGTCATCTCTCCAAATCCCTTCATATGTCTTTAGTCTTTACCTTCTGCACACCCCTTAGGCCAAATGGTTTTCTTCCTTTCCTACTGTTCGGCACCAGCCTATGGTTTGGAAGAAGACTATCCAATAAGCATAATGGGTGTACTGTCCTAGTCCTAGGAGCACTCGCAATACGAGAGAAGGTGAAGATAAAAGACAACCGAATAAACCTTATTCCTATTTCTCCTGAACCAGAATCCATCCCCGAACTGGAACAAGTTCCTTTCGAGTTCGTATATAACCATACGATGGAATATCCAATAAACTGTGGATCTTCGTAATGATACGGAGTGTCCTGGAGAAATACAAAGGTGAAGTGGGAGTGGTAACGAAATACTTGGTTTGGTCGTGAATAGCAGTCGCAATTTACTTTGCCCTCCTTCCAATCCCTTTCTTTGTCTTAACTTAATACCTTCTGTACACCGTTTAGGCTAATTGGGTTTCTTCATTCCCTACCGGTCGGCACCTGCCTATGGTTTGGAAGAAGACTGTCCAATTTGCGTAATGGGTGTACTATCCCCTAATCTAAGGGGTACTCGCAACCTGAGAGAAGGAAAAAGGAAAAGACAACTGAATAGTCCTATTCGTTTTCTCCACAACCTGAAACCATCCTCGAATAAATTCCTTCGAGTTCGTATATAACCATACGATGGTTTTGTCCAATGGAAGTGGACGTTCGTAGTAATACGGGGTGTCCTGGAGAAAAGGGTAAAAGTAGGAGTGGCAATGAGGTTTGCAACTCAGACAATCCAAAAGCCAGTGTTTGAGAAGGTTCGGTCAACTTGGTCACTGAGTCATAGTCTTAGGGTCGGGTCAATGGTCGCTGCCAGAGAGAGAGAGAAAAGAAACACTCAGCGTGCATTCTAACCTAGATCAGAATGGTTACCAATTTATCTAATCTGGAAACCTCCCACTGTACCGTCAAATTCTCCTCCAAACCTGAAAGAAGAACTAGTCGGGATCACCCGAGGAGTAAACCAACTCATCAGTGGGAATCGGGATCCAACTATCATCGCATGATAACGTGACGGAATCCGCTCACGGTATCACACTCCAGAAGGTATGCGCATATCTGGCAAGTTTCAGTTTCTTTAGAAACTCCCGATGTGATTTCTGCCCCATGCTCTTATGACCTTGACTTTGGCCAACATATCATAAGTCACATGTCAAGTTCTACCCGTCATTCTCCAGGTTAATTTGAATCCACCCGTACCTACCCTTGACTTTGATCAAAATGGCAGTACGACTGTCCCAAACCAACGCATCTATCTATGCTGCATATGAATACCCCAATAGCTACCAATCACTGTGCCTTGACTTTGGCCAACATACACAGCTTGAATACTATTGACCACCCATATGAAACGACGGAGGGCTACGAATGGTTTCTGGAGAAAAGCTTTAACGTAATGAACTTGATATCGTTGAAGGAACGGATAGCTTTTTGAAAATATAGTGACGAAAACCTTTGCTAAAGAGGTCACTCCCGGTGAAGGGATCTCGGCTCTTTCCCCGTAGAATGAGGTGCAGGATATTCCAACTGAATACCACGATGCAAAGCAAAAGTAATCGGCTATAGTGAAGTTATTGCCCTGACGCAAGCTTTTTGTCCAAGGGGTCACTCCCGGTGAAGGGATCTCGGCCCTTGCCTCGTCGACTGAGGAGCAGGATATTCCAACTGAATACCACGGTGCAAAACAAAAGTGAACGTCCTTGCAATAACAGCTTTTTGAAAAGTGTTCCAACAACATCAGATTAGGTTTGTTTTTAACTTGCATTGATCCGAATCAACGCAGTCCCATCAATTGATCACACCACAAAGAACGAAAATATACTGATGTATGTATATGCCATCCGCATTCGCCACTAGGTCCCGTCATTACCCGTTAGGTTAGCTAACTAACGACAGAGCGGGGACTGGACTAGCGCGGATGCAAAACATATACAACACCTACTAATATATATACCAATATATTATATTTCGCTCAAGGCGTGATAAAAAATGCAACATCACAGAAATGTACTGCATCACAGAACAATACAGATATCTGGGATCTCCGGGTTTCACAGAGCCACTACTGAAACCCGACGTTCCCCTGGTCGTGTGGATAGCCTGTGCAATGAAATCCTAGACCCCTACGGGCGCAGCAAGTTACCCGCCAAAACCTGAAGCGAGGCAGCCCCCTTCAGCAACGTGAATGGACCACCTAGCACTTCACAGAATCCGGTAACCTGGGCACCCCTCCTGGGTCAACCTGTACCCCCTACGAGTGCGGCGAATAGCCCGCCAATTCTAGAGTGAAGCCCCCTCCGTCTCAATGCCATAAGATGCGGGCTTGTTGCCCTCTAGAACTCGGCTATCCGTGCACCCCTCCGCGGGGTAATCCTAGTACAGAAAGTAAAATATACATACAACGGGTACATCGACCGCAACCTGGTCGTGCCCCAAAATAATAATACAAACAGGCAGTGACGGCAGTCCACATGTCGGACGCTCGTCCCGCAATATCAAATGTACATAATACAACAAAACTGTACTACCACTGCAACCAGGCTATCCCCCACGACCAATCCGCAACATCACAGCAAAATCACAAAACATCAACGTGAATGTCACGTTCGCAAATCCGTCTAACCGGGCTATAGCAGTTAGACTGGATTTACCAATCAAGTGACATTCACGGTCGCAGATATAATGTAAAAACTGTGAACTAATGTATTCAAAATGTTCGATCGATCAAAAATTACCAAGTGGGCCCCCAAGTACTACTGTAGCACATCAAGAAATTCTGGGCCCAAAAATAATATTCCGGAAAACCTATTTTCCACTCAGGAGCATTCTGTAGAATTTTGGGGGCATGAACAGTGAACATTGCGGCGGAACCGCGGCCCAAGCATGGGTTTGGCCGCGGTTCCGCGGTGGTATGGTGAGTTCATGCTTCCAAATTTTTACAGTATGCTTATAATGCCCTGCACATCACTCTGAGACAACCTGAAAAATTTTTGGACACCAAAAAATTTCGACAGAAACTGATGCGAAGAAAAATACGGTTTTTGAAAAATTGTTCGATCGGAAATGTAAAACACATTAGACAAAGCTAGACTATATTAATGGCGAGGCTCTGATACCACTGTAAGAGCACGGCGGCGCCCCGGGCGTCAATCCGACGCCGAAATGCGGAAGCGAAAAAAAACTTTAATTTTGCAAACTAGCAAACCGGCACCACCGCGCACTAAAACCCGGATCGAACCATTAACTAGTCCTAGCTAACAACAAGATAGGGAAGAGAGATATACCGAGTGATCCGAGTTTTAGTGTATATGCCCTAGAGGCCATTACTGTATCATACTAGTTTGTATATTACTTAATGGATGCTTGGGATATTCACCTTGTATATACAATCTTGCTCAAAATAGTAGTATGCTACTTGGTTTGTTTCTACTTCAATGTGTACATGTGTTTATTTTGTATATCGCCTATACACATTAGTAGAGCCCTTAGGATCTTTGCTTGATTACCAGCGATGTGATGGCCGTCACACTAGTGGGGCTGGGTAATCTATAAGCACATCCTTATGCAGGTCCCTGGTCGCAGGACTATCGAGACAGGGCATCGATACTCCGGAGTAGACCAGCGCATGCGCTTCTCATCCCAGTGTGGGAGACGGTCTGTCCCACAGCCGTCAGTACGTCGTACTTGAGATAGTATGCGGGTGCTCGTTAGGTTACGGGTACACTGGACAGGACTCGTCGGGAACTGACTAGTTGGTATTATACCTATCGTCAGTTATCAGTTCCCAGGTGACATGAGTACAGCTTAGTCCGCTGACTTGACACTGTCACTTCGCCTCGGGTGTGTTCCCACTGTACTTTGATCACTACCCTACCACGGCTCAAAGGAGTCGTGCAAACAGGTGGTGGTTGGGTGCAGTCCCGAAGCACTTGGAGGCAGTGACGGTTAGACAGGATTCGTCTCTCCCGGTATTGGGGGTTGACATCGCGCTGTGTCTAGGAGAGCCATTACACGAGTAGTCCCTGGCCAGGGCAAACGAGATGTACTGGTAGGTTTCCAGTGTTATCTCAGGGTGTATTGGGCTTCACTCCGGCACGACTTGTACCGCTATTGGGGGACTGACGTTTACCGCCCCCTAGGCCCGCCATGCGATGTATCAGACGAACAGACCGGACTGTACGGAGAATGTCACACTCAGGCTCAGTAGGAGTTCAGATGGGTTTCGCCTCGTCGGTCTTCTTGTCGGCATTACCTGGGGACCGTTACGCACAGCTAGTGCCGCTTGCGGTCTGTGGTTAAACCCACTGCCAGCGTAGTGTCGAGTCTTTAGAGTCCCACACAGAAAGCTTTTCGCCTTTAGGCAAAAGAGTAGAGGTCGCATGGTATTGCGACATGTCGCATGATTTTGCGACAGGGTTCGGTCACATCCGTGCATTTGTGCACGTACAGTGTCCGGACAGTTTACACTAGCGGGCTTTGGTTTAAGCCAGATCCTAGTGTACCTTATGGGATTGGATTTATCCAGTTTGCATTCGTGTTCCTCGGAACGCGGATGCGGGTGTGTATGCACAGTTGACAGGGAGGCAGAGGCTGCGGATTCTCATTAGGGTTGTTGACAGTTGACCGTTAACTATTTGACTTTATGCTCAACCCTAATGAGAATATGATATGTGATTAACTATTATATTAATTAAGTATTATGGTGATATGGTTGTTGACTTGTTGACTTTTGTTGACTTGTTGACTTTGTTGACTTGTTGACTTTTGTTGACTTGTTGACCGGTTGACTAGGCTTGACTAGTTGACCATCATGATAACCATGGTTATCATTTCATGCCAAAGACTTTTTCTTGCTTGCTCATTTGAGTAAAATGAGTGCATGACATGATAAGGTTATGGTTGCTTCTAACCATCACATAAGACTTTTTTGATATGATGAGTTATGATCACTTTGGATTATGAGAGGGTGAAAGACAAAAGAGTTGCTCATTCTTTCATGCTCATTCTTTCATGCTCATTCTCTCTCTTGTTCTTGAGCTCTCCTCTTGCTCTCACCCTCAACCTCTTGCTCCCTCTCTTGATCTATGGTTCTCTTGTCTCATGAGTTGAGAATCAAGAACCATAGATAAAATCCCATTCTAAATCATCTCTACTCATTCTAGTTCACTAGGTTTAGCAAACCAAGTGAACTAGTTTCTTCAAAGAACGAAGAAGGAGCTAAAGGTTGGAGCTTTCAAGTGGATCTATCTTCGGCGTACGGAGACAACGTGAAGGAGCCATCGAACCACCATCGGAGCTTGAAGAGAAGGAGTTCAAGTTTAGGTATAACCATCTTCATCCGAGTAGCTAAATATCTTTAGCTTAGTATGCTAGTTTTAGTTTAGGTAAAGATCCCGACCTAGCTTAGTCCATGTTGCCTCTTGCGTTAAAATTTTGATTTTATACCGTTTCCGCCTCCCCGTAAGAACCGGGGGTCGCAACGTGGACTTACAGTGGTATCAGAGCCTAACTAAACTTAAACTAGCTTGGTAGTGAAGTGTAACGAAGTTCGGAACCGGAAAAATCCAAAAACCAAACTTTTACAAAAACTGAGTTTCTGTTGAAATTTTTTTGGCTCAAATTGAAAAACCTTATACTCCTAAATTCGGCTCAGGGTTTTGTGTGAACACTCAAGAAAAACGTTGCCCTAATTCGTTCAAACCGCCGCGCTTCCGCCGCACGAGGTAGGCATGTGCCGCGGAAGCGCCGCGGTTTGTCGTCTTCTCTGCATCGTTTTTCGTGCAGTGTGTGTCTGTGTTGGTTTTGGGATTTTTGGAATATATTATATGTGCCCAGATTTTCCAGAAAAGAAATTTCCTTTTGGGGTCCTATAATTCCGTATTTTTCCGAACTTCACTGCACTTTGACTATGATGGTTATATCTGTGATGTTTGCATGTATTGAACGTCGGCCAATCGCTATAAGTCGATTGGTCGGGGTTATACATGATCTGTAATGTGCTGGAATGTGTATATAAATATGTTGGATTGTCGCGGGTGAATAGCCGGGGGTTGTGAGACGAGAGTTTTCTTTTCTTGCAATTCATGTAAATTTGTAAATTGATGTAATAATTATTTGTATGGCCGCACAACCGGGTCGGGGTTGTAGCCGTCATTGTATAATTTCTTTTTACTGTTTTTGCTCCTAGGATAGACCCATGGAGGGGTGCACAAACTACCGGGTATGCCGAAGTGTCGAGTGGCCTACTCATGGAGATGAGGGAGGTTGCTACGCTTCGGGTACTTGGCGGGTAGTTTGCCGCACCCGTAGGGGTCTTGGGTGGGGTTTTGGCTATTCACCGCGACCGTGTAATCTGTTTTTGTTACAGGCTCGTACAAATTACAGATTCCTAGTATATCCAATGTATTTATCTGTGATCTGAAATGTTTATCATTGCAGTATATCTATATATGATATTATTTAGGCGTTGCTTATGTTTTACAGACGCGCTAGCCCAGCCCCCGCTCTGTCGTTAGTTAAGTAACCTAACGGGTAATGACGGGGCCCCGTGGCGAATGCGAATGGCATAAGCGTACGTCATATTTTGGTTGTTTTCTGCAATGGTAGGATTAAATGATGGGACGCATTAAAAGAACTAATGCAAGAATATCACGCATTAAAAGAACTAATGCAAGATAATAAACCAAGCTAAAGTCGTTGGAACACTTTCGAAAAACCACTCGGTTCTTTTCAAAAACAACTTTTAAATACGGAGCTTGAGCCACTCTTTTTAAAAGCTATCTCGTTCCATCGACCATATCAAGTTCACTACGTTCACGGTTTTGCCAAAACCATCCGTAGCCCTCCGTCGTTTCACATGAATAGTCAATAGTATTCAAGCTGTGTATGTTGGCCAAAGTCAAGGCACAGTGATTGGTAGCTATTGGGTGTTCATGTGTAGCATAGATAGATGCGTTGGTTTGGGACAGTCGTACTGCCATTTTGGCCAAAGTCAAGGGTAGGTACGGATGGATCCAAATTAACCTGGATAATGACGGGTAGAACTTGACATGTGACTTATGATATTTTGGCCAAAGTCAAGGTCATAAGAGCATGGGGCAAAAATCCACATCGGGAGTTTCATAAGTACTGAAACTTGCTAGATTTGCATACCATTTGGAGTGTGATGATTCTGGTAGGATTCCTTCAGTTTCGTCACGCAATGATATTTGGATCCCGATCCTACTGAGAGTATATGCTACTCCTCGGGAAATTTCTCACTTAACGATCAATGCTATAAACCTAGTAGGTGCCTAGAAAGGTGTTAGCGGGGCTACGCCCCCAGGGAAAAGAGGTTCTTTAATTAAGGAACTTCGCGAAAGCGTTGGAAAACCTCCCTCGAAGTACCGACACCGGCCTGGCTGAACGGTTAAGCAAGTATTGTACGGTGGGATTGATCCTGACTAATTCTTCCTTTATGGTTTGAGGAGGGATTCGAGAAACAGTGGGAGCCATCCTGTTTAGACAAACTAAAAACCACTCTAAACTTGCAAGAGCATCATGCTGAGTGTTTCTTCTTCTCTCTCCTAATTGCAGCGACCAATCAACATGACTGGACTTAAGTTACTCCTAGATAAAAACAAACTGACAGGGCCAAACTACAAAGATTGGCTCAGGAATGTCAAGATAGCAATCACTTATGACAAGCTGGGGTATCTTCTTACCACCAAAGCTCCCCCTGTCCCTGGTCCAACTTCCAGCGTCGCGGATAAGGAAATCCGTAAGACTTGGGAGATTGATAGCGCGAAGGCCAAATGCCTCCTGCTTGCCTCGATGGACAACGAACATCAGAGGAGGCATGAGAATATGGACATGGAGTCCATATTGCTCCATACAAAAGAACTGTATGGAGAGCAATCACGTATCGCAAGATACGAAGCGTCGAAAAAGTTATTTTCGACAAGAATGGCCGTCGGATCATCAGTAGCCGAGCACGTGCTAAAGATGATCGGCTACATTGAGGAGCTCGCTGACCTAGGGATCACATTGGAGAGTGAGCTATATACGGATATAGTTCTCCAGTCCCTTCCTTCCACTTACGCCCAGTTTATACTGAACTTCAACCTACAAGAAAAAGAGGTTGAACTATCAGAGCTCCTCAACATGCTGAGGAGCGTAGAGGGCACCCTACAGAAAGGTAGGGAAACATCCACTTTGTTTGTAGGAGGATCATCTTCTTCTAGGTCCAAGGCGAAAGCCAAGGGAAAGAAGAAGAAGGCCCCCGCCAAACCAAGGGGCGGTGTTAGTAAAGTGGATACGAAGGGAAAAGGTAAAGCAACAAAGATAGCGGGGAAGCTTGTGGATAAGGAAGAATGCTTCTATTGTCATAAGAAAGGACACTGGAAGAATGATTGCAGGGCCTGGAAGGCCAGAACACAGGAATTGAAGCAAGTTGCAGCTTCAGCTTCAGGTGTGTATGTTATTGAAAACTGTCTTTCAATAAACTCTACTTCCTGGGTATTGGATACCGGATCAGGATCTCATATCTGTAATTCTTTGCAGGCGTTGAGAAACCGTAGGGTTTTGAAGGCAGGTGACATGACCCTCAGAGTTGCAAACGGAGCTAGCATGGATGCTAAAGCCGTGGGGGACTATCACCTGGGAATGTCAGATGGACATGTTTTGGTTTTGCGTAATTGCTTTTTTGTACCCAACGCAACTTGTAATATCATTTCTGTATCTTTAGTTTCTAAAGAAGGTTATGAATTTGCGTTTGTAAGTAATGTTGTAAACATTCACCTTAATCAAGTTCTGATTGGGTCAGGTACATTGAGTAATGGTATATACGTGTTAAACCAACCACAGATTTTTAATGTCCAGAATACACACAAAAGAAAGTCTCCAGAAATAAATCAGACTTTCTTATGGCATTGTAGATTGGGTCACATCAATGAGAGAAGGTTGACTAAGTTGCATACAGAAGGATATTTGAATGCGTTCGAATATCAATCATATGCCACTTGTCAATCTTGTCTCAAAGGAAAGATGACAAAGACTCCGTTTTCTGGACATGGAGTAAGAGCGAGCGAGCTCTTGGGACTCGTACACAGTGACGTGTGCGGTCCAATGTCTACACATGCCCGAAGCGGACATTCTTACTTCATTACTTTTACGGATGACTTCTCAAGGTACGGTTATGTCTTCTTAATGAAACATAAGTCCGAGGCCTTTGGAAAATTCCAGGAGTATAAGAATGAAGTAGAGAAACAGACCGGCAAAAGTATTAAGATTCTAAGATCGGATCGAGGTGGAGAATACTTAAGTGCCGAGTTCCTGGACTATTTAAAAGAGAATGGAATTCTCTCTCAGCTCACTCCTCCATACACCCCGCAACATAACGGTGTATCGGAGAGACGGAACCGCACCCTATTGGATATGGTGCGGTCCATGATGAGTAACGCTGAGTTACCGCGATCATTCTGGGGGTATGCGCTAGAATCAGCCGCATACCTTTTGAACCGAGTTCCTACTAAGACTGTGCCTACCACGCCATTTGAGATGTGGTGTGGGAAGAGACCCCATCTTAATCACATTAAGATATGGGGAAGTCCAGCTTTTGTCAAAAAGCAGCATGCGGACAAGCTCGAGGCACGCTCAGTACTGTGCAAGTTTGTGGGATATCCAAAGAATTCCAAGGGATATTTCTTCTACTGTGAAGAGGAACAAAAAGTTCTTGTTTCTCGTCATGCCCACTTTCTAGAACACCAGTTCATAGAAAAAGAAATAAGTGGGAGCGCAGTAGAACTGGAAGAAATTCCAGAACCACAGACTGTTACTGAAAGCTTGGTGGAACCAGAGGGTTCAACAGAACAGGACATTCCTACGCCGCTCCGCAGGAGTAGTAGGCAGTCTCATCTGCCCGAGAGATACTACGGTTTTCTCATAGACGGGGATAGAGAGGATTGCATCATAGATTATGATGAGCCTACTAGCTTCCAGCAGGCCGTTCAGAGCGTTGACTCAGTGAAATGGCTGGATGCAATGCGGACCGAAATGGAGTCCATGTACACCAACAAGGTATGGACGTTGGACATTGCTCCAGACGGGGTAAAACCCGTAGGATGCAAGTGGATCTTCAAAAGGAAGATTGGTGTAGATGGACAGGTTGAGACCTATAAAGCTAGGCTGGTAGCAAAGGGTTTTCGTCAAAGACCTGGCTTGGACTACGACGAAACCTTTTCTCCAGTAGCCATGCTGAAATCCATTCGGATCCTTCTTGCCATTGCTGCCTTCCACGATTATGAGATCTGGCAAATGGACGTAAAGACAGCTTTTCTAAATGGAAATTTAGAGGAGTGTGTCTATATAGACCAGCCAGAGGGTTTCATTCAGAGTGGGAGCAGCGGAAAGGTGTGCAAGTTGCTTAAGTCCATCTATGGACTAAAGCAGGCATCGCGGAGTTGGAACATCTGCTTTGATGAGACGGTCAAAGAATTTGGCTTTATCAAAAATCCAGATGAACCATGCATCTATAGTAGATTTGTAGCGAGAACTGTAGTATTCCTCGTTTTATACGTGGATGACATTCTCTTAATAGGAAATGACATTCCTATGCTACAATCTGTCAAGGGGTTCTTGTCACACAGGTTCTCCATGAAAGACCTGGGTGATGCTTCGTACATTCTGGGTATCCGGATCTACCGTGACAGATCCAAGAGGATATTAGGACTTTCGCAGTCCAGGTACATCGACACCATACTTAAGAGGTTCAGTATGGAAGATTCCAAGCGCGGTAACCTACCGGCTTGTCACGGGATCACCCTCTCTAAAGAGATGTCTCCCAAGACTGATTTAGAGAGGGATCGCATGTCTATTATACCCTACGCTTCTGCGGTAGGCTCTATAATGTATGCGATGTTGTGTACCAGACCGGATGTAGCTTATGCACTGAGTGTGGTAAGCCGGTATCAGTCTAACCCTGGGGAGAAACACTGGATAGCGGTAAAGAACATTCTCAAGTACCTGAGAAGGACTAAGGAGATGTTCTTGGTGTATGGCGGAAAAGACCTCCAGATCGAGGCCTTTGCTGACTCCAGCTTCCAGAGTGACAAGGATGATTCTAAGTCCATGTCGGGTTTTGTCTTTACCCTCAATGGAGGGGCGGTGTGTTGGAAGAGTTCCAAACAGGAAACCGTTGCAGACTCGACGATGGAAGCGGAATACATCGCTGCATCTGATGCCGCAAAAGAAGCTGTCTGGATGAGGAAGTTCTTGAAAGAACTTCAGGTGGTTCCGTCCATTGTTGATCCAATACCTCTGTATTGCGACAACAACGGGGCTATAGCTTTAGCGAAGGAACCCAGGTCCCATCAGAGATCCAGGCACATCTTGAGGCGGTATCACCTGATCAGGGAGATCGTGGATCGCCAGGAGATCGAGGTTCGGAGAGTCGCTTCAGAAGACAACACTGCAGATCCATTCACCAAGGCCTTTCCCCAGACTCAGTTCGAGCGGCTGATCGAGATGATAGGTCTTCGATACGCCAGTACATGGCCTTAGTGCAAGTGGGAGATTGTTAGTGTATATGCCCTAGAGGCCATTACTGTATCATACTAGTTTGTATATTACTTAATGGATGCTTGGGATATTCACCTTGTATATACAATCTTGCTCAAAATAGTAGTATGCTACTTGGTTTGTTTCTACTTCAATGTGTACATGTGTTTATTTTGTATATCGCCTATACACATTAGTAGAGCCCTTAGGATCTTTGCTTGATTACCAGCGATGTGATGGCCGTCACACTAGTGGGGCTGGGTAATCTATAAGCACATCCTTATGCAGGTCCCTGGTCGCAGGACTATCGAGACAGGGCATCGATACTCCGGAGTAGACCAGCGCATGCGCTTCTCATCCCAGTGTGGGAGACGGTCTGTCCCACAGCCGTCAGTACGTCGTACTTGAGATAGTATGCGGGTGCTCGTTAGGTTACGGGTACACTGGACAGGACTCGTCGGGAACTGACTAGTTGGTATTATACCTATCGTCAGTTATCAGTTCCCAGGTGACATGAGTACAGCTTAGTCCGCTGACTTGACACTGTCACTTCGCCTCGGGTGTGTTCCCACTGTACTATACTAGGATCCGGCTTAAACCGGCCGGAACAAAGGAAAACCGGCCGGAACAAAGGAAAACCGGCCGGAACGGAATGCAAACTGGCAACTCCAGAAAACTGGTCCCGTAATAAATTACAGGAAAAACCCCGAAACTGCATATACATGCCCGCATTTGTATTCCCACTGAACACAAATGCATAAAGACAAAATCTACACTGTACTATACTAGGATCCGGCTTAAACCAAAGGCGGCTAGTAATATCTGTCCGATCCTGATCCGTGCAATACCGCACGTATCTGATCGAACCCTGCCATATATCCATTCGACCTCTAGTACTAACCATCCGATCCTGATCCGTGCAATACCGCACGTATTGTAAGTGCACGGCGGCGCCCCGGCCGTCAATCCGACGGCCAAATGCGGAAGCGGTGATAAACTTTAATTTTCTTGGACTGGCAAACCGCCGCGCACTAATACCCGGATCGAACCACTAACTAGTCCTAGCTATTTACAAGAAAGGGAATAGAGATATACCGACAGATCCGAGTCCTCCGGTCTTCTCGTCGTCGTCCCAATCTCCTGCGGAATGTCCCGTCTCCTCCTCGTCGCCGGAAGTGCACCACATCGCCTACTTCTTTTACGGGCTCCCACCTCAATGCCGAGGCAACTCGGGCACGAAGCTGGCTAGTCGACGTGCCCAAGATTTGCTGTAGAATATCTAGTGAGCAAGTCTCATTTTGGGGTTTGTGGAATTGCCTTTTGTGGAGGAATTGAACTTGGGGCTTTTTGGATTGAACTTGTGGGATTTTTGCAACATGAAATGAGCCAAACATCCCCACCAAAAATTTAGGACAGCCCCACAATGCTTGGGCCGGCCATGAGAGGTGAGGGAGGGAAAAGAATGAGAGAGCCATCCAAAAAGGAGAGAGTGGGAAGACTATCTTGCAAAAAGAAATCATGAAAAGAATATGGTCACAATCACACCCACTCTCAACTACTCACCAACAACCATGATAGCACCAAATCCAACACTCCAACAAGCTAATGATCACTTCCAAAAGTCATGCCATCATGAAGATAGAAGTCAAGGTCAAAAGAATGGTGCACCATCATGATACAAGGAAACATGCAAAGACCCCCCTCCACAAAAGCTTATTTGCAACAATGCAAATAAGCCCTCCTCCACCAATCTTCGGCCAATGAACGATACAAAGGAAATTGGCCGAAACGGAAAGCAAACTGGCAACTCCAGAAAACTGGTCCCGTAATAAATTACAGGAAAACCCCGATACTGTGCATACACACCCGCATTTGTATTCCGACCGAAATACAAATGCAATGAGACAAAATCTACACTGTAATATACTAGGATCCGGCTTATACCAAAGCCGGCTAGTAATATCCGTTCGATCCTGATCCGTGCAATACCGCACGTATCTGATTGAACCCTGCCATATACCCATACGGCCTATAGTACAAAATGTCCGATCCTGATCCGTGCAATACCGCACGTATCTGATCGGACCTTGCCATATCTCCATACGGCCTCTACAACCTTTCACCCGAAAGCTGAGTAACAGAATGTGGGGGACTCTAAAAACTCGTCAACACCTTGGTCGTTGATTTAACCACTGGCACGTCAGAGGTATAAGCCAATACGTAACGGGCTACCAGTTATTGACTAAAAGGGACGTCTGTGAGCGAACTCAGTCTGACAACCCTACTGAGCCTGTCAGTGACAATATCCGTACAGTCTGGTCCGTTCGTCTATGAGTATCGCATGGCGGGCCTAGGGGGTTGGTAAAAGTCAGACCCCCAAAAGCGGTACAAGTCGTGTCGGAGTGTAGCCCAGAACACCCTGAGATACTACTGGAATACCTACCAGTAAATCTCCTGCCTTGGCCAAGGACTTCGTGTAATGGCTCTCCTAGACACAGCACGACCTCACCCACAATACCGGGAGAGACGAACCCCTGAAGATACGCTCACTGCCTCCATGTGGCTCGGGACTGTACCCAACTAAAACCTGTTTGCATGACTCCTTTGAGCCGTGGTAGGGTAGTAATCAAAGTACAGTGGGAACTCACACGAGACAAATGACGATCCCCAGGTCGATGAACTAACCTGCACACATGTCACCAGGGAACTGCCATCTGACGTCTGGTATATGACCAACTTGCATGTTCCCGGCGAGTCAAGTCCGGTGTACTCATAACCCAATGAGCACCTGTATACATCTTAGGTGAACCAACTGACACCAGTGGCCTGTGAGACCGGCCACCGCCCCTCGTCGGGGTCTCGACTGTATACACTAGTCTACTCTGGAGAATCGATGCCCTGTCTCGAAACTCCCACGACTAGGGACCTTTTAAGGATGTGCTTATAGACTCCAGCTCTCACTTATATGATCGCCCTCATACTGCCGGCAGTCAAGCAAGAATCCTAGGGGCTCTATCAACGTGCAATAACGACCTGTCAGGTCACCTAAAGCAGTACACGATGATAAAGGTAAACCAGATAGCATACTATCATCTCGAGCAAGACTGTCTTACCGGGATAGGTCCTCCCTCAATCATCGCAATCATGTGCCTGTGATCCAATAATTGACTCTGAGGGCATTATCTCCAACAATCTCCCACTAGCACTCAAGGCTAATTATTGCGATGTCGCATACTCACAGCCCGTGTGATACCGAACACCCAACTCCTCTACTAGTCAGTCTCATAAAGCCTGTTTGCGAAACTATTGCGTTCAAGGAATAGCCTCAGCGAGTGGATCCGCTTTGATGTTTCTTTCTATGTCTCTCTATATCTCAAGTTCGAGGAGAAAGCCATCTCCCGAAATGAGCAATACCTGTCTTAGAATGTCTGGATGTCTGATGGGACCTAGCTCATAAATGAACTCCAAATCCAAACTTCTTCGACTGTATCGTCAACTGAACTTAATCAGTATCCTGCGCCATGCCACCCTCAGTATTGCCTTGGATCACCTGTCCAAAACACTGCCCCTCGTCAGAAGGAAAACTATAACTCTGACAACCTCCTTGTCGTCCATGTCACCTTGGAAGCCTGGAATGGTAACTGTCTCCCAAATGAGGCTGTCGTTATCATATTCCTAGAACATTCACTTATGTTCTAAAACTGCTTCCGACTGTTTCTCCAGGATTGGATCAATATCAACTTATTGCATCTAGTGCAAGAACAACATCTGGTGTGGTACTTGACATCTCATGATTGACTCAATTGCCTAAGCAAGTGATCTGCCAATCATGCACATCCCTCTCTACTTTAGTCTATAAGACACCTTTAGAGAGGGTGACTCCATCACCTGTAGGTACACTACCGTGCCAGGAGTCGTCCATTCTAAATACTCTTAGAATGCTGTCAAAGTACCCTGATTGGGAAACCACCCAAATCTAGATCTAAAACCATAGATCTAGTTACCAGTATGTCTGATATAATGTCCAAGTCCCTTGTGGAGAAACCACTGTGTGACGACCAAAGTATAACCGATCGTAGTATAGGAATGTCACTTCCTACTTTGTGTATGTCATCCAAAACCCGGATATCACACCCTACTACCTTCTCAACAGATCCATCCCCTATTCTGATGACGTCAAACTTATGACTGTCACATCAGAAATAGATGATCTATCTCCGCTATACTTGCTTTAGTCTATAAATAGCATAAGCTTGATGTCCACCAATGCTTCCGCTGCTCCCACTGACTACGACAACCCTCTAGCAGATTCATATAGACGTGCACTTCTAAAGCTAGTTTAGAACGACGCTATACTCATCCTCCTGCCGGGTTTCGCAGCCTGGAACAACAACAATGGCAATTGTGGGTAAACAAGAACTTCCCTGTCACCGTCCTTGAGGCTACCGTAGTACCTCTCGGGTGCCTGAAGTTACCCACCTTATCTGCGGAGTGGCCAATGGAATGTCAATCCAGATTGAATCTTTAGGTTCCTTATCAAATCTTCAGTAATCGTTTGTGGTTCTGGAATCACTTCCAGTTCTACCATACTCCCACTACTGTTTTCTGAAAAAATCCATTTTTAATAAAACTGTGGCGAGTCTAGAACAATATCGTTATTGTTCATCCATATGGTAGAAAGTCAACCCTCGTCATAGCCTGGGTCAACCCACAAACAGCCATTACAGAAACGTGCCTTGAGTTATCCAGAGTCTGGTTTTAATCATAAGCCGGACAACTCCCCGTATCTTAACATCGTTAAGATATGAACTGTTCTATATCCAATATAGAACCAGAGGCACTGATTTAATTGAACCAGATTCAAATCATGCAGCTGTCCCCAGTGCATGTCAACTAAATGGAAGGAGGCCTATCAGCGTTACTCAACTTAGGAATGCTTCCAATTATGAGTAACCTGAAAGAGAAGCAAGTTCTCTTAATCACTACTATCAATTGAATACCATACACAAGTATCTACATCTTCGATCACTTTGAAGAATCCCGATACTTGCTACACCTGGTTCTCTACTCTATTCAAATACCAATAACTTCTCAAAATTCGGACCCTGTGTTTCCACGAAACACTTGTCTAAAAACTAGAGAAGTCATAAGTAAACCGAATATAGTACGAGGACCAACCCCTCTGTCCTGATGGACCCTGGACAACATACAATACTCTGTATAAGTCCCTTGAGTCTGATAACTCATTCACTGCGTGTCGTAGGTTGAAAACTGTACTTATGGTTAAGAAGAATTACACCGCTATTTAATGCTCCTTACCTAATCATCCACTGATATAGGTAAATGTCGTAGACATAATTTCATAAAGGTATATCTCACTCTATAAAAATAGACGTACAGATATATCAATTTGAAATTGGTGCATAACAGCGGATATTCAAAACCAAATATTTGCCGACCGGCAAACAGCCCAGGTGATCTCCTCAAATATCACCAATTATAACGAATCCCGATATAATGAGGATGATCACCCAATTCCCAATAATTTACTCCCACTCATCATCTGTAAAACCATACAGATGTGAGAATCATACCTGGTAAATACATACCCTGGAGTAAGTACCTAATCGGGAAATCAGTTTTCCTTTAACAGTACACAGTGAGACTGAAACATTGAAATGTTTCGATGGGGTATCCTGGTATTCCTAGTAATGCCTCTTACAGATTCACGACTGTAACCGTATAGTTCTTTGCCACCTCTCCAAATCCCTTCATATATCTTTAGTCATTACCTTCTGTACACCCCTTTAGGCCAAATGGTTTTCTTCCTTCCCTACCGTTCGGCACCAGCCTATGGTTTGGAAGAAGACTATCCAATAAGCATAATGGGTGTACTGTCCCAATCTTAGGAACACTCGCAATGCGAGAGGAGGTGAGGATAAAAGACAACTGAATAAACCTTATTCCTATTTCTCCTGAACCAGAATCCATCCCCGAACTGGAACAAGTTCCTTTCGAGTTCGTATATAACCATACGATGGAGTATCCAATAAACTGTGGATCTTCGTAGTGATACGGAGTGTCCTGGAGAAATACAAAGGTGATTTAAGGATTGGCGAAGAAATACTTGGTTTGGTCGTGAATATCTGTTGCAATTTACTTTGCCCTCTTACTAATCCCTTGCTTTGTCTTAACTTAATACCTTCTGTATACCATCGTTAGGCTAATTGGTTTTCTTCATTCCCTACCGGTCGGCACCTGCCTATGGTTTGGAAGAAGACTATCCAATTTGCATAATAGGTGTACTATCTCCTAAACCAAGGAGTACTCGCAACTTGAGAGAAGGTAAAAGGAAAAGACAACTGAATAATCCTATCCGTTTTCTCCAGAACCGGAAACCATCCTCGAATAAATTCTTTCGAGTTCGTATCTAACCATACGATGGTTTTGTCCAATGGAAGTGGACGTTCGTAGTAATACGGGGTGTCCTGGAGAAAAGGGTAAAAGTAGGAGTGGCAATGAGGTTTGCAACTCTGACAATCAAAAAGCCGGTGTTAAGAAGGTTCGGTCAACTTGGTCACTGAGTCATAGTCTTAGGGTCGGGTCAATGGTTTCTGCCAAAGAGAGAGAGAAAAGAAACACTCAGCGTGCACTCTAACCTAGATCAGAATGGTTACCAATTTATCTAATCTGGAAACCTCCCACTGTACCGTCAAATTCTCCTCCAAACCTGAAAGAAGAATTAGTCGGGAAAACCCGAGGAGTAAACCAACTCATCAGTGGGAATCGGGATCCAACTATCATCGCATGATAACGTGACGGAATCCACTCACGGTATCACACTCCAGAAGGTATGCGCATATCTGGCAAGTTTCAGTTCTTTTGAAACTCCCGATGTGATTTTTACCCCATGCTCTTATGACCTTGACTTTGGCCAACAAATCATAAGTCACATGTCAAGTTCTACCCGTCATTCTCCAGGTTAATTTGAATCCACCCGTACCTACCCTTGACTTTGGCCAACAAGGCAGTACGACTGTTCCAAACCAACGCATCTATCTATGCTGCATATGAATAACCAACAGCTACCAAACACTGTGCCTTGACTTTGGCCAACAAACACAGCTTGAATACTATTGACTACCCATATGAAACGACGGAGGGCTACGAATGGTTTCTGGCGAAAACCTTTAACGTAATGAACTTGATATCGTTGAAGGAACGGATAGCTTTTTAGAAAATATAGTAACGAAAACCTTCGCTAAAGAGGTCACTCCCGGTGAAGGGATCTCGGCTCTTTCCCCGTAGAATGAGGTGCAGGATATTCCAACTGAATACCACGGTGCAAAGCAAAAGTAATCGGCTATAGTGAAGTTAATGCCCTGACGCAAACTTTTGTCCAAGGGGTCACTCCCGGTGAAGGGATCTCGGCCCTTGCCTCGTCGACTGAGGAGCAGGATATTCCAACTGAATACCACGATGCAAAACAAAAGTGAATGTCCTTGCAATAGCAGCTTTTTGAAAAAGTGTTCCAACAACATCAATTAGATTTGTTTTAACTTGCATTGATCCGAATCAATGCAGTCCCATCAATTGATCACACCAAAAAGAACGAAAATATACTGATGTACGTATATGCCATCCGCATTCGCCACTGGGTCCCGTCATTACCCGTTAGGTTAGCTAACTAACGACAGAGCGGGGACTGGACTAGCGCGGATGTAAAACATATACAACATCTACTAATATATATACCAATATATTATATTCGCTCAAGGCGTGAATAAAATGCAACATCACAGAAATGTACAGCATCACAGAACAATACAGATATCTGGGATCCCCGGGTTTCACAGAGCCACTACTGAAACCCGACGTTCCCCTGGTCGTGTGGATAGCCTGTGCAATGAAAACCCTAGACCCCTACGGGCGCGGCAAGTTACCCGCCAAAACCTGAAGCGAGGCAGCCCCCTTCAGCGCCGTGAATGGACCACCCAACACTTCACGGAATCCGGTAACTTGGGCACCCCTCCTGGGTCAACCTGTACCCCCTACGAGTGCGGCGAATAGCCCGCCAATTCCAGACTGAAGCCCTCTCCGTCTCAATGCCCTGAGATGCGGGCCCGTTGCCCTCTAGAACCCGGCTATCCGTGCACCCCTCTGCGGGGTAACCCTAGTACAGAAAAGTAAAATATACATACAGAAGGTACATCGACCGCAACCTGGTCGTGCCCCAAAATAATAATACAATCAGGCAGTGACGGCAGTCCACATGTCGGACGCTCGCCCCGCAATATCAAATGTATATAATACAACAACACTGTACTAGCATTGCATCCAGGCTATCCCCCACGACCGATCCGCAACATCACAGCAAAAACACAGAACATCAACGTGAAAGTCACGTTCGCAAATCCGTCCAACTGGGCTATAGCAGTTAGACCGGATTTACCGATCGAGTGACATTCACGGTCGCAGATATAATGTAAAAACTGTGAAATAATGTGTTTAAAATATCCGATCGATCAAATTTTAACAAGTGGGCCCCAAGCATTACTGTAGCAGATCAAGAAATTCTGGGCCCAAATTTAATATTCCAAAACCCCTAAAAACATCCTAGAAAGCAACTGAAGAAAAATGACACAGTGAACTCACCATAGTGCGACGGAACCGCGGCCCAAAGGGGGTTTTGGCCGCGGTTCCGCGCTCCCACTAAGGGATCACTCTGTCGAATTTCTACAGTGGCCTTATATTTTCTAGTACATGAGTTTTCCGCAACCTGAAAAAATTTTGGGCTTCAAAAAATTTCAACAGAAAACTGATGTGAACAAAATACGGTTTTTGGAGTTTTGGTCGATCGGAAATGTAAACACATTACACAAAGCTAGACTATGTTAATGGCGAGGCTCTGATACCACTGTAAGTGCACGGCGGCGCCCCGGCCGTCAATCCGACGGCCAAATGCGGAAGCGGTGATAAACTTTAATTTTCTTGGACTGGCAAACCGCCGCGCACTAATACCCGGATCGAACCACTAACTAGTCCTAGCTATTTACAAGAAAGGGAATAGAGATATACCGACAGATCCGAGTCCTCCGGTCTTCTCGTCGTCGTCCCAATCTCCTGCGGAATGTCCCGTCTCCTCCTCGTCGCCGGAAGTGCACCACATCGCCTACTTCTTTTACGGGCTCCCACCTCAATGCCGAGGCAACTCGGGCACGAAGCTGGCTAGTCGACGTGCCCAAGATTTGCTGTAGAATATCTAGTGAGCAAGTCTCGTTTTGGGGTTTGTGGAATTGCCTTTTGTGGAGGAATTGAACTTGGGGCTTTTTGGATTGAACTTGTGGGATTTTTGCAACATGAAATGAGCCAAACATCCCCACCAAAAATTTGGGACAGCCCCACAATGCTTGGGCCGGCCATGAGAGGTGAGGGAGGGGAAAGAATGAGAGAGCCATCCAAAAAGGAGAGAGTGGGAAGACTATCATGCAAAAAGAAATCATGAAAAGAATATGGTCACAATCACACCCGCTCTCAACTACTCACCAACAACCATGATAGCACCAAATCCAACACTCCAACAAGCTAATGATCACTTCCAAAAGTCATGCCATCATGAAGATAGAAGTCAAGGTCAAAAGAATGGTGCACCATCATGATACAAGGAAACATGCAAAGACCCCCCTCCACAAAAGCTTATTTGCAACAATGCAAATAAGCCCTCCTCCACCAATCTTCGGCCAATGAACGATACAAAGGAAATTGGCCGAAACGGAAAGCAAACTGGCAACTCCAGAAAACTGGTCCCGTAACAAATTACAAGAAAACCCCGATACTGTGCATACACACCCGCATTTGTATTCCGACCGAAATACAAATGCAATGAGACAAAATCTACACTGTACTATACTAGGATCCGGCTTATACCAAAGCCGGCTAATAATATCCGTTCGATCCTGATCCGTGCAATACCGCACGTATCTGATCGAACCCTGCCATATACCCATACGGCCTATAGTACAAAATGTCCGATCCTGATCCATGCAATACCGCACGTATCTGATCGGACCTTGCCATATCTCCATACGGCCTCTACAACCTTTCGCCCGAAAGCTGAGTAACAGAATGTGGGGGACTCTAAAAACTCGTCAACACCTTGGTCGTGGATTTAACCACCAGCACGTCAGAGGTATAAGCCAATACGTAACGGGCTACCAGGTATTGACTAAAAGGGACGTCTGTGAGCGAACTCATCCTGACAACCCTACTGAGCCTGTCAGTGACAATATCCGTACAGTCCGGTCCGTTCGTCTATGAGTATCGCATGGCGGGCCTAGGGGGTTGGTAAAAGTCAGACCCCCAAAAGCGGTACAAGTCGTGTCGGAGTGTAGCCCAGAACACCCTGAGATACTACTGGAATACCTACCAGTAAATCTCCTGCCTTGGCCAAGGACTTCGTGTAATGGCTCTCCTAGACACAGCACGACCTCACCCCCAATACCGGGAGAGACGAACCCCTAAAGATACGCTCACTGCCTCCATGTGGCTCGGGACTGTACCCAACTAAAACTTGTTTGCACGACTCCTTTGAGCCGTGGTAGGGTAGTAATCAAAGTACAGTGGGAACTCACACGAGACAAATGACGATCCCCAGGTCGATGAACTAACCTGCACACATGTCACCAGGGAACTGCCATCTGACGTCTGGTATATGACCAACTAGCATGTTCCCGGCGAGTCCTGTCCGGTGTACTCATAACCCAATGAGCACCTGTATACATCTTAGGTGAACCAACTGACACCAGTGGCCTGTGAGACCGGCCACCGCCCCTCGTCGGGGTCTCGACTGTATACACTAGTCTACTCTGGAGAATCGATGCCCTGTCTCGAAACTCCCACGACTAGGGACCTTTTAAGGATGTGCTTATAGACTCCAGCTCTCACTTATATGATCGCCCTCATACTGCCGGCAGTCAAGCAAGAATCCTAGGGGCTCTATCAACGTGCAATAGCGACCTGTCAGGTCACCTAAAGCAGTATACGATGATAAAGGTAAACCAGATAGCATACTATCATCTCGAGCAAGACTGTCTTACCGGGATAGGTCCTCCCTCAATCATCGCAATCACGTGCCTGTGATCCAATAATTGACTCTGAGGGCATTATCTCCAACACGTATCTGATCGGACCTTGCCATATATCCATACGGCCTCTACAGGATTTCGCCCGAAAGCTTGAGTAACTGTGTGTGTGGTGGACTCTAAAGACTCGTCAATACAATGGCTGTGGATTTAACCACTAGCACGTCAGAGGTATTAGCCATACATGACGGGCCACCAGCTATTGACCAAAAGGGACGTCGATGAGCGAACTCATCCTGACACCCTACTGAGCCTGTCAGTGACAATATCCGTACAGTCCGGTCCGTTCGTCTATGAGCATCGCATGGCGGGCCTAGGGGGTTGGTAAAAGTCAGACCCCCAAAAGCGGTACAAGTCGTGTCGGAGTGTAGCCCAGAACACCATGAGATACTACTGGAATACCTGCCAGTAAATCTCCTGCCTTGGCCAAGGACTTCGTGTAATGGCTCTCCTAGACACAGCGCGAACTCACCCCCAATACCGGGAGAGACGAACCCCTGAAAATCCGCTCACTGCCTCCATGTGGCTCGGGACTGTACCCAACTAAAACCTGTTTGCACGTCTCCTTTGAGCGTGGTAGGGTAGTAATCAAAGTACAGTGGGAACTCACACGAGACAAATGACGATCCTCAGGTCGATGAACTAACCGGTACACATGTCACCAGGGAACTGCTATCTGACGTCAGGTATAAGTCCAACTAGCTTGTTCCCGGCGAGTCCTGTCCGGTGTACTCATAACCCAATGAGCACCTGTATACATCTTAGGTGAACCAACTGACACCAATGGCTTGTGAGACCGGCCACCGCCCCTCGTCGGGGTCTCGACTGTATACACTAGTCTACTCTGGAGAATCGATGCCCTGTCTCGAAACTCCCACGACTAGGGACCTTTTAAGGATGTGCTTATAGACTACCAGCTCCCACGTATATGATCGCCCTCATACTGCTGGCAGTCAAGCAAGAATCCTAGGGGCTCTATCAACGTGTAATAACGACCTGTAAGGTCACCTGAAGCAGTACACGATGATAAAGGTAAACCAGATAGCATACTATCATCTCGAGTAAGACTGTCCTGCCGGGATAGGTCCTCCCTGAATCATTGCAATCACGTGCCTGTGATCCAATAATTGACTCTGAGGGCACTATCTCCAACACCCACTGCACTTTGATTGCTATCCTACCACGGCTCAAAGGAGTCGTGCAAACAGGTAGTTTTTGGGTGCAGTCCCGAAGCGCTTGGAGGCAGTGACGGTTAGACAGGATTCGTCTCTCCCGGTATTGGGGGTTGACATCGCGCTGTGTCCAGGAGAGCCATTACACGAGTAGTCCCTGGCCAGGGCAAGCGAGATATACTGGTAGGTTTCCAGTATTATCTCAGGGTGTTCTGGGCTACACTCCAACACGACTTGTACCGCTATTAGGGGACTGACGTTCACCGCCCCCTAGGCCCGCCATGCGATGTATCAGACGAACAGACCGGACTGTACGGAGACTGTCACATACAGGCTCAGTAGGAGTTCAGATGGGGTTCACCTCGTCAGTCTTCTTATCGACATCTACCTGGGGACCGTTACGTACAGCTAGTGCCGCTTGCGGTCTGTGGTTAAACCCACTGCCAGCGTAGTGTCGAGTCTTTAGAGTCCCACACAGAGAGCTATTCGCCTTTAGGCAAAATGAGTAGAGGTCGCATGGTTTTGCGACAGGGTTCGTTCACATCCGCGCACTTGTGCACGTTTGCTGTCCGGACAGCTTATACTTGCGGGCTTTGGTTTAAGCCGGATCCTAGTATATGATTTGGGATTGGTTTTTCTCTTTGTATTCGTGTTCCTCGGATCACGAATACGGGTGCGTATGCACAGTTGCTTGAGACAGAGGGAGAGGACTTTGATTAGGGTTAATGACTATTGTCATTTTATTAACCCTAATGCTTATGTGTGTATTATGGTTAATTGATATTAGTTTAAATAATTGTGCATGGTTATGGTTGTTGACCATTTGACCTCCTTGACTTGTTGACCTTGGTTGACACTATGACCATCATCATTTCATTTGGAAGATGCTCTTTGATCCTTGCAATTTGCATTAAAAATGAAATGATAATGGTCATGTCTTGATTAACCATGACAATTATCTAGCAAATTATCTAATTACAATAATTCACATATATATGTGAGAATGGTTTATTTTTCTCTCATTCTATCATTTACTTTCTCTCTCTTGTTCTTCCTCTCCCTCAAGCTCTCCCCTCTCATGTGTTGAGAAACACTTGAGCTTGAGAAAAACCTCTTCTTGATAATCTCTACTCTCATCTAGGGTTCAAGGATTAGCACTTCTTGCACCCTAGTTACTTCTAGCTTGGAGTTGAAGCCAAAGGTCGAGGCTTTCGGGTGGATCTTTCTTCGACGTGAGAAGACGACAAAGGTGACCTCCTTCCACCACTCCAAGGAGCAAGGAGAGAAGGACATAAAGCCCAAGGTATAACCTTTCTAGCACTTAGCTAGTTTCTAGTTAGCTTTAGCTTGTTTTTGTTTAGCAAAGATCCTTCATAGTCTAGTACATGTTGCCTAAGCTCATAAAAATTCGATTTTTATTCCGTTTTCCGCCTCCCCGCAAGCACCGGGGTGGGCAACGTGGACTTACAGTGGTATCAGAGGCTAACTAAACATAAACTAGCTAGGTAGTAGAGTGTATCGAAGTTCGAATCGGAAAAATCAAAAAACCGAGTTTTCAAAACCCTAAGTTTCTGTTAATTTTTTTTCTGTTCAAAACAAAATAAATTATACTCCAAAAATCATCTCAGGGTTTTGTGAGGAAAGCCACCAAAAACGATCCAGTGATTCGACCAAAGAGCCGCGGTTCCGCGGCAATAGCAAGCTATTGCCGCGCAACCGCGGCCGTCTTGGCTCTTCACTGGGTCAAGTTTGGTGCAGTGTATTTCTGGCTTGGTTTTAGGATTTTTAAGATGGTTTATATGTGCCCAGGTTTTCCAGAATAGAAATTTGTTTTTGGGGGCCTATAAATCCGTATTTTTTTTCCGAACTTCAATACACTTTGACTAAAAGGTTATATATGTGATGTTTATATGTATTGAACGTCGGCTAATCGCTATATGTCGATTAGTCGGGGTTATACATATCTGTGATCTGTGATTGATGATGGTATGTGTATATGAATGGGTTGGATTGTCGTGGATGAATAGCCAGGGTGGATGTGAGATGCGTGTTGCTTTTTCTTTCATTCGTTGTAATATGTAAATTGATGTAATAATATTATTTGTATGGCCGCACAACCGGGTCGGGGTTGTAGCCGTCATTGTATAATTCTTTTTACTGTTTTTGCTCCTAGGATAGACCCATGGAGGGGGTGCACAACCTACCGGGTATCTCGAAGTGCCGAGTGGCCTACTCACGGTGGTGAGGGAGGTTGCTTCGCTTTGGGTACTTGGCGGGTAGTTTGCCGCACCCGTAGGAGTCTTGGGTGGGGTATTGGCTATTCACCGCGACCGTGTAATCCGCTTTTCGTTGCAGGCTCGAACGGATTGCGGATTCCTAGTATATCCAATGTATTCATCTGTGATCTGTAATGTCTATCATTGCTATATATTTATATATGATAACTATTTAGGCGTTGCTTATGTTTTACAGCCGTGCTAGCCCAGCCCCCGCTCTGTCGTTAGTTAAATAACCTAACGGGTGATGACGGGGCCCCGTGGTGAATGCGAATGGCATAAGCGTACGTCATATTTTGGTTGTTTTCTACAATGGTAGGATTAAATGATGGGACGCATTAAAAGAACTAATGCAAGAAAATAAACCAAGTAAAAGTCGATTGGAACACTTTGAAAACCACTCGGTTCTTTTCAAAACTAAACTTTTAAACGCGGAGCTTGAACCACTCCTTTTAAAAGCTATCTCGTTCCATCGATTATATCAAGTTCACTACGTTCACGGTTTCGCCAAAACCATCCGTAGCCCTCCATCATTTCAGTTAAATATTCGGTAGTATTCAAGCTATGTATTTTGACCTCACGCCAAGGCATAGTGATTGGTAGCTGCCGGATATTTATCTGTTGCATAGATAGAATGCGTTGGTTTGAGACAGTCATACTGCCATTTTGGCCTACGTCAAGGGTAGGTACGGGTGGGTTCAAATTAACCGGGATAATGATGGGAAGAACTTGACATGTGACTTATGACATTTTGACCTCACGCCAAGGTCATAAGAGCATGGGGCAAAAATCCACATCGGGAGTTTCATAAGTACTGAAACTTGCTAGCGCTGCATACCATTTGGAGTGTGATAATTCTGGTAGGATTCCTTCGGTTTTATCACGCAATGATATTTGGATCCCGATCCTACTGTGAGTATATGCTACTCCTTGGGAAAACTCTCACTTAACGATCAATGCTATAAACTTAGTAGGTGTCTAGAAAGGTATTAGCGGGTCTACGCCCACAGGGAAAAGAGGTTACTTAATTAAGGAACTTCGCGAAAGCGTTGGAAAACCTCCCTCGAAGTACCGACACTGGCCTGGCTGAACGGTTAAGCAAGTATTGTACGGTGAGATTGATCCTGACTAATCCTTTCTTTACGGTTTGAGAAGGGATTCGAGAGACAGTGGGAGCCATCCAGTTTAGACAAACTAAAAACCACTCTAAACTTGCAAGAGCATCATGCTAAAGTGTTTCTTTTCTCTCTCCTAATTGCAGTGACCATTCAACATGACTGGACTTAAGTTATTACTAGATAAAAACATATTGACAGGGCCAAACTACAAAGATTGGTTCAGGAATGTCAAGATGGCAATCACTTATGACAAGTTGGGGTATGTCCTTACCACCAAAGCTCCCCCTGTCCCAGATCCCAAAACCAGTGTCGTAGATAGGGAAATCTACAAGACCTGGGAAATAGATTGCGCGAAGGCCAAATGCCTCGTACTAGCCTCGATGGACAACGAACATCAGAGGAGGCACGAGAATATGGACCTAGAGTCCATATTTCTTCATACAAAAGAACTGTATGGAGAGCAGTCTCGTATCGCAAGATACGAAGTGTCGAAGAAGTTGTTTTCGGCAAGGTTGGCCGTCGGATCATCGGTAGCGGAACACGTGCTTAAGATGATTGGCTACATAGAGGAGCTCACGGACCTAGGGACCACGTTGGAGAATGAACTCTATACTGATTTGATTCTCCAGTCCCTTCCTTCCACTTACGCCCAGTTTATTCTTAACTTCAACATGCAAGGAAAGGAGGTTGAACTTTCCGAACTTCTGAACATGTTGAGGAGTGCTGAGGGCACCCTACAGAAAGGTAGGGAGACATCCACTTTGTTTGTAGGAGGATCTTCCTCTTCTAGATCCAGGGCGAAAGCCAAGGGTAAGAAGAAGAAAGCCCCCGCCAAACCAAGAGGCGGTATCGGTAAAGTGGATACGAAGGGAAAAGGAAAAGCAACAAAGATAGCGGGAAAGCTGGTGGGAAAGGAAGAATGCTTCTATTGTCACAAAAGTGGTCACTGGAAACAGGATTGCAAGGCTTGGAAAGCCAGAACACAGGATTTGAAGCGAGTTGCAGCTTCAGCTTCAGGTGTGTATGTTATTGAAAATTGTCTATCAATAAACTCTACTTCCTGAGTATTGGATACCGGATCAGGATCTCATATCTGTAATTCTTTGCATGCGTTGAGAAAGCGTAGAGTTTTGAAGGCAGGTGATATGACCCTCAGAGTTGCAAACGGTGCTAGCATGGATGCTGAGGCCGTGGGGGACTATCACCTGGGATTGTCGGATGGACATTTTTTGGTTTTGCGTAGTTATTATTATGTACCAAATGCAACCTGTAATATCATTTCTGTATCTTTATTATCTAAAGAAGGTTATGAATTTGCATTTGTAAGTAATGTAGTGAACATTCACCTTAATCAAGCTTTGATTGGGTCAGGTACATTGAACAACGGTATATACGTATTAAACCAACCACAGATTTTCAATGACCAGAATACACACAAAAGAAAGTCTCCAGAAATCAATAAAACTTTCTTATGGCATTGTAGACTGGGTCACATCAGTGAGAGAAGGTTGACTAAGTTACATATAGAAGGATATTTGGATCCGTTCGAATATCAATCGTATGCAACTTGTCAATCCTGTCTCAAAGGAAAGATGACAAAGACTCCGTTCACTGGACACGGAGTAAGAGCAAGCGAGCTCTTGGGACTCGTACACAGCGACGTGTGCGGTCCAATGTCTACACATGCGCGAAGCGGTTATTTTTACTTCATTACTTTTACGGATGATTTCTCAAGGTTCGGACATGTCTTCTTAATGAAGCATAAATCCGAAGCTTTTGAAAAGTTCCAGGAATATAAGAATGAAGTAGAAAAACAAACATGCAAAAGTATCAAGGCACTGAGATCTGATCGAGGTGGTGAATACTTGAGTGCCGAGTTCCTGGGTTACTTAAAAGAGAATGGAATTCTCTCTCAGCTTACTCCTCCATACACTCCGCAACATAACGGTGTATCGGAGAGACGGAACCGAACCCTATTGGATATGGTACGGTCCATGATGAGTAACGCTGAGTTGCCGCGATCGTTCTGGGGATATGCGCTAGAATCAGCTGCATACCTTTTGAACCGAGTTCCCGCTAAGACTTTGCCTACCACACCATATGACTTATGGAGTGGGAAGAAACCCTATCTTCAATACCTAAAGATTTGGGGATGTCCAGCTTATGTCAAAAAGCAGCATACGGACAAGCTCGAGGCACGCTCAGTACTGTACAAGTTTGTGGGATACCCAAAGAACTCCAGGGGGTATCTTTTCTATTACGCAGAGGAACAAAAAGTCCTTGTTTCTCGTAATGCCCATTTTCTGGAACATCAGTTCTTAGAAAAAGAAAAAAGTGGGAGCGCAATAGAACTGGAAGAAATTCCAGAACCACAAGCTATTACTGAAAGCTTAGTAGAACCAGAGGGTTCGAAAGATCAAGACATTCCCACGCCACTCCGCAGGAGTAGTAGGCAGTCTCATCCGCCCGAGAGATACTACGGTTTTCTCAATGACGGGGATAGAGAGGATTGCATCATAGATTGTGATGAGCCTACTAGCTTCCAGCAAGCCATTCAGAGCGTCGACTCGGTAAAATGGCTGGATGCAATGCGGACCGAAATGGAGTCCATGTACACCAACAAAGTATGGACGTTGGACATTGCTCCAGATGGGGTAAAACCCGTAGGATGCAAGTGGATCTTCAAAAGGAAGATTGGTGTAGATGGACAGGTTGAGACCTATAAAGCTAGACTGGTTGCAAAGGGTTTTCGTTAGCGACCTGGTTTGGACTATGACGAAACTTTTTCTCCAGTAGCTATGCTGAAATCCATTCGGATCCTTCTTGCCATTGCTGCTTTCCACGATTATGAGATTTGGCAGATGGACGTAAAGACAGCTTTTCTAAATGGACATTTAGAGGAGTGTGTCTATATGGATCAGCCAGAGGGTTTCATTCAGAGTGGGAGCAGCGGAAAGGTGTGCAAGTTGCTTAAGTCCATTTATGGACTAAAGCAGGCATCGCGGAGTTGGAACATCTGTTTTGATGAGACGGTCAAGGAATTTGGCTTTATCAGAAATCCAGATGAACCATGCATCTATTGCAGATTTGTAGCGAGAACTGTAGTATTCCTCGTTTTATACGTGGATGGCATTCTCTTAATAGGAAATGACATTCCTATGCTACAATCTGTCAAGGGGTTCTTGTCACACAGGTTCTCCATGAAAGACCTGGGTGATGCCTCATACATTCTGGGTATCCGGATCTACCGTGACAGATCCAAGAGGATATTAGGACTTTCGCAGTCCAGGTACATCGACACCATACTGAAGAGATTCAATATGGAAGATTCCAAGCGCGGTAATCTACCGGCTTGTCACGGGATCACCCTCTCCAAAGAGATGTCTCCCAAGACTGATTTGGAGAGGGATCGCATGTCTATTATACCCTACGCTTCTGCGGTAGGTTCTATAATGTATGCGATGTTGTGTACCAGACCGGATGTGGCTTATGCACTGAGTGTGGTAAGCAGGTATCAGTCAAACCCTGGGGAGAAACATTGGATAGCAGTAAAGAACATTCTCAAGTACCTGAGAAGGACTAAGGAGATGTTCTTGGTGTATGGCGGAAAAGACCTCCAGATTGAGGCCTTTGCTGACTCCAGCTTCCAAAGTGACAAGGATGATTCCAAGTCCATGTCGGGTTTTGTCTTTACCCTCAATGGAGGGGCGGTGTGTTGGAAGAGCTCCAAACAGGAAACCGTTGCGGGCTCGACTATGGAAGCGGAATACATCGCTGCATCTGATGCCGCCAAAGAAGCTATCTAGATGAGGAAGTTCTTGAGAGAACTTCAGGTGGTTCCGTCCATTGTTGACCCAATACCACTTTATTGTGACAACAACGGGGCTATAGATTTAGCGAAGGAACCCAGGTCCCATCAGAAATCCAGACACATCTTGAGGCGGTATCACCTAATCAGGGAGATCGTGGATAGGCAGGAGATCGAGGTTCGGAGGGTTGCTTCAGAAGATAACACAGCAGATCCATTCACCAAGGCCTTGCCCCAGACTCAGTTCGAGCGGCTGATCGAGATGATAGGTCTTCGATACGCCAGTACATGGCCTTAGTGCAAGTGGGAGATTGTTAGTGTATATGCCCTAGAGGCCATTACTGTATCATACTAGTTTGTATATTACTTGATGGAAGCTTGGGATATTCACAGTTGTATATACAATCTTGCTCGAAATGGTAGTATGCTACTTGGTTTGTCTCTGCTTTAATATGTGCATGTGTTTCTTTTAGCATATCGCTGATGTACATATTAGTAGAGCCCTTAGGATCTTTGCTTGATTACCAGCGTTGTGATGGCGCTCACACTCGTGGGAGCTGGGTGATCTATAAGCACATCCTTATACAGGTCCCTAGTCGTTGGACTATCGAGACAGGGTATCGATACTCCGGAGTAGACTAGCGTATGCGCTTCTCATCCCAGCGTGGGAGACGGTCTGTCCCACAGCCGTCAGTACGTCGTACTTGAGATAGTATGCGGGTGCTCGTTAGGTTACGAGTACAATGGACAGGACTCGTCGGGAACTGTTGGTTGGTATTATACCTATCGTCAGTTATCAGTTCCCAGGTGACATGAGTACAGCTTAGTCCGCTGACTTGACACTGTCACTTCGCCTCGAGTGTGTTCCTACTGCACTTTGATTGCTACCCTACCACGGCTCAAAGGAGTCGTGCAAACAGGTAGTTTTTGGGTGCAGTCCCGAAGCGCTTGGAGGCAGTGACGGTAAGACAGGATTCGTCTCTCCCGGTATTGGGGATTGACATCGCGCTGTGTCCAGGAGAGCCATTACACGAGTAGTCCCTGGCCAGGGCAAGCGAGATATACTGGTAGGTTTCCAGTGTTATTGTTAGTTGTATGTATGCCCTAGAGGCCAGTATTGTACAGATGATGTATATTATATTGGATGCTTGGACATATATAGAGATGACTTTCTTGCTCGATATGATAGTATGCTATCTGGTTGCTCTTTATCTTAACATGTTTACTAGTTTCTTTAAACTGTCTTATAGTTACATGTTGATAAAGCCCTTAGGATGTGTACTTGACTACCTGGACTATGATGCAGATCATACTAGTGGGGACATGGTAGTCCATAAGTACATCCTTCAAGGTACCTAGTCGTGGGTGTATCGAGACGGGGCATCGATATACCAGTGTAGACTAGCGTATACGCTTCTCGACCCATGTGATGGGCGATGGATGATCCCATATCCATTGGTGTTTGACATCAGAGAGGGTATACGGGTGCTCAGTGGAGACTGGGTACACTGGATGGACTCGCCGAGAACTCCCAGATGGTATTATACCTCACGTCAGATGGCAGTTCTCAGGTGACACTTGTACAGGTTAGTCTGTAGACCCGAGATCGTCATAGAGTCTTGTGTGATTCCCATTGTGCTTTGATCTCCACCTTACCACGTCCATGAGGGCGTGCAAAACGGTGGTCTTTGGGTACAGTCCCGCGTCACATGGAGGCAATGAGCGATAGGAAGGGTTTCGTCTCTCCCGGTATTGGGAGTTGATGTTGCGCAGTGCTCGATTGGCCGTAATAGGGAAGTCCCTGGCCAGGGCTGATTAGAGATCTGCTGGTAAGTGTTACCAGTAGTTTCTCGACCCGTTATGAGCCTCACATCGGCACGACTTATCGGTTACTGGGGTCTGACGTTTACCACCCCTAGACTTGATATGCGACATATCAGACGAACAGACCGGACTGTACGGTAAGTGTTACTGGTTGGATTCATAGGAGTGTGAGCGGGCTAGCTCGTTGATCTTCTGATCGCTCAATACCCGGGTGGCCGTTACGTTTAGCAGACCGCTTGCGGCTTGTGGGTGATTGATATGATCATCATCTGCTGCCGGCGTATTGACGAGTCTTTAGAGTCCTACACAGAGGTTTCCTGGCTCAAGCGAAACGAAATAGGAGTGCATATGAGATATGTGCGGGACCGAGAATGATGCGTGTATGTGATACCGTATTTCATTCTCGAGATAAATGTATCGATTGGTTATATGCGATATAACCTAGATATCGAATCAAGGATTGATTCGATAAGCCGATACATAGGATACTAGTCGGTTATATGAGATATGACCGGATCGTTAAATAAAGTGTTGATTTAATGATTTAATGTATAATTATATATTTGATATATTACTTTGCATTAACTAGTATTGGTACACTTTAAATGGATTTTCTCACTTGATGTGCAAGATGTATATGTGATATACTTTTGTGCACATGTTTGTATCATGTTTGATGATACTTGCTCATTTGGTTAAGTGTAAAGAATTAAACCTTTGTTAAGTAAATGGTTAGGGTTTTTATTTATTCATTCATTTATCCTTTTAATTTGGATTAAAAAGAAATTGCAAAAGAAAACAAAATGGTTGCTTTAATTCTTGAAGCTTGTTGAAGCTTCATGAAGCTCTGACCAAAGTGACCATTTTTTCTTCATGCTTAAACCTAACCATTCATCTAACCTTAGTCAATTCTCTACACCTAACCATGGTTATGTTATGATAAGTATTCATTTCTTTTGCATTTTAATTAACTTATCATAATCATCTTCATCTTCTTCTTCTTCTTGAGTTCAAGAAAAAGCTTGCCACCATTAATGGCATGTTGAGCAAAAGTGTGAGAAATCCAATTCTAAAGTGAACCCACCTCCTATTTCTTCACCCTCTACCTCTTTCCAAGTAGTATAGGGTGTTTTCTTCACAAGTTTCACAACTTGGTGAAGTTGAAGCTTGATCTTGTGTAACCTTGACGTAGATCATCTTCGGCATCGTAGCCGACGACTTGTCCGCCCATTTCTCCGATGAAGCCGATGCTAGAGTCCGAGATCCGACTTGGACAGCGAGAGGACGTCTACGTGGAGCTAAGAAAGTGGAGAACCGGATCTACAAAGGTTGTAGCTTCTCACTTTTAGTTAAGATGTTAACTAGTTTAATGTTTCGCCTAAAATTCAAGTCGACGATCCGTATTAGGGTTTCTCGGCACTCATAAAATTTGAAATTGGCATGGTTGATGCCTTGTGAGACTTCATTAGCATGCTTAGGAACCCTCCAGTGGTATCAGAGCCTAGCTGGAGCCTTAGGCGAAGTGTAGACGACGTTTGAAACCCGATCGAACCGAAACCCTAAAAACCAAAATGCTCTCTGGACTTTTTCTAAAAACTGGGTTTTTTCCAGATTAAAAATGCTTAAAAAATTCAGCAGGGAATTATAAGAATTACGGTGCAAAATTTGACCAATGATACCACAAAACTGCGGCGGAACCGCGGCAGAAGCCTAGCTTCGGCGGCGGTTCCGCGGCTCTATGATGACGTCAGCCATCCTGTTTTGCACAGTAATTCCTATTTCACAGTGCTGAGTTTTCTGGAAATTTTTAATTTGACTCAAGAGTTGAGTATTCTGGGGTTGTATTGGGAATCAAAGATTCGATCGGATTATCAAATTTTGTCTGTGTGTTTTTCCGGATATTTGGAATATGTTAAAAAGTTCGACCGGATATAAATACCCACTTTTTCCCCTGCCGGAAAATTTCCAAGTGTTGGATTTTTCTGTGGTTTTAAAGACGTTCTGAGTAGTGCAAGTAACGCGATGGTCCCTCTAGAAGACAACAAACCTTAACTCGATTATGTGACCGTCTAGAACTGCCCTTTGAACCTTCGGGTTTGGGGCAGTACGGCGTGCCACATGTGAGGCGTTGGCTTGACCCTTCTACGGCTGGACCGTTGGTACTGAGGCATGAAGTGAATGTTTTTGAACTTATTTCATGAGTTGAACGGTTTCGGGAAAACTTGGGTGTTCGAATGTTCGATCGGAAAGTTTAATATTTTCTATTTATCCGGAACGGGATACAATAGTTGGAATTCACAAACAGTTATGAGATAACTGAATGAATGTTATAAATCTAGCAGTTTAGTCTCACTTGATATTGAAAAGAGTTTTCGATAATGAGACTAAAATGCGGGGTTTGTAACTGTTAGGCATGTGATGTCTAAGTATTTCATTTGATTAGGCATGCGATGTCTAAAGAGGTTGCGAATTCCAACTGTTGTAGTTTTACACTTTCTTTTCTGTGACCGTAAGTGTTATATGTGATATCGCCGGTTTCGTTGCTATATGTCAACGACAATTGGGATGCGCATATTTACTTACGTTGGTGACATGTGATGTTATGTGTTGCTGGATATGTTATATTGGATTGTCGTGTTCGAATAGCCGGGTTTTTTTTATGTGAGATGAGTGTTTTTCATTTTCATTCATGTAAAAACTTGTATGTAATATTCATTTATTGGGGCACTTCCAGGTTGCGGAAGTTGTCACCGTTTGTATATTATTTACTTTTCCGCATTAGGATAGACCCAACGAGGGGAGCACAAGTAACCGGGTTCTAGGGTCCAGTGGGAGACCATCTCGAGGAGTCGAGTCCGGGTCTCCTAACCCTAGAATTGGTAGGGTTGCTTGCCGCTCTCGTAGGGGTCTAGGGGTGTGGGATTGGCTATTCATCACGACCGTGGAATCCGTGATTTATACTGGCTCGTATTGAAAACACGGACGTCCTAGTATATCCAATATTTCATATGATATTTTCTGCTGCGATATCTGTGATGTGATCATTTGATATGTTCTGATGGATACAGCATATAGTATATATGATATATTATATAGACGTTACTTATGTTTTGCACCCGCACTAGCCCTGCCCTGCTCTGTCGTTAGTTACCTAAGCTAACGGTGCACGAGGGGACATTGAGGCGAATGCGGATGGCATAAGTGTACGTCGTATTTATCTGTGATGTTTAGGTGACTTAAATGATGGGACTTCATTAATATGATTAATGAAAGAAAAGAAACCTAAGATGTTGTAGAATCAAATTTTAAATAAAAAGGGTAGCTACAGTTTTGCTTTGCATAGCGGTATATATGATATACCCTGCACCTTATTCGATGAGGAAAGGACCGAGATCCCTTCACCGGGAGTGACTCCTTTAGCAATAACTGGCAGATGCTACAAACTCGGTTTGACTTTTGATTGCTTCTATAGTTTTACTTTGTACAGCGGTATATATGATATATCCCGCACCTCATTCGACGAGGAAAGGGCCGACAATCCCTTCACCGGGAGTGACCCCTTTAGCAAAACTAGAAAAACCTCAAAATCACTCCATTTCAAAACTGTATTTGATTCTACAACGATATCAAGTTCATTACGCTCATGGTTTTTCTGAAAAACCCGCGTAGCCCTCCGTCATTTCAGATAGATATTATTTAGTATTCGTGCTATGTTTGTTGACTTAGTCAAGGCATAGTGTATGGTAGCTAAATTATGTTTATCTGTTACAACATGAGATGTGATTGGATTAGGGCATTCGCACGGCCTTGTTGACTCAGTCAAGGGTCGTACGGGTGGGTTTAATTCAATCGAGAAATGTACGGGTTGAACTTGACTTGCGATTTATGGTTTGTTGACTTAGTCAAGGTCATAGATCGCTAGGGGCAAAAGCATTATCGGGAATTTCAAGTGTTGAGATTTGCAATGAGATTGCATACCTTCTATGAGATAGTTGGATCCCGATACCCACTGCGAGTAATTGTTACTCCCGGGAGAGTTTTACACAGGACAATTAGCCTATCAAGTAGGTGTCTAGAAAGGTGTCAACGGGGTTACGCCTCTGGGAAAACGAGGTTTACTTTAATTAGGTCCGTGCGAAAGTACGGGGAACCTCCCTCAAAGTACCGACACTGGCCTGGCTGAAAGATCGGCGAAGTTGTAGGGTGTAATTAATCCTGGCTAATCTTTCCTTTTAGGGTTTGAAGGAAGATTTGATAAAAACCAGTGGGAGCCATCCTGATTAGATAAGATAATAACCAATCTGATCTTGCAAGAGCATACGCTAAAGTGTTTTCTTCTCTCTCTCTCCAGGTAGCGACCATGTCATGCCCTAATATAGATAATAAAATGGATGTATTGACTGAACCCGCAAGTTATACTGTGCAGGGGAACGTTGGACCCGTTCTTTCTTATAAGAGTTATAAGACTGAACAGGGAATAGGAGAATATCTAGATTCTCAAGCCGCCCAAAAGAACATGCATGTTGATGCATCTTCTACAGGTGTGTTAGTTATTGAGAACTGTTTCTCAGTTCACCCTACGTCCTGGGTATTAGTGTTAGTTGTATGTATGCCTTAGAGGCCAGTATTGTACAGATGATGTATATTATATTGGATGCTTGGACATACATAGAGATGACTTTCTTGCTCGATATGATAGTATGCTATCTGGTTACTCTTTATCTTAACATGTACACATGTCTCTTTAAACTGTCTTATAGTTACATGTTGATAAAGCCCTTAGGATGTGTACTTGACTGCCTGGACTATGATGCAGATCATACTAGTGGGGACATGGTAGTCCATAAGTACATCCTTCAAGGTCCCTAGTCGTGGGTGTATCGAGACGGGGCATCGATATACCAGTGTAGACTAGCGTATACGCTTCTCGACCCATGAGATGGGCGGTGGATGATCCCATATCCATTGGTGTTTGACATCAGAGATGGTATACGGGTGCTCAGTGGAGACTGGGTACACTGGACGGACTCACCGAGAACTCCCAGATGGTATTATACCTCACGTCAGATGGCAGTTCTCAGGTGACACTTGTACAGGTTAGTCTGTAGACCCGAGATCGTCATAGAGTCTTGTGTGATTCCAACTGTGCTTTGATCTCCACCTTACCACGTCCATGAGGGCGTGCAAAACGGTGGTCTTTAGGTACAGTCCCGAGTCACATGGAGGCAATGAGCGATAGGAGGGGTTTCGTCTCTCCCGGTATTGGGGGTTGATGTTGCGCTGTGCTTGATTGGCCGTAACAGAGAAGTCCCTGGCCAAGGCTGATCAGAGATTTGCTGGTAAGTGTTACCAGTAGTTTCTCGACCCGTTATGAGCCTCACATCGGCACGACTTATCGGTTATTGGGGTCTGACGTATACCACCCCTAGACTTGATATGCGACATATCAGATGAACAGACCGGACTGTACGGTAAGTGTTACTGGTTGGATTCATAGGAGTGTGAGCGGGCTAGCTCGTCGATCTTCTGATCGCTCAATACCCGGATGGCCGTTACGTTTAGCAGACTGCTTGCGGCTTGTGGGTGCTTGATATGATCATCATCTGCTACCGGCGTATTGACGAGTCTTTAGAGTCCTACACAGAGGTTTCCTGGCTCAAGCGAAACGAAATAGGAGCGCATATGAGATATGTGCAGGACCGAGAATAATGCGTGTATGTGATACCGTATTTCATTCTTGCGATGGATGTATCGATTGGTTATATTCGATATGACCTAGTTATCGAATCATTGATTCGATAAATCGATACATTGGATACTAGTCGGTTATGTGCGACATGACCGGATCATTGAATCAAATGTTGATTTCATGATTTAATGTATAATTATATATTTGATATATTACTTTGCATTAGCTGGTATTGGTTCACTTTAAATGGATTTTCTCACTTGATGTGCAAGAAGTATATGTGATATACTTTTGTGCACATATTCGTATCATGTTTGATGATACTTGATAATTTAGTTAAGTGTATAGAATTAAACCATGGTTAATTTGATAATTAGGGTTTTGCATATTCATTTATTTATTTATTTGTTCATTTATTTATTTGGAAAAGATTTAGATAAGAATGGTGACTATGTTTATTTTTAGTTGAAGCTTCATGAAGCTTTGACTTCTTAACCATTCTTGTCTTCATGCTTAACCCTAACCCATCCAAGTAACCATGGTCTATTCTCTACACTCAACTATGGTTTGCTTATCATAAGTATTGAATTATTTTTCATTTTAATTCAACACTTATCATATTCTTTCTTCTTCTTCATCTTCATCTTCAAGAAAGAAAGCTTGATGCCATCAATGGCAACTTGAGCTAAAGTGAGAGAAATCCAATTCTAAAGTGAACCCACCTCCTAATTCTTCACCCTCTACCTCTTGCCAAGTTATTTTGGGTGTTTTCTTCACAAGTTTCACAACTTTGTGAAGTCGGAGCTTGAACTTGTGATGCCTCGACGTAGATCATCTTCGGCACGAAGCCGACGACCTAGTCCGCCCAATTCTCCGATGAAGCCGACGTTTGAGTTCGGGATTCGAGATGGACAGCGAGAGGACGCCTACGTGGAGCTAAGGAAGTGGAGAACCGGATCTACAAAGGTTGTAGCCTCTCTCCTTTAGTTAAGATGTTAACTAGTTTACTGTTTCGCCTAAATTTCTAGTCGACGATCCGTATTAGGGTTTCTCGGCACCCATAAAATTTGAAATTGGCATGGTTGATGCCTTGTGAGACCTCTATAGTGTGCCTAGGAACCCTACAGTGGTATCAGAGCCTAGCTAGAGCCTTAGGCGAAGTCTAGACGACGTTTGAAGTCCGATCGAACCAAAACCCTAACCCGAAAACGGCTTTCTGTACATTTTTTAAAAAATGGGTTTTTTCCAAATTAAAAATATGCAGAAAACTCAACAGGGAATTATAAGAATTACGGCGCAAAATTTATTTCATGATCCCTCACATGCGCGGCGGAACCGCGGCATAAGCCTAGCTTATGCGGCGGTTCCACGGCTAAAGTATGACGTCAGCCCTATCATTTTGCACAGTAATTCCTATTTAACAGTGCTGAGTTCTCTGGGTATTTTTAAATTTTATTCAAGAGTTGAATTTTCTGGGGTTGTTTTGGGGATTCGGTGTTTCGATCGGAGTATCAGATTTTGTCTTTGTGGCTTTTCGGATAATTTTTAGAATTTGTTAAAAAGTTCGACCGGGTATAAATACCCAACTTTTCCCCTGTCGGGAAATTTCCAAGTGTTGGATTTTTCCGTAGTTTAACGACGTTCTAAGTAGTGCAAGTAACGCGATGGACCTTCTAGAAGACAACAAACCTTAACTCGATTATGTGACCGTCTTGAACTTCCCTTTGAACCTTCGGGTTTGGGGCAGTACGGCATGCCACATGTGAGGCGTTGGCTTGACCCTTCTACGGCTGGACCGTTGGTACTGAGGCACGAACTGAATGTTATTAGACTTATTTCATGTGTTGAGCTGTATCGGGAAAACTTGGGTATTCGACTGTTCGATCGGAAAGTTTAACATTTTCTGTTTATCTGGAATGTGATACAATAATTGGAATTCACAAACAGTTATGAGATAACTGAATGAATGTTATAAATCTAGCGGTTTAGTTTCACTTGATATTGAAAAGTGTTTTCGATAATGAGACTAAAATGCGGGGTTTATAACAGTTAGGCATATGATGTCTAAGTATTTCATTTGATTAGGCATGTGATGTCTAAAGAGGTTGCGGATTCCAACTGTTGTAGTTTTACATTTTCTTTTCTGTGACCGTAAGTGTAATATGTGATATCGCCGGTTTCGTTGCTATATGTCAACGACAATTGGGATGCGCATATTTACTTACGTTGATGACATGTGATGTTATGTGTTGCTGGATATGTTATATTGGATTGTCGTGTTTGAATAGCCGGGGGTTTGTATGTGAGAAGAGTATTTTTCATTTTCATTCATGTAAAAACTTGTATGTAATATTCTTTTATTTGGGGCACTTCCAGGTTGCGGAAGTTGTCACCTTTTGTATATTATTTACTTTTCCGCATTAGGATAGACCCAAGGAGGGGAGCACAAGTAACCGGGTTCTGGGGTCCAGTGGGAGACTAACTCGAGGAGTCGAGTCCGGGTCTCCTAACCCCAGAATTGGCAGGGTTGCTTGCCGCTCTCGTAGGGGTCTAGGGGTGTGTGATTGGCTATTCATCATGACCGTGGAATCCGTGTTTTATACTGGCTCGTATTGAAAACATGGACATCCTAGTATATCCAATGTTTCATATGTTTCCTCTGCTGCGATATCTGTGATGTGATCATGTGATGTTCTGTGATAGATACAGTATATAGTATATATGATATATTATATATATAGACGTTACTTATGTTTTGCACCCGCACTAGCCCTGCCCTACTCTGTCGTTAGTTACCTAACCTAACGGTGCACGAGGGGACATCGAGGCGAATGCGGATGGCATAAGTGTACATCGTATTTATCTGTGATGTTTAGGTATTTAAATGATGGGACTTCATTAATGTGATTAATGAAAGAAAAGAAACCTAAGATGTTGTAGAATCAAATTTCAAATAAAACAGGTAGCTACAGTTCTTGCTTTGCATAGCGGTATATATGATATACCCTGCACCTTATTCGATGAGGAAAGGACCGAGATCCCTTCACCGGGAGTGACTCCTTTAGCAATAACTGGCAGATGCTACACACTCGGTTTGCATTTGATTGTTTTTGAGTTTTGCTTTGCACAGTGATATATATGCTGTAAGTGCACGGCGGCGCCCCGGCCGTCAATCCGACGGCCAAACGCGGAAACGGTGATAAACATAAATTTTTGCGGACTTGGCAAAACGGCACCACCGCGCACTAAAACCGGATCGTGCCATTAAACTAGTCTAAGCTATCTAGAGAAGGGGGTAGAGAAGTATACCATACGATCCGAGTCCTCCGGTCTTCATCTCCACTCCGATCTCCTCGCGGGATCTCCGTCCGTCTCCTCCTCGTCGGAAAAGGCACCACGAAGCCGGGTACTTTTACGGGCTCCCACCTCAATACCGAGGCAACTCGCGCATGAAGCCGGCAACTCGACATGCTCAAGATATGCTGTAGGAAGATAGTGTAGAGTGTATGTCTCACTTTGGGGTTGGTTGCCATTGATGGAGGTGAAGGAAGAATGAGGTTGAGAAAAATGGTGCTTTCATTTTTCATGGAAGGAAATTGAGATGAAAGGAATGCTCCAAGCTCACAAAATGAAACTCTCTCATTTTCTTCTCTTTTCTTCTTCTCTCTTTCTTTTTTTTTTACAACCATGATGATCATCTCTCTCATTTAGAAATGGTGGAGGATAACAATATGAAGCAAGAGGGAGGTGAGTGTAGTAAAAGGAGGAGGGTGACCACATCCAAACATAATCATCACTAAACTTACATCAACCTCAAATCATATCTAATCTCATCAAATCATGAAAAGCAAAGATGCTTATCATGTCAACCCTTATGCAAATAAGTCCTCCACAAATACCAATTTGCACAATTGCAAATTAGTCCCTCCATCAGAAAAGTCCGGCCGGGAAAGAACAAAGAAAAAACCGGCCGGAACGGAAAGCAAACTGGCAACTCCAGAAAACTGGTCCTGTAATAAATTACAGGAAAAACCCCACACTGTGCATACACACCCGCATTTGTATTCCGTCCGGATACAAATGCAATGAGACAAAATCTACACTGTACTATACTAGGATCCGGCTTAAACCAAAGCCGGCTAGTAATATCCGTCCGATCCTGATCCATGCAATACCGCACGTATCTGATCGAACGCTGCCATATAACTATACGGCCACTAGTACAAAACCGTCCGATCCTGATCCGTGCAATACCGCACGTATCTGATCGGACCCTGCCATATCTCCATACGGCCTCTACAGCGTTTCGCCCGAAAGCTTGAGTAACTGAAAGTGTGGTGGACTCTAAAGACTCGTCAATACTATGGTTGTGGATTTAACCACTAGCACGTCAGAGGTATAAGCCAATACGTGACGGGCCACCAGCTATTGACCAAAAGGGACGTCGATGAGTAAACTCATCCTGACACCCTACTGAGCCTGTCAGTGAAAATATCCGTGCAATCCGGTCCGTTCGTCTATGAGTATCGCATGGCGGGCCTAGGGGGTTGGTAAAAGTCAGACCCCCAAAAGCGGTACAAGTCGTGTCGGAGTGTAGCCCAGAACACCCTGAGATACTACTGGAATACCTACCAGTAAATCTCCTTGCCTTGGCCAAGGACTTTGTGTAATGGCTCTCCTAGACACAGCACGACCTCACCCCCAATACCGGGAGAGACGAACTCCTGAAGATACGCTCACTGCCTCCATGTGGCTCGGGACTGTACCCAACTAAAACCTGTTTGCACGACTCCTTTGAGCCGTGGTAGGGTAGTAATCAAAGTACAGTGGGAACTCACACGAGACAAATGACGATCCCCAGGTCGATGAACTAACCTGCACACATGTCACCAGGGAACTGCCATCTGACGTCTGGTATATGACCAACTAGCATGTTCCCGGCGAGTCCTGTCCGGTGTACTCATAACCCAATGAGCACCTGTATACATCTTAGGTGATCCAACTGACACCAGTGGCTTGTGAGACCGGCCACCGCCCCTCGTCGGGGTCTCGACTGTATACACTAGTCTACTAATGGAGTATCGATGCCCAGTCTCGAAACTCCCACGACTAGGGACCTTTTAAGGATAAGCTTATAGACCTCCAGCTCCCACTTATATGATCGCCCTCATACTGCTGGTGGTCAAGCAAGAATCCTAGGGGCTCTATCAACGTGTAATAGCGACGTGTCAGGTCACCTAAAGCAGTACACGATGATAAAGGTAAACCAGATAGCATACTATCATCTCGAGTAAGACTGTCCTACCGGGATAGGTCCTCCCTCAATCATTACAATCACGTACCTGTGACCTAATAATTGACTCTGAGGGCACTATCTCCAACAATCTCCCACTTGCACTCAAGGCTAATTATTGCGATGTCGCATACTCACAGCCCGTGTGATACCGAACATCCAACTCCTCTACTAGTCAGTCTCACAAAGCTCGTTTGCGGAACTATTGCGTTCGAGGAATAGCCTCAGTGAGTGGATCCGCTTAGTTGTTTCTTTCTATGTCTCTCTATATCTCAAGTTCGCGGAGAAACCCATCTCCCGAAATGAGCAATACCTGTCTTAGAATGTCTGGATGTCTGATGGGACATAGCTCATAAATGAACTCCAAATCCAAACTTCTTAGACTGTATCGTCAACTGAACTTAATCAGTATCCTGCGCCATGCCACCCTCAGTATTGCCTTGGACCACCTGTCCAAAATACTGCCTCTCATCAGAAGGAAAACTATAACTCTGACAACCTCCTTGTCGTCCATGTCACCTTGGAAGCCTGGAATGATAACTGTCTCCTGAATGTGGCTGTCGTTATCATATCCCTAGAACATCCACTTATGTTCTATAACTGCTTCCGACTGTTTCTCCAGGATTGGATTAATGTCAACTTATTGCATCTAGTGCAAGAACAACATCTGGTGTGGTACTTGACATCTCACGATTGACTCAATTGCCTGAGCAAGTGATCTGCCAATCATGCACGTCCCTCTCCCCTTTAGTCTGTAAGACACCTTTGGAGAGGGTGACTCCATTACCTGCAGGTACACTACCGTGCCAGGAGTCGTCCATCCTAAATACTCTTAGAATGCTGTCAAGTACCCTGATTGGGAAACCACCCAAATCTAGATCTAAAACCATAGATCTAGTAACCAGTATGTCTGATATAAAATCCATTTCCTTTGTGGAGAAACAACTGTGTGACGACCAAAGTATAACCGATCGTAGTGTAGGAGTTTCTTTTCCTACTCTGTGTATATCATCCAAATACCAGGATATCACACCCTACTACCTTCTCAACAGATCCATCCCCTATTCTGATGAAGTCAAACCCATGACTGTCACGTCAGAAATAGATGATCTATCTCCGCTACTTCTGCTTTAGTCTATAAATAGACATAAGCTACCTGTCCACCAATGCTTCCGCTGCTCCCACTGACTACGACAACCCTCTGGCAGAGTCATATAGACGTACACTTCTAAAACTGGTTTAGAACGACTCTATACTCATCCTCCCGCCGGGTCTCGTAACCTGGAACAACAGCAATGGCAATTGTGGGTAAACAAGAACTTCCCTGTCACCGTCCTTGAGGCTACCGGAGTACCTCTCGGGTGGCTGAAGTTACCCACCTTATCTGCGGAGTGGCCAATGGAATGTCAATCCAGATTGAATCTTTAGGTTCCTTATCAAATCTTCAGTAATCGTTTGTGGTTCTGGAATCACTTCCAGTTCTACCATACTCCCACTACTGTTTTCTGAAAAATCCATTTTTAATAAAACTGTGGCGAGTCTAGAACAATATTGCTATTGTTCATCCAGATGGTAGAAAGTCAACCCGCGTCATAGCCTGGGTCAACCCACAAACAGCCATTACAGAAACGTGCCTTGAGTTGTCCAGTGTCTGGTTTTAAGCATAAACCAGACAACTCCCCGTACCTTAACAATGTTAAGATATGAACTGTACTATATCCAATATAGAAACAGAGGCACTGATTTAATTTAACCAGATTCAAATCATGCAGCTGTCTCCAGTGCATGTAAACTAAATGGAAGGAGGCCGATCAGCGTTACTCAACTTAGGAATGCTTCCAATTATGAGTAACCTGAAAGAGAAGCAGTTTCTCTTTATCATTACTATCAACTGAATACCATACACAAGTATCTACATCCTCGATCAATTTGAAGAATCCCGATACTTGCTACACCTGGTTCTCTACTCTATTCAAATACCTATAACTTCTCAAAATTCGGACCCTGTGTTTCAACGAAACACCTGTCTAAAAACCAGAGAAGTCATAAGTAAACCGAATATAGTATGAGGACCAACCCCTCTGTCCTGATGGACCCTGGACAACATACAATACCCTGTATGAGTCCCCTGAGTCTGATAACTCATTCACTGTGTGTCGTAGGTTGAAAACTGTACTTATGGTTAAGAAGAATTACACCGCTGTTTAATGCTCCTTACCTAACCATCCACTGATATAGGTAAATGTCATCGACATAATATCAAAAGGTATATCTCACTCTATGAAAATAGACGTACAGATATATCAATTTGAAATTGGTGCACAACAGCGGATATTCAAAACCAAATATTTGCCGACCGGCAAACAGCCCAGATGATCTCCTCAAATATCACCGATTACAACGAATCCCGATATAATGAGGATGATCACCCAATTCCCAATAACCTACTCCCACTCATCATCTGTAAAACCATACAGATGTGAGAATCAAACCTGGTAAATACATACCCTGGAGCAAGTGTCTAATCGGGAAATCAGTTTTCCATTAACAGTACACAGTTGAACTGAAACATTGAAATGTTTCGATGGGGTATCCTGGTATTCCTAGTAATGCCTCTTCCATCATCCAGATTCACAACTATAACCGTATAATTCTTTGCCACCTCTCCATATCCCTTCATATGTCTTTAGTCTTTACCTTCTGTACACCCCTTTAGGCCAATTGGTTTTCTTCCTTCCCTACCGTTCGGCACCAGCCTATGGTTTGGAAGAAGACTATCCAAAAAGCATAAAGGGTGTACTGTCCTAATCCTAGGAGCACTCGCAACGCGAGAGAAGGTGAAGATAAAAGACATCTGAATGTACTTTATTCCTATTTCTCCTGAACCAGGATCCATCCCCGAACTGGAACAAGTTCCTTTCGAGTTCGTATATAACCATACGATGGATTATCCAATAAAATGGGATCTTCGCAGTGATACGGAGTGTCCTGGAGAAATACAAAGGTGATGTGGGAGTGGTAACGAAATATTTGGTTTGGTCGTGAATATCTGTTGCACTTTACTTTGCCCTCTTACTGATCCCTTGTTTTGTCTGAACTTAATACCTTCTGCACACCATCGATATGCTAATTGGTTTTCTTCATCCCCTACCGGTCGGCACCAGCCTAAGGTTTGGAAGAAGACTATCCAATTTGCGTAATAGGTGTACTATCTCCTAAACCAAGGAGTACTCACAACTTGAGAGAAGGTAAAAGGAAAAGACAACTGAATAATCCTATCCGTTTTCTCCAGAACCGGAAACCATCCTCGAATTCCTTCGAGTTCGTATCTAACCATACGATGGTTTTGTCCAATGGAAGTGGACGTTCGCAGTAATACGGGGTGTCCTGGAGAAAAGGGTAAAAGTAGGAGTGGCAATGAGGTCTGCAACTCTGACAATCCAAAAGCCAGTGTTAAGTAGGTTCGGTCAACTTGGTCACTGAGTCATAGTCTTAGGGTCGGGTCAATGGTCGCTGCCAGAGAGAGAGAGAAAAGAAACACTCAGCGTGCACTCTAACCTAGATCAGAATGGTTATCACTTTTTCTAATCAGGAAACCTCCCACTGTACCTCAAATTCTCCTCCAAACCTAAAAGAAGAATTAGTCGGGGTCACCCGAGGAGTATACTAACTCATCAGTGGGAATCGGGATCCAACTCTCATCGCATGACAACGTGACGGAATCCGCTCACGGTATCACACTCCAGAAGGTATGCGCATATCTGGCAAGTTTTAGTACTTTTGAAAACTCCCGATGTGATTTCTGCCCCATGCTCTTATGACCTTGGCGTGAGGTCAAAATATCATAAGTCACATGTCAAGTTCTACCCGTCATTATCCAGGTTAATTTGAATCCACCCGTACATACCCTTGACGTAGGCCAAAATAGTAGTACGACTGTCCCAAACCAACGCATCTATCTATGCAACAGATAAATACCCGGCAGCTACCAATCACTATGCCTTGGCGTGAGGTCAAAATACATAGCTTGAATACTACCGAATATTTAGCTGAAATGACGGAGGGCTACGAATGGTTTCTGGCGAAAACCTTTAACGTAAAGAACTTGATATCGTTGAAGGAACGGATAGCTTTTTAGAAAATATAGTGACGAAAACCTTTACTAAAGAGGTCACTCCCGGTGAAGGGATCTCGGCTCTTTCCCCGTAGAATGGGGTGCAGGATATTCCAAATGAATACCGCGATGCAAAGCAAAAGTAATCGGCTATAGTGAAGTTAATGCCCTGACGCAAACTTCTGTCCAAGGGGTCACTCCCGGTGAAGGGATCTCGGCCCTTGCCTCGTCGACTGAGGAGCAGGATATTCCAAATGAATATCTCGATGCAAAACAAAAGTGAACGTCCTTGCAATAACAGCTTTTTGAAAAGTGTTCCAACAACATCAGATTAGGTTTGTTTTAACTTGCATTGATCCGAATCAACGCAGTCCCATCAATTGATCACACCACAAAGAACGAAAATATACTGACGTACGTATATGCCATCCGCATTCGCCACTGGGTCCCGTCATCACCCGTTAGGTTAGCTTACTAACGGCAGAGCGGGGACTGGACTAGCGCGGATGCAAAACATATACAACATCTACTAATATATATACCAATATATTATATTCGCTCAAGGCGTGAATAAAATGCAACATCACAGAGAATGAACAACATCACAGAAACAATACAAATATCTGGGATCCTCGGGTTTCACAGAGCCGCTGAAACCCGACGTTCCCCTGGTCGTGTGGATAGCCTGTGCAATGAAATCCTAGACCCCTACGGGCGCGGCAAGTCACCCGCCAAAACCTGAAGCGAGGCAGCCCCCTTCAGCGCCGTGAATGGACCACCCAGCACTTCACGGAATTCGGCAACTTGGGCACCCCTCCTGGGTCAACCTGTACCCCCTACGAGTGCGGCGAATAGCCCGCCAATCCTAGAGCGAAGCCCCCTCCGTCTCAATGCCATGAGATGCGGGCCCGTTGCCCTCTAGAACCCGGCTATCCGTGCACCCCTCCGCGGGGTAATCCTAGTACAGAAAGTAAAATATACATACAACGGGTACATCGACCGCAACCAGGTCGTGCCCCAAAAGAATAATACAAACAGGCAGTGACGGCAGTCCACATGTCGGACGCTCGCCCCGCAATATCAAATGTACATAATACAACAGCACTGTACTAGCATTGCATCCAGGCTATCCCCACCGACCGATCCGCAACATCACAGCATAAACATAGAACATCAACGTGAAAGTCACGTTCGCAAATCCGTCTAACCGGGCTATAGCAGTTAGACGGGATTTACCGATCGAGTGACATTCACGGTCGCAGATATAATGTAAATACTGTGAAAAATGTGTTTAGAATTTTCCGATTGACCAAAAATTAACAAGTGGGCCCCCAATCAAAACTGTAGCACTCACAGAAAACCTGGGCCCAATTTTAATATTCCAAAAGCCCTAGAAATAGCCCATAAGACTACAGAGAAAATTTGATGCATTGGAGAGTTCAATGTGCGGCGGAACCGCGGCCCGAGGGGGGTTTTGGCCGCGGTTCCGCGCTCCAAACATTGACTGAACGCATCGAATTTTTCCAGTAGTCTTATAATCGCCTGCACATAATTCTGAGATCACCAGAAAAATTTTTAGACACCAAAAAATCTTAACAGAAAACTGATGTGCACTAAAACATAGATTTTGGAATTTTGGTCGATCGGAAATGCAAAACACATCAAACGAAACCTAGACGAAGTTAATGGCGAGGCTCTGATACCACTGTAAGTGCACGGCGGCGCCCCGGCCGTCAATCCGACGGCCAAACGCGGAAACGGTGATAAACATAAATTTTTGCGGACTTGGCAAAACGGCACCACCGCGCACTAAAACCGGATCGTGCCATTAAGCTAGTCTAAGCTATCTAGAGAAGGGGGTAGAGAAGTATACCATACGATCCGAGTCCTCCGGTCTTCATCTCCACTCCGATCTCCTCGCGGGATCTCCGTCCGTCTCCTCCTCGTCGGAAAAGGCACCACGAAGCCGGGTACTTTTACGGGCTCCCACCTCAATACCGAGGCAACTCGCGCATGAAGCCGGCAACTCGACATGCTCAAGATATGCTGTAGGAAGATAGTGTAGAGTGTATGTCTCACTTTGGGGTTGGTTGCCATTGATGGAGGTGAAGGAAGAATGAGGTTGAGAAAAATGGTGCTTTCATTTTTCATGGAAGGAAATTGAGATGAAAGGAATGCTCCAAGCTCACAAAATGAAACTCTCTCATTTTCTTCTCTTTTCTTCTTCTCTCTTTCTTTTTTTTTTTACAACCATGATGATCATCTCTCTCATTTAGAAATGGTGGAGGATAACAATATGAAGCAAGAGGGAGGTGAGTGTAGTAAAAGGAGGAGGGTGACCACATCCAAACATAATCATCACTAAACTTACATCAACCTCAAATCATATCTAATCTCATCAAATCATGAAAAGCAAAGATGCTTATCATGTCAACCCTTATGCAAATAAGTCCTCCACAAATACCAATTTGCACAATTTCAAATTAGTCCCTCCATCAGAAAAGTCCGGCCGGGAAAGAACAAAGAAAAAACCGGCCGGAACGGAAAGCAAACTGGCAACTCCAGAAAACTGGTCCCGTAATAAATTACAGGAAAAACCCCACACTGTGCATACACACCCGCATTTGTATTCCGTCCGGATACAAATGCAATGAGACAAAATCTACACTGTACTATACTAGGATCCGGCTTAAACCAAAGCCGGCTAGTAATATCCGTCCGATCCTGATCCGTGCAATACCGCACGTATCTGATCGAACGCTGCCATATAACTATACGGCCACTAGTACAAAACCGTCCGATCCTGATCCGTGCAATACCGCACGTATCTGATCGGACCCTGCCATATCTCCATACGGCCTCTACAGCGTTTCGCCCGAAAGCTTGAGTAACTGAAAGTGTGGTGGACTCTAAAGACTCGTCAATACTATGGTTGTGGATTTAACCACTAGCACGTCAGAGGTATAAGCCAATACGTGACGGGCCACCAGCTATTGACCAAAAGGGACGTCGATGAGTAAACTCATCCTGACACCCTACTGAGCCTGTCAGTGACAATATCCGTGCAGTCCGGTCCGTTCGTCTATGAGTATCGCATGGCGGGCCTAGGGGGTTGGTAAAAGTCAGACCCCCAAAAGCGGTACAAGTCGTGTCGGAGTGTAGCCCAGAACACCCTGAGATACTACTGGAATACCTACCAGTAAATCTCCTTGCCTTGGCCAAGGACTTTGTGTAATGGCTCTCCTAGACACAGCACAACCTCACCCCCAATACCGGGAGAGACGAACTCCTGAAGATACGCTCACTGCCTCCATGTGGCTCGGGACTGTACCCAACTAAAACCTGTTTGCACGACTCCTTTGAGCCGTGGTAGGGTAGTAATCAAAGTACAGTGGGAACTCACACGAGACAAATGACGATCCCCAGGTCGATGAACTAACCTGCACACATGTCACCAGGGAACTGCCATCTGACGTCTGGTATATGACCAACTAGCATGTTCCCGGCGAGTCCTGTCCGGTGTACTCATAACCCAATGAGCACCTGTATACATCTTAGGTGATCCAACTGACACCAGTGGCTTGTGAGACCGGCCACCGCCCCTCGTCGGGGTCTCGACTGTATACACTAGTCTACTAATGGAGTATCGATGCCCAGTCTCGAAACTCCCACGACTAGGGACCTTTTAAGGATAAGCTTATAGACCCCCAGCTCCCACTTATATGATCGCCCTCATACTGCTGGTGGTCAAGCAAGAATCCTAGGGGCTCTATCAACGTGTAATAGCGACGTGTCAGGTCACCTAAAGCAGTACACGATGATAAAGGTAAACCAGATAGCATACTATCATCTCGAGTAAGACTGTCCTACCGGGATAGGTCCTCCCTCAATCATTACAATCACGTACCTGTGACCTAATAATTGACTCTGAGGGCACTATCTCCAACATATGATATATCCCGCACCTCATTCGACGAGGAAAGGGCCGACGATCCCTTCACCGGGAGTGACCCCTTTAGCAAAACTAGAAAAGCCTCAAAATCACTCCATTTCAAAACTTCATTTGATTCTGCAACGATATCAAGTTCATTACGCAATAGGTTTTCAGAAAAACCTGTCGTAGCCCTCCGTCATTTCAGATAAGTAGTAGTTAGTATTCGTGCTACGTTTGTTGGCCTGTGTCAAGGCGTAGTGTGCGGTAGCTAACTAGTATTTACCTGCTTATGCATATGATGCAGATTGGATTAGGGTAGTCGTGCGACTTTGTTGGCCTGCGTCAAGGGTCGTACGGGTGGGTTTAATTCAATCAGGAAATGACGGGTTGAACTTGACTAGCGCACTATGGTTTGTTGGCCTGCGTCAAGGTCATAGGACGCTAGGGGAAAAATATTATTGGGAATTTCAAGTGTTGAAATTTGCAATGAGATTGCATACCTTCTATGAGATAGTTGGATCCCGATACCCGCTGCGAGTAAGAGTTACTCCTGGGAGAGTTTTACATATTACAATTAGCCGATCAAGTAGGTGTCTAGAAAGGTGTTAACGAGGTTACGCCTCTGGGAAAACGAGGTTTACATTAATTAGGTTCGTGCGAAAGCACGGGGGACCTCCCTCAAAGTACCGACACTGGCCTGGCTGAAAGATTGGCGAACTTGTAATGTGTAATTAATCCCGGCTAGTCTTTCCTTTTAAGGTTTGAAGGAAGATTTGATAAAAAGCAGTGGGAGCCATCCTGATTAGATAAGATAATAACCAATCTGATCTTGCACGAGCATACGCTAAAGTGTTTTCTTCTCTCTCTCTCCAGGTAGCGACCATTTCATGCCCTAATAAAGATAATAATATGGATGTATTGACCGAACCCGCATTTTATACTGTGCTGGGGAATGTTGGTTCCGTTCTTTCCTATAAGAGTTATAGGACTGAACAGGATATAGGGGAATACCAGGATTCCCATGCCACCCGATTGAAGAAAGTACATGATGATGCATTTTCTTCGGGTGTGTTCGTTACAGAGAACTGTTTCTCCATTTGCCCTACGTCCTGGGTATTAGATACCGGGTCAGGATCCCATATATGTAATCAGTTACATGGGCTTAGAAAAGGTAGAGAACTTGGAGAAGGTGATAAAGACATTAGAGTTGGAAATGGTGCAATTGTTGCAGCTAAGACTGTCGGGGAATATCACCTTGTATTACCAACTGGTAATACATTGGTTCTGAACGAATGCTATTACATGCCGAACCTGATATGCAACATTATATCGGTTTCTTTATTGAGTAAAGAGGGATATAATTTTGTATTACAGGATAATGTTATGAACATTTTCCGTAACCAAAAGTTGGTTGGATCAGGCACGTTGTGCAATGGCATTTATGTTCTAAATCAATCAACAGTTCTGAGTATAACAAACACACACAAGAGGAAGAGTTCAGAACTGAACGAATACTTCTTGTGGCATTGTAGACTGGGTCACATCAATGCGACACGATTAGCTAAGTTGCATAAGGATGGATATTTAAATCCGTTTGAATTTTCATCTTATGACACTTGCCAATCATGTCTCAAAGGCAAGATGACCAAAGCTCCGTTTACGGGACACGGAGAAAGAGTTGCCGAACTCTTGGGACTGATACATAGTGATGTATGCGGTCCCATGTCTACACATGCCAGGGATGGTTCTTCGTACTTCATTACATTCACTGACGATCTCTCTAGATTCGGATATGTGTTCCTGATGAAACACAAATCAGAAACTTTTGAGAAATTTAGAGAATATAAACAAGAAGTCGAGAACCAAACCGGAAAAAGTATTAAAATCCTTCGATCTGATCGAGGAGGAGAATACTTAAGCAATGAATTCCTGGACTTCCTAAAAGAGAATGGGATTCTCTCTCAGCTGACTCCTCCATATACACCACAGCACAACGGTGTATCAGAACGGAGGAACCGCACCCTATTGGATATGGTGCGCTCTATGATGAGCACAGCTGAGTTACCTATTTTCTTCTGGGGATATGCACTGGAAACAGCTGCAGATCTATTGAATATGGTTCCCACCAAAACCGTGTCAACCACTCCATATGAGATATGGAAAGGAAAGAGACCATGTCTTAATTATGTTAAGATATGGGGTTGTCCGGCATATGTAAAAACGCAAAATCCGGACAAACTCGCGGCAAGGTCCATTCTGTGTAAGTTTATTGGATATCCCAAACATTCGCACGGGTATATCTTCTACCACACCGAGGAACAAAAGGTGTTTGTTTCTCGACATGCCACCTTTTTAGAAAAGGAATTTCTTGAAAAAGAGATTAGTGGCAAGGAGGTAGAACTGGAAGAGGTTCCAGCGATACAGACTACAACAGAAGATTTGGTTGAACTAGAGGATTCAGTAGTTCCCAATGAACCTCAGCCTCTCCGCCGATCTAGTAGGGTTCCTCGCCCACCTGAGAGATACTACGGTTTTCTCATGGATGGTGGGAGCGAGGATTGCATCATGGAGGATGATGACCCAACTAGCTTCGAGCAGGCCATCACGAGTAGGGACTCAGTGAAATGGCTGGATGCTATGCGGTCCGAGATGGAATCCATGTACACCAACAAAGTATGGACTTTGAAAGTTGCTCCTGAAGGGGTAAAACCCATCGGGAGCAAGTGGATCTTCAAGAAGAAACTTGGTGCAGATGGGAAAGTGGAGACTTTCAAAGCTAGACTTGTTGCAAAAGGTTTTCGCCAAAGACCAGGTGTGGACTATGACGAAACCTTTTCTCCAGTGGCTATGCTGAAATCCATCCGGATCATGCTTGCCATCGCTGCATATCATGATTACGAAATCTGGCAAATGGATGTTAAGACCGCCTTTCTAAATGGTGATTTAGAAGAGTGTGTGTACATGACTCAGCCAGAGGGCTTCGCAGACAGTGGGAGCAGCGGGAAGGTGTGCAAGCTGCTTAAATCCATTTATGGATTAAAGCAAGCATCGCGGAGTTGGAACATCTGCTTTGACATCGTTATCAAAGAGTTTGATTTCGTCAAAAACCCAGATGAACCTTGTATTTACAAGAAGGTGGCAGGGAGTAAGGTTGTCTTCCTCGTATTGTACGTGGACGACATACTCTTGATAGGAAATGATATTCCTATGCTGCAATCGGTCAAGCTCTTCTTATCACAAAGATTCTCAATGAAAGATCTTGGTGATGCCTCCTGCATATTGGGGATAAGGATCTATAGAGATAGATCCAAAAGGATACTGGGATTGTCCCAATCCAGGTACATTGACACCATACTAAAGAGGTTTAGTATGGAAGAATCCAAGCATGGGAACTTACCCACGATCTCTGGAGTCACTCTCTCCAAAGAGATGTCTCCCAAGACTGATTTGGAGAGAGCTCGCATGCAAGGGATACCCTATGCTTCGGCTGTAGGCTCTATCATGTATGCGATGCTATGTACCAGACCCGATGTACCATACTCACTAAGTGTAGTGAGCAGGTATCAAGCTGATCCTGGAGAGAGTCACTGGACAGCTGTGAAGAGCATTCTTAAGTACTTGCGAAGGACTAAAGAGATGCTCTTGGTGTATGGTAACGGAGAACTCCAAGTGGAGTCCTTTACCGATTCGAGCTTCCAGAGTGATAAGGACGACTCTAAGTCGCAGTCGGGTTTCGTCTTTACCCTTTACGGAGGGGCGGTTAGCTGGAAGAGTTCCAAGCAGGAAACCGTGGCAGACTCGACGATGGAGGCTGAATACATCGCTGCCAACGATGCTGCCAAAGAGGCTGTCTGGATCAAGAAGTTCATTACTGAACTTGGAGTGGTTCCATCCATTGAGCATCCAATACCTTTGTATTGCGATAACAATGGAGCGGTGGCTTTGGCCAAGGAACCCAGGTCCCATCAGCGATCCAGGCATATTCTGAGGCGGTATCACCTGATCCGGGAGATAGTTGATCGCCGGGAGATCGAGGTCAGGAGGGTTGACACGAAGAACAACACGGCGGATCCACTCACGAAGGCCATTCCCCAGATACAGTTTGAGAGACTCTTCGGGATGCTCGGTATGCGATACTACAGCAGCTGGCCCTAGTGCAAGTGGGAGATTGTTAGTTGTATGTATGCCCTAGAGGCCAGTATTGTACAGATGATGTATATTATATTGGATGCTTGGACATATATAGAGATGACTTTCTTGCTCGATATGATAGTATGCTATCTGGTTACTCTTTATCTTAACATGTACACATGTCTCTTTAAACTGTCTTATAGTTACATGTTGATAAAGCCCTTAGGATGTGTACATGACTGCCTGGACTATGATGCAGATCATACTAGTGGGGACATGGTAGTCCATAAGTACATCCTTCAAGGTCCCTAGTCGTGCGTGTATCGAGACGGGGCATCGATATACCAGTGTAGACTAGCGTATACGCTTCTCGACCCATGAGATGGGCGGTGGATGATCCCATATCCATTGGTGTTTGACATCAAAGATGGTATACGGGTGCTCAGTGGAGACTGGGTACACTGGACGGACTCGCCGAGAACTACCAGATGGTATTATACCTCACGTCAGATGGCAGTTCTCAGGTGACACTTGTACAGGTTAGTCTGTAGACCCGAGATCGTCATAGAGTCTTGTGTGATTCCCACTGTGCTTTGATCTCCACCTTACCACGTCCATGAGGGCGTGCAAAACGGTGGTCTTTGGGTACAGTCCCGAGTCACATGGAGGCAATGAGCGATAGGAGGGGTTTCGTCTCTCCCGGTATTGGGGGTTGATGTTGCGCTGTGCTTGATTGGCCGTAACAGGGAAGTCCCTGGCCAGGGCTGATCAGAGATTTACTGGTAAGTGTTACCAGTAGTTTCTCGACCGTTATGAGCCTCACATCGGCACGACTTATCGGTTATTGGGGTCTGACGTATACCACCCCTAGACTTGATATGCGACATATCAGACGAACAGACCGGACTGTACGGTAAGTGTTACTGGTTGTATTCACAGGAGTGTGAGCGGGCTAGCTCGTCGATCTTCTGATCGCTCAATACCCGGATGGCCGTTACGTTTAGCAGACCGCTTGCGGCTTGTGGGTGCTTGATATGATCATCATCTGCTACCGGCGTATTGACGAGTCTTTAGAGTCCTACACAGAGGTTTCCTGGCTCAAGCGAAACGAAATAGGAGCGCATATGAGATATGTGCAGGACCGAGAATAATGCGTGTATGTGATACCGTATTTCATTCTCGCGATGGATGTATCGATTGGTTATATTCGATATGACCTAGTTATCGAATCATTGATTCGATAAATCGATACATTGGATACTAGTCGGTTATGTGCGACATGACCGGATCATTGAATCAAATGTTGATTTCATGATTTAATGTATAATTATATATTTGATATATTACTTTGCATTAGCTGGTATTGGTTCACTTTAAATGGATTTTCTCACTTGATGTGCAAGAAGTATATGTGATATACTTTTGTGCACATATTCGTATCATGTTTGATGATACTTGATAATTTAGTTAAGTGTATAGAATTAAACCATGGTTAATTTGATAATTAGGGTTTTGCATATTCATTTATTTATTTATTTGTTCATTTATTTATTTGGAAAAGATTTAGATAAGAATGGTGACTATGTTTATTTTTAGTTGAAGCTTCATGAAGCTTTGACTTCTTAACCATTCTTGTCTTCATGCTTAACCCTAACCCATCCAAGTAACCATGGTCTATTCTCTACACTCAACTATGGTTTGCTTATCATAAGTATTGAATTATTTTTCATTTTAATTCAACACTTATCATATTCTTTCTTCTTCTTCATCTTCATCTTCAAGAAAGAAAGCTTGATGCCATCAATGGCAACTTGAGCTAAAGTGAGAGAAATCCAATTCTAAAGTGAACCCACCTCCTATTTCTTCACCCTCTACCTCTTGCCAAGTTGTTTTGGGTGTTTTCTTCACAAGTTTCACAACTTTGTGAAGTCGGAGCTTGAACTTGTGATGCCTCGACGTAGATCATCTTCGGCACGAAGCCGACGACCTAGTCCGCCCAATTCTCCGATGAAGCCGACGTTTGAGTTCGGGATTCGAGATGGACAGCGAGAGGACGCCTACGTGGAGCTAAGGAAGTGGAGAACCGGATCTACAAAGGTTGTAGCCTCTCTCCTTTAGTTAAGATGTTAACTAGTTTACTGTTTCGCCTAAATTTCTAGTCGACGATCCGTATTAGGGTTTCTCGGCACCCATAAAATTTGAAATTGGCATGGTTGATGCCTTGTGAGACCTCTATAGTGTGCCTAGGAACCCTACAATTAGATACCGGATCAGGATCCCACATATGTAAGCAGTTATATGGGCTGAGGAAAGGTAGAGAACTGGGAAAAAGTGATCATTCCGTTCAAGTAGGGAATATGGCAAATGTTGCAGCCAAAGCAGTTGGCATATATCACCTGGTATTACCAAATGGTGATACACTAGTCCTGAATGAGTGCTATTATATACCGAATATGATGTGCAACATTATATCAGTTTCTTTATTAAGTAAAGAAGGATATAATTTTGTAGTAAAGGATAATGTTATGAACATATTCCTAGATCAAAAGTTGATTGCATCAGGCTCATTACATAATAGCATATTCATTCTCAATCAAAAGTCAGTCCTCAATATACAAAGCACACACAAGAGGGAAAACTCAGAAATGAACGAATCCTTCTTGTGGCACTGTAGACTTGGCCATATCAATGAGACACGACTAGCTAAGTTACATAAAGAATGGATATTTGAATTCATTCGAATTATCATCTTATGACACTTGCCATTCATGTCTCAAAGGAAAAATGACCAAAACTCCGTTTAGTGGACACGGAGAAAGAGTTACTGAATTCTTAGGACTGGTGCATAGTGATGTATGCGGTCCTATGTCTACACACGCCAGAAACGGTTCTTCCTACTTCATTACATTCACTGACGATCTCTCTAGATACGGGCATGTGTTCCTGTTGAAACACAAGTCTGAAGCTTTTGAGAAATTCAAAGAATATAAGCACGAGGTAGAGAACCAAACGGGCAAAAGTATTAAGATTCTTCGATCTGATCGAGGAGGTGAATACTTAAGCAATGAATTCCTGGATTATCTAAAAGAGAATGGGATTCTCTCTCAGCTTACTCCTCCTTATACACCACAGCACAACGGTGTATCGGAACGAAGGAATCGCACCCTATTAGATATGGTGCGTTCAATGATGAGCAATGCTGAGTTACCTATTTCCTTCTGGGGATATGCGCTTGAGACAGCCATATACCTATTGAATCTGGTTTCGTCTAAATCTGTACCTACCACACCATATGAGATATGGAGTGGGAAGAGACCATATTTTAAACGAATTAAGATATGGGGTTGCCCGGCCTATGTCAAAAAGCAAAATCCGGACAAACTCGAGGCACGATCAGTTCTTTGCAAGTTTGTGGGATATCCAAAGAATTCTCAAGGATATTTTTTCTACCAAGCTGAGGAACAAAGAGTGTTTGTTGCTCAACATGCCACCTTTTTGGAAAGGGAATTTCTTGCAAAAGAAATTAGTGGCAATGAGGTAGAGCTGGAAGAGGTTCCAGCACCACAAACTACAACTAATGATTTAGTAGAACCAGAGGATTCAGTAGTGCCCGACGAACCCCAGCCTCTCCGCCGATCTAGTAGGGTTTCTCGTCCACTTGAGAGATACTACGGTTTTCTCATTGACGGTGGAAGCGAAGATTGCATCATAGAGGATGATGACCCAACTAGTTTCGAGCAGGCCATCACGAGTAGGGACTCAGTGAAATGGCTGGATGCTATGCGGTCCGAGATGGAATCCATGTACACCAACAAAGTATGGACTTTGGAAGTTGCTCCTGAAGGGGTAAAACCCATTGGGAGCAAGTGGATCTTCAAAAAAAAACTTGGTGTAGATGGGAAAGTGGAGACTTTCAAAGCTAGACTTGTTGCAAAAGGTTTTCGTCAAAGACCAGGTGTGGACTATGACGAAACCTTTTCTCCAGTGGCTATGCTTAAATCCATCCGGATCATGCTTGCCATCTCTGCATATCATGACTACGAAATCTGGCAAATGGATGTTAAGACCGCCTTTCTAAATGGTGATTTAGAAGAGTGCGTGTACATGACTCAGCCAGAGGGCTTCGTAGATAGTGGGAGCAGCGGGAAGGTGTGCAAGCTGCTTAAATCCATTTATGGATTAAAGCAAGCATCGCGGAGTTGGAACATCTGCTTTGACATCGTTATCAAAGAGTTTGATTTCGTCAAAAATCCAGATGAACCTTGTATCTACAAGAAGGTAGCAGAGAGTAAGGTTGTCTTCCTCGTATTGTACGTGGACGACATACTCTTGATAGGAAATGATATTCCTATGCTGCAATCGGTCAAGCTCTTCTTATCACAAAGATTCTCGATGAAAGATCTTGGTGATGCCTCCTGCATATTGGGAATTAGGATCTATAGAGATAGATCCAAACGAATATTAGGATTGTCCCAATCCAGGTACATTGACACCATACTAAAGAGGTTTAGTATGGAAGAATCCAAGCGTGGGAACTTGCCCACGATCTCTGGAGTCACTCTCTCCAAAGAGATGTCTCCCAAGACTGATTTGGAGAGAGCTCGCATGCAAGGGATACCCTATGCTTTGGCTGCAGGCTCTATCATGTACGCGATGCTATGTACCAGACCCGATGTAGCATACTCACTAAGTGTAGTGAGCAGGTATCAAGCTGATCCTGGAGAGAGTCACTGGACAGCTGTGAAGAGCATTCTCAAGTACTTACGAAGGACTAAAGAGATGCTCTTGGTGTATGGTAACGGAGAACTCCAAGTGGAGTCCTTTACCGTTTCGAGCTTCCAGAGTGATAAGGACGACTCTAAGTCGTAGTCGGGTTTCGTCTTTACCCTTTACGGAGGGGCGGTTAGCTGGAAGAGTTCCAAGCAGGAAACCGTGGCAGACTCGACGATGGAGGCTGAATACATCGCTGCCAACGATGCTGCCAAAGAGGCTGTCTGGATCAAGAAGTTCATTACTGAACTTGGAGTGGTTCCATCCATTGAGCATCCAATACCTTTGTATTGTGATAACAATGGAGCAGTGGCTTTGGCCAAGGAACCCAGGTCCCATCAGCGATCCAGGCATATTCTGAGGCGGTATCACCTGATCCGGGAGATAGTTGATCGCCGGGAGATCGAGGTCAGGAGAGTTGACACGAAGAACAACACGGCGGATCCACTTACGAAGGCCATTCCCCAGATACAGTTTGAGAGACTCTTCGGGATGCTCGGCATGCGATACTACAACAGCTGGCCCTAGTGCAAGTGGGAGATTGTTAGTTGTATGTATGCCCTAGAGGCCAGTATTGTACAGATGATGTATATTATATTGGATGCTTGGACATATATAGAGATGACTTTCTTGCTCGATATGATAGTATGCTATCTGGTTGCTCTTTATCTTAACATGTTTACTAGTCTCTTTAAACTGTCTTATAGTTACATGTTGATAAAGCCCTTAGGATGTATACTTGACTACCTGGACAATGATGCAGATCATACTAGTGGGGACATGGTAGTCCATAAGTACATCCTTCAAGGTCCCTAGTCGTGGGTGTATCGAGACGGGGCATCGATATACCAGTGTAGACTAGCGTATACGCTTCTCGACCCATGTGATGGGCGATGGATGATCCCATATCCATTGGTGTTTGACATCAGAGATAGTATACGGGTGCTCAGTGGAGACTGGGTACACTGGATAGACTCGCCGAGAACTCCCAGATGGTATTATACCTCACGTCAGATGGCAGTTCTCAGGTGACACTTGTACAGGTTAGTCTGTAGACCCGAGATCGTCATAGAGTCTTGTGTGATTCCCACTGTGCTTTGATCTCCACCTTACCATGTCCATGAGGGCGTGCAGAACGGTGGTCTTTGGGTACAGTCCCGAGTCACATGGAGGCAATGAGCGATAGGAGGGGTTTCGTCTCTCCCGGTATTGGGAGTTGATGTTGCGCAGTGCTCGATTGGCTGTAACAGGGAAGTCCCTGGCCAGGGCTGATTAGAGATCTGCTGGTAAGTGTTACCAGTAGTTTCTCGACCCGTTATGAGCCTCACATCGGCACGACTTATCGGTTACTGGGGTCTGACGTTTACCACCCCTAGACTTGATATGCGACATATCAGACGAACAGACCGGACTGTACGGTAAGTGTTACTGGTTGGATTCACAGGAGTGTGAGCGGGCTAGCTTGTCGATATTCTGATCGCTCAATACCCGGGTGGCCGTTACGTTTAGCAGACCGCTTGCGGCTTGTGGGTGATTGATATGATCATCATCTGCTGCCGGCGTATTGACGAGTCTTTAGAGTCCTACACAGAGGTTTCCTGGCTCAAGCGAAACGAAATAGGAGTGCATATGAGATATGTGCGGGACCGAGAATGATGCGTGTATGTGATACCGTATTTCATTCTCGAGATAAATGTATCGATTGGTTATATGCGATATAACCTAGATATCGAATCAAGGATTGATTCGATAAGCCGATACATAGGATACTAGTCGGTTATATGAGATATGACCGGATCGTTAAATAAAGTGTTGATTTAATGATTTAATGTATAATTATATATTTGATATATTACTTTGCATTAACTAGTATTGGTACACTTTAAATGGATTTTCTCACTTGATGTGCAAGATGTATATGTGATATACTTTTGTGCACATGTTTGTATCATGTTTGATGATACTTGCTCATTTGGTTAAGTGTAAAGAATTAAACCTTGGTTAAGTAAATGGTTAGGGTTTTTATTTATTCATTCATTTATCCTTTTAATTTGGATTAAAAAGAAATTGCAAAAGAAAACAAAATGGTTGCTTTAATTCTTGAAGCTTGTTGAAGCTTCATGAAGCTTTGACCAAAGTGACCATTTTGTCTTCATGCTTAACTTTAACCATTCATCTAACCTTAGTCAATTCTCTACACCTAACCATGGTTCATGTTATGATAAGTATTCATTTCTTTTGCATTTTAATTAACTTATCATAATCATCTTCATCTTCTTCTTCTTCTAGAGTTCAAGAAAAAGCTTGCCACCATTAATGGCATGTTGAGCAAAAATGTGAGAAATCCAATTCTAAAGTGAACCCACCTCCTATTTCTTCACCCTCTACCTCTTGCCAAGTAGTATAGGGTGTTTTATTCACAAGTTTCACAACTTGGTGAAGTTGAAGCTTGATCTTGTGTAACCTCGACGTAGATCATCTTCGGCATCGTAGCCGACGACTTGTCCGCCCATTTCTCCGATGAAGCCGATGCTAGAGTCCGAGATCCGACTTGGACAGCGAGAGGACGTCTACGTGGAGCTAAGAAAGTGGAGAACCGGATCTACAAAGGTTGTAGCTTCTCACTTTTAGTTAAGATGTTAACTAGTTTAATGTTTCGCCTAAAATTCAAGTCGACGATCCGTATTAGGGTTTCTCGGCACTCATAAAATTTGAAATTGGCATGGTTGATGCCTTGTGAGACTTCATTAGCGTGCCTAGGAACCCTCCAGTTATCTCAGGGTGTTCTGGGCTATACTCTGACACGACATGTACCGCTATTAGGGGACTGACGTTCATCGCCCCCTAGGCCCGCCATGCGATGTATCAGACGAACAGACCGGATTGTACGGAGACTGTCACATACAGGCTCAGTAGGAGTTCAGATGGGGTTCACCTCGTCAGTCTTCTTATCGACATCTACCTGGGGACCGTTACGTACAGCTAGTGCCGCTTGCGGTCTGTAGTTAAACCCACTGCCAGCGTAGTGTCGAGTCTTTAGAGTCCCACACAGAGAGCTATTCTCCTTCAGGCAAAATGAGTAGAGGTCGCATGGCTTTGCGACAGGGTTCGTTCACATCCGCGCACTTGTGCACGTTTGCTGTCCGGACAGCTTATACTAGCGGGCTTTGGTTTAAGCCGGATCCTAGTATATGATTTGGGATTGGTTTTTCTCTTTGTATTCGTGTTCCTCGGATCACGAATACGGGTGCGTATGCACAGTTGCTTGAGACAGAGGGAGAGGACTTTGATTAGGGTTAATGACTATTGTCATTTTATTAACCCTAATGCTTATGTGTGTATTATGGTTAATTGATATTAGTTTAAATAATTGTGCATGGTTATGGTTGTTGACCATTTGACCTCCTTGACTTGTTGACCTTGGTTGACACTTTGACCATCATCATTTCATTTGGAAGATACTCTTTGATCCTTGCAATTTGCATTAAAAATGAAATGATAATGGTCATGTCTTGATTAACCATGATAATTTTCTAGCTAATTATCTAATTACAATAATTCACACATATATGTGAGAATGGTTTATTTTTCTCTCATTCTATCATTTACTTTCTCTCTCTTGTTCTTCCTCTCCCTCAAGCTATCCCCTCTCATGTGTTGAGAAACACTTGAGCTTGAGAAAAACCTCTTCTTGATAATCTCTACTCTCATCTAGGGTTCAAGGATTAGCACTTCTTGCACCCTAGTTACTTCTAGCTTGGAGTTGAAGCCAAAGGTCGAGGCTTTCGGGTGGATCTTTCTTCGACGTGAGAAGACGACAAAGGTGACCTCCTTCCACCACTCCAAGGAGCAAGGACAGAAGGACATAAAGCCCAAGGTATAACCTTTCTAGCACTTAGCTAGTTTCTAGTTAGCTTTAGCTTGTTTTTGTTTAGCAAAGATCCTTCATAGTCTAGTCCATGTTGCCTAAGCTCATAAAAATTCGATTTTTATTCCGTTTTCCGCCTCCCCGCAAGCACCGGGGTGGGCAACATGGACTTACAGTATCTTTGTGATCCATCACGAGTTTACTTTAGATATTGCCGTATCTTTTTGTTGTGGCAAACATTTGGATTAATGTTTGCATTTGGAAATAATGAGCTAGAATTCATCATGAGATGCATTTAATGTGACATGGACATATTAGGTGACTCATGGTCTCTTTTTTAGCACTGATGTCACATTAGTGGATTGATTTGAGTGGTGAAATGAGAGGAAGAGAGAGAAGGGCAGCCATGTATATGTTAGCTCTTGTATTATTTTTAAACTTACTCTCATTCTTGATAGCATAACAAAAGAAAAGAAAATGGATCCTCTTCTTCTTCTTCCTCTTTTCTTCTCTTGCTTCTAATTTCCATCAATGACTTCATCTCTAACCTCCATCCATCTCATGGGTGCAAGAGACAAAGTGATCACAAACATTCTCTACAACACCTTGGACACGTCGGCTAGCACATTTCGTGCCCAAGTTGCTTCGGATGAAGCGGGAGCCCGTAAAAAGACTCGTAGATGTGGTGCCCTTTCCGACGAGGAGATCAAGACCGGAGATGCCGCGAGGAGCTTGGGATGGTGGCCAAAGACCGAAGGACACGGATCGATCGGTATAGCTTTCCAACCCTTTTCTCTAGTAGCTAGTTGTAGGTTAATGGTTCAATCCTGGTTTTAAGCATACGATAGCGCCGGTTTTCAAGTCAAGAAAAATTTTCGTTTCCGCATTTTGGCCTCGGAAAGACGGCCGGGGCGCTACCGTGGTCTTACACAACATACGGTAAAGGATTTCATCACCTTTTCCGTGGCCCACAAATCACGAAATTGAGCATAACGTTTACCCGCACAAATTTTAAAAGAAACTAGACTTTAAGCCTTTAAGGACTTCACGCTCATTAGGAGAAGTTAATTGTGTGTAGAACACCGCTTAATGGTATATCGTTCCCGGGGTGTCTAGAAAAGTGTTAACGGTGAAACAGCCAAAAGAGAAAGGGTTATCTAATTAAGGAACTTCGCGAAAGCGTTGGAAAACCTCCCCTTATCTCTGCACTTACCTGACCTCATGATCAGTATATCTTGAGCCCGTTTCTCGACACAGTTTTACTTCGACAATCATGTTCTTGAGCAGGTCTAGTTGATCTAGGTGAACCCTAGACCGATTAGGTGTGTGGTATTGTGTCGTGATTGTTTTTGTCTTTATCTTTTTGTGTGTATATTTCATACTTTTGTTAATAACTAACAAAAACATAAAAAATCACATTCTTTTTTCTCTCATTTTCTTCTTTTTCTCTTTATATCATGGGTACCCCACATAGACCAACTCTTGCTGAACTTTGGTACCCTCAACCAGACATTACTTCATATGTTCTTGCTTTGGTCGAACTTCGAACGATCCCTCCATGCCAAAAATTTCTTTGAAAGATCGGATAGACACATCTAGGACAAACAATTGGACTTCGCAATCCACTTCGTATCAACCGTTTCAATCTTTCCCATCTTCTTTCGTTGATACCCCTTTTAAGAGTCATGTTGCAACTCCGAAATTCATGTCCATTGCTGACCGAATTGAACAATCTCGTAGCCGATTTTTCACTCCTTTCACCGCTGAAAATTCTTTTGATCAACAATTCCAATGTCACGACCCGAAAGAGCACGTGACTGGCCCTTGAACCATATGAAGTCTAAAGGACTCCATCTGATCCAAGTAAGCCAAAAGCCCAGAAATCTAAAACCATTTTAAAGATAAATGAATATACAAGCAATACACTATACAACGCCAAATGGCGAGGATCAAAATTCAAAAGGGAACCCAGATAAGCATGAAAACTGTAACACTACTAAGCGCGACTCTAAGGTCGAAATAATACATCACTAGTGTCTGAGTCTGAAACAATACACATGTTTTTTTGGTTGATGGAATTTCTAGATACAATGAATAATACAAGTACAACGGCGGTTCTGATATAAAGAACCCACCTACCAAGCAAATCACCCGCAAAGGAAAGCAGTGTGCCAGAAGTGCCGCTATGGAACCTGTACGGTAAGCCCTGCAAAAACTGTGGCACAACGGGGGTGAGTTGCCAACTCGTGAATAGAAAATATCTACAAGCAGAAATCGAATGCAAGACATAATCCTAAGTCAATACAATCAGTATATAATATAACCCTCAAGAGTAAGTCTGAAGCATGAAAATGTGGCAGTATAACATCTAATCATGTAGGTAGTGCCAAGTACTCGTGCCAGTGCCTCAGATAATAACATGTCATAATATAAGGTATGTCTGCATGAAGTAAACATGATAAAGTGTCAAATGGTTATCAATACACATATATTAGCGTCCCATTCCACTAATATTGGTGTAAGGGTATATATAACAGCGCCCTCGTACCCTGTTATATATACAAATGAAGTATGATCAATGTAGTCAAGGTCTGTATGTAATCAATGTCTGTATAAACGTGGAACCCGTCCACCCGTCACCCAATGACAATAAGCATCATCCATGTAAATGTGAGGATATAATCAAATCATGGAAAACATCATGAAACCCGTGCCTAGCATCGACACGTAAATCCTCATTTGCTCCGTCAGTCCGGATCAGCCCACGGGCTATGTCTGCGGAATCGGCCCTCGGCCCCGGCAGTACGCCTATATCCATCTATCGACTCTGGTCAGTATCCTCTGGATAACCGCCAGGTCCAACCAATCACCGGTAGGTAGTAGTCCCTCTGCCAGGTCACCATCTACTACACAGCGAAACCGTTCTCGCCCCGGGATACCATACCGGGTCTACCATGTACCCGTAATCGACCTCATCCAACTCCTCGATTCGGGTTCACATATATCACTCTAGCACCGAGAAAACACATGGTGGACGCACCGAAATATCATATCAAGGGAAACCGGGTTTTGAAATAATTAACTATTCTCTTTTGGAATGTCCACGGTTCCCCAAATCCAGAATTAATATGGAAACAACATATCTCAATGCATAATCTAAGCAAGTATGAAGATATCAATGTATGTGTGCACTGGTATGAATATACAGTGTGCATGTGCACAGGTATGAAGATATCACTATATGTGTACAAGTGTGGGTATGTGACATATAAATGAAATGCAAGTATAACAGTATATCATGCAACATGGAATTAATAGTATGCACATACAAGGTCATACCCTGATGCAACAATGCTACTGTGTAGTGACATGGAAATTATCGATGAAGAAGTGTGTGAGCCGGCAAGCAAGTGTACGTGGAACATACGCATCATCGATAATGGTGCTAGTGTCCTATCAACATGATAGTAATATAGCAGTAAACATATGCAAAGCAATGTGAATAGCAGGAATATGCGGAAATTGAATAATCAACGTAACAGTAAAGAATCTACACCCATATGTTTATGTCATGCAGTTATGCCGTTTGAAATAAGAATGACTCGAGTCTAGTTTAACATCTACTATGCAAACTACAGATCTAAGTATCAAGTCAATCGGGAGGGGTATAGAAACCACCTAAATCTGAGTCGATATACAAATATATATATATATATATATATATACGATAGTCGGTGATCTCGCCTCAATAGTATCACGTATGATACGGTATATCATTTAACATCCTCGAGTCATGAGTGCGGATCTAACATCAATAGAAAGCTTGTACGGTAAATCGTCGTACGGCATCCCAATAGCTGGGTACGAGTCAGTATCACACTCCTCTCATCAAATATCAGGTATCATTATCATTATATCACATAATCTGGGGTACAGATCTAAGTTTAGTACAAATCAATACCATCTATATAAGTATGAAAGCGGGGGTAAAACACATGCCCAACGGCCCGCTAAGATCACATGTCGTATCGCAAGTACGAGTCACATCACATCACCGATCTCACGGCACAATGCCCAAAATCATCGACTCATCTCCAATGTCATCCAATATCCTCATCAACACTGTGTAAATATAGTGAATATGCAAGGGTGCGCGTGTGGTGTAAACCTATTCTAGGGTTCGCGACTATGAACTATACTAGTTTACTTCTGACCCTAAGCTATCCATACTACACCTAACACAATATCCATGACACACTATAACTATCAAGCATAATATATAGTATACCAACTACGGGCTGCGGCGGTGCTATACGCCATCCACCCGACTTTCTGTAAGGTTCCTAGGCACCCTAATGAGGTCACACAAGGCATCGAACATGCCAAATTAAAATTTTTAGTGCCGAGAAACCCTAGACTACGGATTTTAGACTAGATGTCTAGGCGAAATAGAAAGCTAGTTAACACTTAACTATAGTTTAAACGGAAATACAACCTTTGTAGATCCGGATGTCCACCTCCACGGCTCCGCAACGACGTCTCCTCGCTGTCCTAGTCGAGCTCCGGGCTCAAACGTCGGCTTCGTCGGAGAAACGGGTGAGCTAGATCGCCGGCTTCGTGTCAAAGACGATCTACGTCGAGGCATCGCAAGTTCAAGCTCCGACTTCACAAAGTGATGAAATTTGTGAAGAAAACACACTCTACAACTTGGCTAGGGGTAGAGGGTGAAGAAATAGGAGATGGGTTCACTTTAGATTTGGATTTTGCTCACTAGATCACAACTTGCCATTAAAGTAGCAAGCTTTCTCACTTTGAGAAGAAGAAGAAGATGATAGAAAAACTTATGATAAGTTATTTCTAAAATGAATAATAATGGAATTCTTATCATCTTCTAACCATGGTCAAGTGTAGAGAATTGACCATGGTTAGTGGGAGTGGTTAGGTTTAAGCAAGGAGACAAAATGGCATCATTACAAAAAGCTTCATGAAGCTTCACCACACTTCATGATAAAATGAAACCCTTTTGTTTCCATAAATCTATTTAATAAATAATAAAAGGATTTAATAATAAGAGAATAAATCTTAAACCCTAACCACTCTCATAACCATGGTTGCATTCTTTACACAAAGCCAAAACAACATGCATCATCAAACATGATACATGTAATTGCACAGAAGTATATCACATATACAATGTGCACATCAAGTGAGAAAAATCCGTTTAAAGTGAACCAATACTAGTTAATGCAAAGTAATATATCAAATATATAATTATACATTAAATCATTAAATCAACACTTGATTCAATGATCCGGTCATGTCGCACATAACCGACTAGTATTCAATGTATCGACTTATCGAATCGATCTTCGATTCGATAACAAGGTTATATCACATACAACCAATCGAAACATTAATCGCGAGAATCAAATACGGTATCACATACACGCATTATTCTCGGTCCCGCACATATCTCATATGCACTCCTATTTCGTTTCGCTTGAACCAGGAAACCTCTGTGTAGGACTCTAAAGACTCGTCAATACGCCGGTAGCAGATGATGATCATATCAAGCACCCACAAGCCGCAAGCGGTCTGCTAAACGTAACGGCCACCCGGGTATTGAGCGATCAGAAGATCGACGAGCTAGCCCGCTCACACTCCTGCGAATCCGACCAGTAACACTTACCATACAGTCAAGTCTCTTCGTCTGATACGTCGCATATCAAGTCTAGGGGTGGTATACGTCAGACCCCAATAACCCGATAAGTCGTGCCGATGTGAGGCTCGTAACGGGTCGAGAAACTACTGGTAACACTTACCAGTAAATCTCTGATCAGCCCTGGCCAGGGACTTCCCTGCTACGGCCAATCGAGCACAGCACAACATCAACTCCCAATACCGGGAGAGACGAAACCCCTCCTATCGCTCATTGCCTCCATGTGACTCGGGACTGTACCCAAAGACCACCGTTTTGCACGCCCTCATGGACGTGGTAAGGTGGAGATCAAAGCACAGTGGGAATCACACAAGACTCTATGACGATCTCGGGTCTACAGACTAACCTGTACAAGTGTCACCTGAGAACTGCCATCTGACGTGAGGTATAATACCATCTGGGAGTTCTCGGCGAGTCCGTCCAGTGTACCCAGTCTCCACTGAGCACCCGTATACCATCTCTGATGTCAAACATCAATGGATATGGGATCATCCATCGCCCATCACATGGGTCGAGAAGCGTATACGCTAGTCTACTCTGGTATATCGATGCCCCGTCTCGATACACCCACGACTAGGGACCTTAAAGGATGTACTTATGGACTACCATGTCCCCACTAGTATGATCTGCATCATAGTCCAGGTAGTCAAGTACAAATCCTAAGGGCTTTACCAACATGTAACTATAAGACAGTATAAAGAGACTAGTGTACATGTTAAGATAAATGGCAACCAGATAGCATACTATCATGTCGAGCAAGAAAGTCATCTCTATATATGTCCAAGCATCCAATATAATATACATAATCTGTACAATACTGGCCTCTAGGGCATACATACAACTAACAATCTCCCACTTGCACTAGGGCCAGCTGCTGTAGTATCTCATACCGAGCATCCCAAAGAGTCTCTCAAACTGTATCTGGGGAATGGCCTTCGTGAGTGGATCCGCCGTGTTGTTCTTCGTGTCAACTCTCCTGACCTCGATCTCCCGGCGATCAACTATCTCCCGGATCAGGTGATACCGCCTCAGAATATGCCTGGACCGCTGATGGGACCTGGGTTCCTTGGCCAAAGCCACTGCTCCATTGTTATCGCAATACAAAGGTATTGGATGCTCAATGGATGGAACCACACCAAGTTCAGTAATGAACTTCTTGATCCAGACAGCTTCTTTAGCAGCATCGTTGGCAGCGATGTATTCAGCCTCCATCGTCGAGTCTGCCACGGTTTCCTGCTTGGAACTCTTCCAGCTAACCGCCCCTCCGTAAAGGGTAAAGACAAAGCCCGACTGCGACTTAGAGTCGTCCTTATCACTCTGGAAGCTCGAATCGGTAAAGGACTCCACTTGGAGCTCTCCGTTACCATACACCAAGAACATATCTCTAGTCCTTCGCAAGTACTTGAGAATGCTCTTCACAGCTGTCCAGTGACTCTCTCCAGGATCAGCTTGATACCTGCTCACTACACTTAGTGAGTATGCTACATCGGGTCTGGTACATAGCATCGCATACATGATAGAGCCTACTGCCGAAGCATAGGGTATCCCTTGCATGCGAGCTCTCTCCAAATCAGTCTTGGGAGACATCTCTTTGGAGAGAGTGACTCCAGAGATCGTGGGTAAGTTCCCACGCTTGGACTCTTCCATACTAAACCTCTTTAGTATGGTGTCAATGTACCTGGATTGGGACAATCCCAAAATCCGTTTGGATCTATCTCTATAGATCCTGATTCCCAATATGCAGGAGGCATCACCAAGATCTTTCATTGAGAATCTTTGTGATAAGAAGAGCTTGACCGATTGCAGCATAGGAATATCATTTCCTATCAAGAGTATGTCGTCCACGTACAATACGAGGAAGACAACCTTACTCTCTGCCACCTTCTTGTAAATACAAGGTTCATCTGGATTTTTGACGAAATCAAACTCTTTGATAACGACGTCAAAGCAGATGTTCCAACTCCGCGATGCTTGCTTTAATCCATAAATGGATTTAAGCAGCTTGCACACCTTCCCGCTGCTCCCACTGTCTACGAAGCCCTCTGGCTGAGTCATGTACACGCACTCTTCTAAATCACCATTTAGAAAGGCGGTCTTAACATCCATTTGCCAGATTTCGTAGTCATGAAAGGCAGCAATGGCAAGCATGATTCGGATGGATTTAAGCATAGCCACTGGAGAAAAGGTTTCGTCATAGTCCACACCTGGTCTTTGACGAAAACCCTTTGCTACAAGTCTAGCTTTGAAAGTCTCCACTTTCCCATCTACACCAAGTTTCTTCTTGAAGATCCACTTGCTCCCAATGGGTTTTATCCCTTCAGGAGCAACTTCCAAAGTCCATACTTTGTTGGTGTACATGGAATCCATCTCGGACCGCATAGCATCCAGCCATTTCTCTGAGTCCCCACTCGTGATGGCCTGCTCGAAGCTAGTTGGGTCATCATCCTCCATGATGCAATCCTCGCTCCCACCGTCCATGAGAAAACCGTAGTATCTCTCAGGTTGGCGAGGAACCCTACTAGATCGGCGGAGTGGCTGGGGTTCATCGGGAACTATGGAATCCTCTGGTTCCACCAGATCTTCTGTTGTAGCTTGTGCAGCTGGAACCTCTTCCAGTTCTACCTCATGACCACTAATCTCTTTTTCAAGAAATTCCTTTTCTAAAAAGGTGGCATGCCGAGAAACAAACACTCTTTGTTCCTCAGGGTGGTAGAAGATATACCCTCGCGAATGTTTGGGATATCCAATAAACTTACACAGAATGGACCTTGCCGCGAGTTTGTCCGGATTTTGCGTTTTTACATAGGCCGGACAACCCCATATCTTAACATAATTAAGATATGGTCTCTTTCCTTTCCATATCTCATATGGAGTGGTCGGCACGGTTTTGGTGGGAACCATATTCAATAGGTCTGCAGCTGTTTCCAGTGCATATCCCCAGAAGGAAATAGGTAACTCAGCTGTGCTCATCATAGAGCGCACCATATCTAATAGGGTGCGGTTCCTTCGTTCTGATACACCGTTGTGCTGTGGTGTATATGGAGGAGTCAGCTGAGAGAGAATCCCATTCTCTTTTAGGAAGTCCAGGAATTCATTGCTTAAGTATTCTCCTCCTCGATCAGATCGTAGGATTTTAATACTTTTTCCGGTTTGGTTCTCGACTTCTTGTTTATATTCCCTAAATTTCTCAAAAGCTTCTGATTTGTGTTTCATCAGGAACACATACCCGAACCTAGAGAGATCGTCAGTGAATGTAATGAAGTATGAAGAACCATCCCTGGCATGTGTAGACATGGGACCGCATACATCACTATGTATCAGTCCTAAGAGTTCGGTAACTCTTTCTCCGTGTCCCGTAAACGGAGTCTTGGTCATCTTGCCTTTGAGACATGACTGGCAAGTGTCATAAGATGAAAATTCAAACGAATTTAAATATCCATCTTTATGCAACTTAGCTAGTCGTGTCGCATTGATGTGACCCAGTCTACAATGCCACAAGAAGGATTCATTGAGTTCAGAACTCTTCCTCTTGTGTGTGTTTGTTATACTGAGGACTATTGATTGGTTTAGAACATAAATGCCATTGCACAAAGTGCCTGATCCAACCAACTTTTGGTTATGGAAAATGTTCATAACATTGTCCTGTAATACAAAATTATATCCCTCTTTACTTAATAAAGAGACTGATATAATGTTGCATATCAGGTTCGGCATGTAATAGCATTCGTTCAGGACCAATGTATTACCAGTTGGTAATACAAGGTGATATTCCCCGACAGTCTTAGCTGCAACAATTGCACCATTTCCGACTCTAATGTCTTTATCACCTTCTCCAAGTTCTCTACCTTTCCTAAGCCCATGTAACTGATTACATATATGGGATCCTGACCCGGTATCCAATACCCAGGACGTAGAGCAAATGGAGAAACAGTTCTCAGTAACGAACACACCCGAAGAAAATGCATCAACATGTACTTTCTTGATTCGGGTGGCATGGGAATCCTGGTATTCCCCTATTTCCTGTTCATTCCTATAACTCTTATAAGAAGGAACGGAACCAACGTTCCCCAGCACAGTATAACATGCGGGTTCGGTCAATACATCCATATTATTATCTTTATTAAGGCATGAAATGGTCGCTACCTGGAGAGAGAGAGAAGAAAACACTTTAGCGTAAGCTCGTGCAAGATCAGATTGGTTATTATCTTATCTAATCAGGATGGCTCCCACTGCTTTTTATCAAATCTTCCTCCAAACCCTAAAAGGAAAGACTAGCCGGGATTAATTACACACTACAAGTTCGCCAATCTTTCAGCCAGGCCAGTGTCGGTACTTTGAGGGAGGTCCCCCGTGCTTTCGCACGAACCTAATTACTGTAAACCTCGTTTTCCCAGAGGCGTAACCTCGTTAACACCTTTCTAGACACCTACTTGATCGGCTAATTGTAATGTATAAAACTCTCCCAGGAGTAACTCTTACTCGCAGCGGGTATCGGGATCCAACTATCTCATAGAAGGTATGCAATCTCATTGCAAATTTCAACACTTGAAATTCCCGATAATATTTTGCCCCTAGCGTGCTATGACCTTGACGCAGGCCAACAAACCATAGTGCGCTAGTCAAGTTCAACCCGTCATTTCCTGATTGAATTAAACCCACCCGTACGACCCTTGACGCAGGCCAACAAAGTCGCACGACTACCCTAATCCAATCTGCATCATATGCATAAGCAGATAAATACTAGTTAGCTACCGCACACTACGCCTTGACGCAGGCCAACAAACGTAGCACGAATACTAACTACTACTCATCTGAAATGACGGAGGGCTACGCCAGGTTTTTCTGAAAACCATGAGCGTAATGAACTTGATATCGTTGTAGAATCAAATGATGTTTTGAAATGGAGTGATTTTGAGGCTTTTCTAGTTTTGCTAAAGGAGTCACTCCCGGTGAAGGGATCTCGGTCCTTTCCTTGTCGAATGAGGTGCGGGATATATCATATATATCGCTGTGCAAAGCAAAAACGCAAAAGCAGTCAAAAAACAAACCGAGTGTGTAGCATCTGCCAGTTATTGCTAAAGGAGTCACTCCCGGTGAAGGGATCTCGGTCCTTTCCTCATCGAATAAGGTGCGGGGTATATCATATATACCGCTATGCAAAGCACGAACTGTAGCTACCTGTTTTATTTAAAATCTGATTCTACAACATCTTAGGTTTCTTATCTTTCATTAATCACATTAATGAAGTCCCATCATTTAAATACCTAAACATCACAGATAGATATGACGTACACTTATGCCATCCGCATTCGCCTCGATGTCCCCTCGTGCACCGTTAGGTTAGGTAACTAACGACAGAGCAGGGCAGGGCTAGCGCGGGTGTAAAACATAAGTAACGTCTATATAATATATCATATATACTATATATTATATCCATCACAGAATCATCTCATGATCACATCACAGATATCGCAGCAGAATAAACATATGAAATATTGGATATACTAGGACGTCCGTGTTTTCAATACGAGCCAGTATAAAACACGGATTCCACGGTCGTGATGAATAGCCAATCCCACACCCCTAGACCCCTACGAGAGCGGCAAGCAACCCTGCCAATTCTAGGGTTAGGAGACCCGGACTCGACTCCTCGAGCTGGTCTCCCACTGGACCCCAGAACCCGGTTACTTGTGCTCCCCTCCTTGGGTCTATCCTAATGCGGAAAAGTAAATAATATACAAAGGGTGACGGCTTCCGCTACCTGGAAGTGCCCCAAATAAAAGAATATTACATACAAGTTTTTACATGAATGAAAATGAAAAACACTCATCTCACATAAAACCCCCCGGCTATTCGATTACGACGATCCAATATAACATATCCAGCAACACATAACATCACATGTCATCAACGTAAGTAAGTATGCATACCCCAATTGTCGTTGACGTATAGCAACGAAACCGGCGATATGAACATACTACACTTACGGTCATAGAAAAGAAAGAGTAAAACTACAACAATTGGAATCCGCAACTTCTTTAGACATCGCATGCCTAACAGATATAAATCCCGCATTTCAGTCTCATTATCGAAAACTCTTTTCGATATCCAATGAAACTAAAGCGCTAGATTTATAACATCCATCCAGTTATCTCATAACCTTTTGTGAATTCCAATTATTGTATCCAATTCCGGATAAATAGAATATATCAAACTTTCCGATCGAACATTCGAACACCCAAGTTTTCCCGACACCGATCAACACATGAATTAGGTTCAAAGACATTCACTTCATACCTCAGTACCAACGGTCCAGCCGTAGAAGGGTCAAGCCAACGCCTCACATGTGGCACGCCGTACTGCCCTAAACCCGAAGGTTCAAAGGGCAGTTCAAGACGGTCACATAATCGAGTTAAGGTTTGTTGTCTTCTAGAGGGACCATCGTGTTACTTGCACTACTCAGAACGTCTTTTAACCACAGAAAAATCCAACACTTGGAATTATTCCGGCAGGGGAAAACCTGGGTATTTGTATACGGTCGAACTCTTTAACATATTCTACAGTTATCTGGAAAAACACTCAGACAAAATTTGATATCCCGATCGAAAGACCGAATTCCCAAATCAACTCAGAAATATTCAACTCTGGAAAAATATTAAAAGTGCACATAAAATCCAGCATTAATAATTATGAGATACTGTATAAAAACCACTGAACAAACAGGTCGTACCGCCGCGCAACCGCCGCACGAGGCTAGCTCGTGCCGCGGAAGCGCGGCAATATAAAGGAATTATGGACACGAATTTCACAGTATTTCATATATTCACCTGCTTATTTTTCTGAACATTTTTAATGTGGAAAAATACCAGATTTTAAAAATTGGACAGAGAGCAATTTTCCGGGTATGGTTTCGGTTCGATCGGACTTCAAATCGCGTCTGGACTTCGCCTAAGGCTCTAGCTAGGCTCTGATACCACTGTAAGGTTCCTAGGCACCCTAATGAGGTCACACAAGGCATCGAACATGCCAAATTAAAATTTTTAGTGCCGAGAAACCCTAGACTACGGATCTTAGACTAGATGTCTAGGCGAAATAGAAAGCTAGTTAACACTTAACTATAGTTTAAACGGAAATACAACCTTTGTAGATCCGGATGTCCACCTCCACGGCTCCGCAACGACGTCTCCTCGCTGTCCTAGTCGAGCTCCGGGCTCAAACGTCGGCTTCGTCGGAGAAACGGGTGAGCTAGATCGCCGGCTTCGTGTCAAAGACGATCTACGTCGAGGCATCGCAAGTTCAAGCTCCGACTTCACAAAGTGATGAAATTTGTGAAGAAAACACACTCTACAACTTGGCTAGAGGTAGAGGGTGAAGAAATAGGAGATGGGTTCACTTTAGATTTGGATTTTGCTCACTAGATCACAACTTGCCATTAAAGTAGCAAGCTTTCTCACTTTGAGAAGAAGAAGAAGATGATAGAAAAACTTATGATAAGTTATTTCTAAAATGAATAATAATGGAATTCTTATCATCTTCTAACCATGGTCAAGTGTAGAGAATTGACCATGGTTAGTGGGAGTGGTTAGGTTTAAGCAAGGAGACAAAATGGCATCATTACAAAAAGCTTCATGAAGCTTCACCACACTTCATGATAAAATGAAACCCTTTTGTTTCCATAAATCTATTTAATAAATAATAAAATGATTTAATAATAAGAGAATAAATCTTAAACCCTAACCACTCTCATAACCATGGTTGCATTCTTTACACAAAGCCAAAACAACATGCATCATCAAACATGATACATGTAATTGCACAGAAGTATATCACATATACAATGTGCACATCAAGTGAGAAAAATCCGTTTAAAGTGAACCAATACTAGTTAATGCAAAGTAATATATCAAATATATAATTATACATTAAATCATTAAATCAACACTTGATTCAATGATCCGGTCATGTCGCACATAACCGACTAGTATTCAATGTATCGACTTATCGAATCGATCTTCGATTCGATAACAAGGTTATATCACATACAACCAATCGAAACATTAATCGCGAGAATCAAATACGGTATCACATACACGCATTATTCTCGGTCCCGCACATATCTCATATGCACTCCTATTTCGTTTCGCTTGAACCAGGAAACCTCTGTGTAGGACTCTAAAGACTCGTCAATACGCCGGTAGCAGATGATGATCATATCAAGCACCCACAAGCCGCAAGCGGTCTGCTAAACGTAACGGCCACCCGGGTATTGAGCGATCAGAAGATCGACGAGCTAGCCCGCTCACACTCCTGCGAATCCGACCAGTAACACTTACCATACAGTCAAGTCTCTTCGTCTGATACGTCGCATATCAAGTCTAGGGGTGGTATACGTCAGACCCCAATAACCCGATAAGTCGTGCCGATGTGAGGCTCGTAACGGGTCGAGAAACTACTAGTAACACTTACCAGTAAATCTCTGATCAGCCCTGGCCAGGGACTTCCCTGCTACGGCCAATCGAGCACAGCACAACATCAACTCCCAATACCGGGAGAGACGAAACCCCTCCTATCGCTCATTGCCTCCATGTGACTCGGGACTGTACCCAAAGACCACCATTTTGCACGCCCTCATGGACGTGGTAAGGTGGAGATCAAAGCACAGTGGGAATCACACAAGACTCTATGACGATCTCGGGTCTACAGACTAACCTGTACAAGTGTCACCTGAGAACTGCCATCTGACGTGAGGTATAATACCATCTGGGAGTTCTCGGCGAGTCCGTCCAGTGTACCCAGTCTCCACTGAGCACCCGTATACCATCTCTGATGTCAAACATCAATGGATATGGGATCATCCATCGCCCATCACATGGGTCGAGAAGCGTATACGCTAGTCTACTCTGGTATATCGATGCCCCGTCTCGATACACCCACGACTAGGGACCTTGAAGGATGTACTTATGGACTACCATGTCCCCACTAGTATGATCTGCATCATAGTCCAGGTAGTCAAGTACAAATCCTAAGGGCTTTACCAACATGTAACTATAAGACAGTATAAAGAGACTAGTGTACATGTTAAGATAAATGGCAACCAGATAGCATACTATCATGTCGAGCAAGAAAGTCATCTCTATATATGTCCAAGCATCCAATATAATATACATAATCTGTACAATACTGGCCTCTAGGGCATACATACAACTAACACTTTCCCCAGTAGATATAATCTACTCAACTTGCGTCTTCATTTGTCGACGTCGCCACGCGCTCGCTTGTCATCCCGAAGTCTTCATAGGTACCTACACGTCAAAGTATCGTAATGCGTATTAAAACCAAATCAAAGCTAAAACGGCACACTAAACCTAAAACGATACGATAAGGGGCCTGTAGGTTAGAACCTATGGCACGCCTTCAAAACCATCAACAAGTCCTCGATATCGTCGTATAAACGCCAAATAGTCGAGGTAAAACACAAAACACAATTTCAGAACTATAAATACGGAATACGGAAACACGAATCCAAACCAGCAACTAAGGAAATAGGCTCCAGATTTCACCCAAGGTCAAACTAGACAAATCTACACATACCAGGGGCCTAATCTACCGATGAGGGAACACCAAAACTAAGACGAACCAAAATGGGGTAGGTCTGGCCGCAAATTGCGGCCAAACAGAATAAATCTGCGGCTGGGTTAAGGAGTTAGGGGCTAGGGTCTTAGGGTTAGATTCCTGGGTGTCTGCACATGTCACTGTCCATTCAATATAATTTTCAGAGTCTCGGGTTGATAGCAGATCTCAAATAACCTTCACAGATTCCACAGACTTTCCGATATCGGTTTCTAAATCCGTATTCCGGGCCATAAGGCTCAGGTTAGGGTCTCAATTCATGCACTAGGGTGTTGGTGTAGCCTCTACTGAACTCAATTTCACATTGCAACTCATAATTTCCTCAAACCCTAACTAGGTTTTCCTTAACTCCACAATATCACACAATATCGGTTCAATCTAAACATGGGGGTAAAGGAAATGCTAAAACTAAGTTAATGATCCAGAAAATACCTCATTTGGCAACTCAAGAATTTTCTTGAGTTGCCCCTAGTGGCCAAAATCCTTGCTTCTTTAGTCCAATGTGTAGATCTTGAGCTTGTGCACACTTTTAATGAAATGGAGATTGGGTTTTGGGATTGTATTTGAGATGATTTGGGGCTTTGAAGAGGGGAGGGAGGTGAGGTGCAGGAGCAGCAGCAGCAAAGGAGGGAGAGGGAGGGAAAATGAATGAGGAATGAAGAGAATAGCTAAATCCAAAGTCAAAGAAAACCCATACCTTTCTCTCTCACCATACCTCATTTCTTTATTCTTTTCCCATTTTCTTTTCCTTTTCTTTTTCTTATTCTCTCAAAATCCTTCTCCCAAGAATAGTAAACCCAAAGTGAACCATGGCAAGAAAATGCACAAGTGTGAAAAAGTGATATGTGCATGTTTTGCACAAAAAGCTAAAAAAACCAATTAGCGATTTTTAATCGCGATTAGCACTAAATTAGCATATAACTAATCAATTAAACTTAGAAATGGCATAATACTCTAAATTTTCCTTATTTTAGAATTTTCCAAAATTTTCCCCTATTTATTTGTATTTAATTATACCGAATTATTAAAATATTCAATAACATAATATTAAATTATTAATTTCCCAAAAATAATATTTTTATTATTTCGAAATGTTACATCCAATCACCTTCTTATCCAAATATTGATCCTACTCCTGTCCAACCATTCGATTCCTATCAATCCTACCCGAATTTTACACCTTCCCTAGATATTGCTTCTGAATAGCCTTTTGGGAGTTTCCAGTATCCAAACAAGTTTAAATCTTTTACTGAAATCCCTTCACAACCCATGTCTAGTCTGGAACAGTCATTGGAAGACTTTCGGGTGGCGTCATACCAACAGATGATGGATTTGAATGCGTCTATAGTCACCCTCATACAACCTAACGAACCGGTAGCTAGTTTTCAACTAGCTCCAAATTTTCCAATGTATGATGAGGCGATATGACAGATTGAGAATTTGAGTAGTGAGAGTGAGCTGTACACCCTTCCAAATCAAACCTACCAATTGCAAATTAAATTCCACAACTCCAGTTTTGAATGTCTATCGTGTATCCTAAATGATTCACCAATTGAAGATAGAATGATTAATGAGTTGTGCGACTTTGTAGTGTTTGATTTATCCGATTGTGAAAGGACCCTGTCAAGTGAAACCACACCCAATTCCTTTGAGCTCTACACCTCCATCTTAGAACCACAATTGATTGAAATCCATGCTTTTGATGAGGTGTCTGAGAAATTTGATTTTCACTTAATTGAGGATATCGACGCTGGGAATATTTTGGATGATGAACTCACAGCTTTGGATGAGTTTTTCTCTCCAATTCATCATCCCGAGTCATTAACTGCTTTTCCCGAACTCCATATGCGTCTTGATATTTATGATGATAAATGTATGGATGAGCTTAATTTTGAGGAGAATTTTGAGGATAGAGTTGAGGATGAACCAGTTTTACTTGATGAGTCGGATTTTCCAATTCATCCCGTCCCTTTCACTGACTGTGTACACCCTCCTGAACCTTTAACTGACACCCTTCCTCAATCACTTCCCTCCATCCTTTCCATCGTTCCTACTTCGCAAGACACCGTATCACTTTCATTTCCTATTTCTGGTTTACCAAGTTCGGTCTACTCTTATTTTCTCACGAATCTTGAGAGGTTTGACCCCATTTCTCAGTGGGTTGATAGATTAGTACAATCGCTTTTTACACATCGGTCATTACAAATTGTACTAATTTATTCACTCCATTTTCACCCTCAAGATCGTATTCCACTTCTTTTTCCCTTCCGCTATTCTTCTCCTCCACCAAGACTGTATCCCGCTTCCATCCCCATACGGTATCGCGTATTCTCTATTTCTTTCTTCTCCTCATTCTTTCACCAGCTTGGGCCTTATCCCGATAAAATTTTTGAATGGTTGGTGCTAACTTTGGGCTTTGGTCCCGTGTAAGGCTTTGTATAAATGGATACTGTTCTCTCCCCCCTAATCCTGAACTTCACCGCTTAAACAGTGGCAACACTGTTTCACTTAAGTTTGGGGGAGATCTTTTTTGTATATATTTTTGGTTGCTTTTTGTTTTGTATAAATAAAATAAATTTAAAAAAAAATGGGAGAGCGCCGGCAGTTTTGACTCTCTTGGTGTAGCCTGACTGTGAGGGCACCGTCAAGTTTAAGTTTGGGGGTGTGTTCGGTAAGCTTTCTACCTTCGCATTCATGTGTATATTTTGCATTTGCATACTCATTTAAAAACCCATAAAAATCGAAAAATTTCAGAAAAATATAAAAACTTTGTCGTCAAGTTAGCTAATAGGGTAACTTAGATTTTTATTCCGAAGTTTAGTTGATACGTTAGAAATAACTAAATCCTAGGCTTAGGAATTGAAAACCCTAAAAATAACCCTCATTCTATTTAACCTTGGTAATTATATGTCCTTGCAGTTTTTTTTATAGAAGTAGGTAATCTTGAGTTCGGTTCTTGAGTTAAGTCGAGATGAAGGGAAAGTATTGAAGTTTTACTGAAGGATAAGTCTGAAAAATAGTTTATATTATTGAATTTAAATTTAGAAAATATATACCCTACAAACAGCACATACACGCACCTTGAAACTTGGGATAATAGAAGATACCTAGAAATACTCTTTCCTGAAAACCTAGTATGAAAGAAAAAATGGTATTTAAAGCTAACCACCAAAAGAGCATCATTGAAAAATATATCCGGTTTTGAAAAAGAAAAATAAAGAAAAAAGAAGAAAAAAATAAATAAAGTCAAGACCTGGAAACTGCTATTTACGCTTTAAGCTCACGCATTCAGTAATCGGCTGTTAGTGCCTCAAGAAGCATTAACAGTCGCATGAAAGGTGTGTGAGCAAAACCATCCATCATTAACGAAAAGAAATAGTATTAGGTATTAGGGTAAGGGTACTATAGTTTGAATTGAATTCTTAAGTGTAAGGGTGAAATTTTACACACACGTAGGGGTATACAATCGATATTTGGAGGAAAGATAGGAATAAAGAATAAGACTTATGTTTTCCGTAAAAATGATAAAAATCCCTGATTGGAGACCGCACTTTAGAAGGAAAACTCAAGAGAAACCGAGATCTTTTTAAACTGTAAAAACGTATAGAATCCGAGGTTGAATAAATAGGAGGCATGAATCATAAGGGTTGAATATTTCTAAGTTAGGATGATAGAATTTCTAACTTAAAAACTAAACTGTAGGAGTAGAATCAACGTTAACTTGTGAAACTAGCTTGACGGGATTTTATGGGTGTAATCCGCTGAAAACCCTCATGAGACAACACTCCTCCTATTAGGGACACCTAGAGGTTTAACGGCTTGTTGCACGAGTTCAGTGCAATCGCGTTCCCTGCGAAACTGAGGCTAGGATTTTGTTTTGCTTGGGACAAGCAAAAGATAAGTTTGGGGGTATTTTGTTATCACAGGAAACTGCATTTCATTACCTCTCATTCATTATCTGTTTTGTTATTTATCGGTCATTAACCAGTGTCTGCTCAGTAAATACAGATTACAGGTATCCGTGACACAGTACTGGAAACACACTCAAAATCACGGATATAACGTTTGTGAGCCGACACTGCAACCGGAACTGCAAACCGATCGTTATCCTAAGAGTTATTTTGCAACAAATAAAGTGTACACAATTTTGGTCCAACACATAGCAAGTGTGCACTAGCTCTTTGATGACTTGGACCATGGTGGGGCTGCCCATGGCACATAGTGGGCACACATGGGGGACAAGAATGATAAATGCAAAAAGTTGTGATGTGATATAAAACTACATGTTCCCTCCAAATTCCTGAATGCAGACCAGGTTCATATAGAGAAATCAAACAGCACCAGTAGAATTGTCGAGAGAACACAACATCACACAACAAACACGAGCCCCAGACTCATCACTTCGACCAACGACATGTCCCTAAAACCCGGCCCCACCGGTTTTTTGTTGCCCATTGTGCTCCAATTTTCTTCTAGCTTTCCCTTACTGTCACATCAACTTATTTGTATTGTTTGCTTAATCTTATTTTTTGGCTTATAAATAAATATCAGTGAGCAAGGGAAAGGGGGGATTCATACACTCATATACTTGGACACAACTATTTTCATTTTCCATTTTTTTAGTTCTTGTATATAGCTTGTTCACCTTGAGTTCTTTGCCTTCTCTCGATCTTGCAACCTCTTCATTGAGCTTGCAAGTTTAAGTTTTGGTTATTGAACTCAAGGTTTGTATCATCATTTGAGATTAATAAAGCTTTCAATTGTGTTCTTAGGTTCTTAGTATTTCTCTCTTTTACTTACTTGCTATTTAATTCTTACCATTTACTTACTTGCTCTTTTATTCCTTGCCATTTACTTAATTGCAATGTTGTTTATTCTCTTCTTTTATCATTTCATTTGCTTTTTCTTTTTGTTGTTTGATTGTTTGTAAATATGGTGTTGTTAGGAAAGAGAACGATATTGTAAGTTAAGGTTTTCCTTTCTCATTTCCTTTACTTGATATTTTTCCATTGAACTTCGCCCAAACCTTACGCAAGCGCTCCGTTAGGCACCCTACCCTACCAAGGTATCGGTGACCCTTAACTGTGACCGGTTGCGTTTGGTTTGGCCGGAGGCGAAAATCAAGAGACAAGAACGGACGGACAAGGGTCAATAAGCCGGATTTCACAAATACCGTGCTTAAGCACCCTAATCCATGTTGTTGTTGATTGCTCTAGCTTCAATGGTCAAGCTCGGCTCAAAGGATTGAGTACGGTCTTCATTAACTTACACTAACCTATTTATTCCTAATAAACTTATACTTTTGCATATACACACTTAGGTTAGAAACGAACGATTCCGACCTTCGCATTAACTCGTCACAACAAGAACTTAAAATGCACCGTTTCCCTGCGGACGACCCATACGCATCGCGGCTAGCTACATGCAATGCCATCCTTGATTACGGTTAACTTTAGAACTTAAAATACGGCACACGGAAATGCGCGCCAATCAATAAGCCCAAATAAATTCTAAGTTCATGACACCAGTATTCTTTAGCAAGAAACAGAACCTTATCGCCAACCTTTTCAGGTGTCGGAGCATTTCCACTAAAAACCATCTCATTGCATTGTTTCCATATAATCCAAGCTCCGTACATGAGAAATGTTTGTTTCAGGCGGTGTTGACTACCAATGTGCCCTGACAAAGACTTGGTTTCTGATATAAATACTGCCATCGTTTGAAAACTAAGATCTGTCTCACCCACGATCACGAACATGATATCCCAACAATGTCTAGCAATCGAGCACTGAATGATAGCGTGATCTGTGGTTCAGAGTGTGCTCAACAATCAGGACAACTATCGTCAATGTGATAACCATGTCCTTGTAACTCCGCCTCATAGAAATACGACCCCACATAAGATGCTACCAAAATGTTCAACCCCGTGGCCCTGCACAAGAATGCCAAATCCACGATGCAGTTAAAGAGTTCTCGTATGAGTCGGCAAGAATAAGCTTACCATATACCCCTTTCACAATGATACGTGAGGACCCTGCAATCCCCCACCCTATAGCATCTTCTATAGCTTGATAAGGTAACGGTAGTGATTTAATAGAACATGCCAAGGCGTCACCAAACAATGATTCTATTATCGTATTATTCTACTCACCGTCCGCTATTAGATTACTTACTGTAGAAAAACCTTCGAACAATTTGGATGAAATGAATGTTGGCCATTTGCTCAAAGGAATCGGACCAATCCATGGATCATCCACAATCATCATGCCCGTGCCATTACCAATTACGTGCTTTATACTATTGCAGATAAGTTGTCCTACTTGATAAATAACACGCCAAATTGTTGTACAACCACGTGAGATCGATGCATTCGGCTAACACCTAACAATGCCATATTGTTAGGAATATGTATGCCCTAGAGGCCATTATTGTATGATATAGTGGATGCTTGGACATATATATAGAGGACTTTCTTGCTTGACATGATAGTATGCTATCTGGTTAGTCTTTATCTTAACATGTACACTTGTATTATTATACCGTCTCTCAGATACATGTTGATAAAGCCCTTAGGATGTTTGCTTGACTACAAGGACTATGATGCGGATCATACTACTGGGACTTGTGTAGTCTACAAGCACATCCTTTAATTGTTCCTAGTAGAGGGAATATCGAGACAGGGTATCGATATTCCAGAGTAGACTAGTGTGTACGTTTCTTGACCCTGTATGGGGCGATAGTTGATCCCATAACCATTGGTGTTTGACATCAAAGATTGTACATATGTACCCATTAGAGAATGGGTACACTGAACATGACTCGCCGAGAACTCCTAGTTGGTATTATACCTATCGTCAGATAGCAGTTCTGTTAGTCATATGTATGCCCTAGAGGCCATTATTGTACATTATTGTATATTATAATGGATGCTTGGACATATATATAGAGGACTTTTTTGCTCGACATGATAGTATGCTATCTGGTTGTTCTTTATCTTAACATGTACACTTGTATTATTATACTTTCTCTCTGATATATGTTGATAAAGCCCTTAGGATATATACTTGACTACTAGGACTATGATGCAGATCATACTAGTGGGGCCAGGGTAGTCCACAAGTACATCCTTTAATTGTTCCTAGTCGAGGGAGTATCGAGACAGGGCATCGATATTTCAGGATAGACTAGTGTGTACGTTTCTTGACCTTGTATGGGGCGACGGTTGATCCCATAGCCATTGGTGTTTGACATCAGAAATTGTACACAGGTGTTCATTAGAGAATGGGTACACCGAACAAGACTCGCTGTCACGCCCCGCTTCCCAGCATACGGGAAGAGGATGCGACGGTTACGCGGCGTATTTACTCAGAAGTAAACACGCTAAGCGTATCTAAGCAATATAAAATAAAATGTACAGAAGAGACAAGAAGTAAATGAGTAGCAACTTTATTTATTAACATTCTTTTTTACAATACAACTGAAATGAAAATACATGTACTGAAAGCAATGCCTAAACAATGGCATAACAGAAATGAAAATGAAATGTACAAGTAAACTAGAGCTCCGGGTCAAAGGCTAGCCGGTCCAAGTCCTCGCTGGTGGGATCTGTCTCCAGAAGGTCCGATCCACCTGACAACATTCCAAAGAAAGAAGAAAAGGAATGTTGTCAACTAACAATCGCTCGGTAAGTCCCAAAAGTAAGAAGAGACAGAATAGACAGAAGAAGATGTAACTTTTAAAGTTGTATTATATTGTTAACGCTATTGTTTGTAGCTTGGTACAGGTGTATACGAGAGGAGTCCAACTTACACCGTAGACTTTGGTAACCCGCAGTACAAGGCTCCGTCGATAATACCACGGAACAACGGTATGGATGTAATTACGTCTTATGTGACCACCTCTTGCCACCTTTAACATGTTCCGTACCAGTCTACCCCTTCATAAACCTCGCGATGTATTATTTGTATTGTATTGTATTGTATTGTTATATATAGATGGATGACTTGCCAAAACCATGATATCAGTAATGGAACGGATATAATGGATGAACATGTAGATAGAGTATATCCATGGTTCGGTTCAGGCATTGTAGATTGATATAGTTTGAATAGATGGATTCATAGTTTCATGTTGGATTGTAATTCTATACTTGAATCATATTCAAGTCAGATTAATTATATTGAGACTCAGTCCGAGTCAGACAATTAGAAAAGAAATTGAAGTTCTGAATTAGGTTTTGATGTTATCGGTAACTGCTGCACATGGACGGCAGGATTTGTGTCTTTTTCCAAGACAATTACCGTGTTGATAACACCGTTTGTTAGGTTGTCTACCTTAGATAGGCAAGCACCCATATCTCCGGCTCCCTGAGGCTCAAGAGATCGGTCCCGCTTAAACCTATGTTTACTAGGGTCCTTATTGCAATTTAGTATAACTTGAGGGGGTTTTATGTAAAAATAATTTTTGTATAATTTTCAAAATACACCTCAAGCATTTAATTATCGTCTTTAGATTTTCATAGATGTGTATTTTTATACAAGTGAAATTTCTACTGAGTTAAACCTAATTTCATAATATATGGTATTAATTTGTAACATGGATATTGTTTCGAATTATCATGGTAGTTTCATGTAATATTTGAATTCTTTTCTTGAGTTTTGGAAACATGGGATATTATATATATTTAAAATAAGTATTTTGGCAATAATTATATATAGATATTTAATGAAAATAATTTTATTTAATTTCTTGTAAAAATCTCATTTTCTAAAGAAAAATGTATAAAAATTCCATCGAGATCGAATGCTCCTTGAGGAGGTCTGCATCTCGCTCTACTAAGCCTGAGGATGTGAGATAATCCACACCATCCCGAACGGGGTCCCCAGAATGGGTTGTAGAGGCTCAATTGCATGGAAATTGGTAATACATCTTCTTCTTTTTTTATATAGAAAACGTTTTTATAAGTTAGGGTGTTTATTTGTAAAGTCGTATTTCCCGTATTCTATTGTCCTAAAATCAATCGTGCTATGATAGAGATGTGTATTGTGATAAAGTAGGTCATTATCTCGTGAACTATCTAAAGGTATAGCAAGGTATAAAGGTTATAATGTCGAAATGAATAGCTTGTGGTATTTTTATGTAAAATGCGATAAATGTCACAAAAATGAATATTTTGTGTGAAACTTGTTTTATTGAGTTTGTTATGGTTTATTAATCAACATACAAGAAAATGGTGTTATCTTGTTAAAGGAAAGTGTAGTTTTAAAAGAAAACCGAATCGAAAGTCGGACTAACTCCGCTTCCGTTGGGTTTTAGAAATGAAACTTTTTAAAGAAAAAGATGAGAAGGGAGATGGGACTTACTAGTTTGTTGGACTATAGGAGAGAGCGGGGGTCCTAAAGAAAGCTTCGGGGCGTCGTTTCGTCGACGGAATCTTCTCGGAAGTTCGTCGGAGTTTCGTCCTTCACTAACTCCACCTGTACACTAAAAGGACTTGAGAATTTTGTATAGTTTTGTAATAGAATTCTGAGTGAGAGGGGTGTAAAATGGAGTGGGTATCTTTAGGGAAAATTAGGGTTTAGGGGGTGATGAATTTGAGAATTAAAATGCATTTAAAAGGAATTAAATGGGTGATTGAAGTTCTCTATGTGAATGTAGAGAAAACAAGCAGTGTGAAAGGAGTGGGGTAGCTGAAAAGTTGCAGAGATAAAAAGATGGGGGGCTTTACCTACGGTTGGCCCGGTGGTACCGGCCAAACAAGTTTTTTCGCCGGTTTTTCACCGACGGGGGGGGGGGGGGGGGGAGGGGCTAAGGTTTGGTTCCACGTGTCGTGTTCTTTCTTATACCTTCGTGCACATGTTTAAATAGTCAGTGTCATTTCAGTTTACGTGTAGTGCACGTGTAGACTCTTGGGCTTCTGAAAAATTAAAAGAAAATAAAATAAAAAGATAATGCGGCTGATTGGATTTGAACTCTGGTGCATGTCTCAGCAGTGCAAAGTCTTACCAATGAGCTACAAGCTCCTTCTTGCTGTTCAAAAGCAAAACAAACTTATAACTCGTGTTCAGGTTTAGGTGTCCCTTTCTGTATTTTGAAAAAAATCATATAGAAAGTTAGGGTTGTTACATTCTACTCTCCTTATAAAAATTTTATTCTCGAAATTTGTAAAAGGAAAGTGTAACAGATTCAAAGCAATTTAGTGATCGTGAGTATGAAAGGAATACTAGTATTGCATGAAAAGTAATAAGATGATACAAGGGTTTGAAAAGGTTGAAGAGAATTACCAGTGTTGCCTTGGTCTACAGTCTCTACTTCTTCAGCCGTTAAAAGGAAAGCCTGACGCCGTGATACATTTATCCTAGTTGGAGGCACATTCCTTTGTCCTTAGGGCATGTTTCTCTGCCCTCGAGCCATGTTCCTTAGTGCCTGATGAAATTGGCGAGTAGGCTGTGCAGACGGTGGAGCTAGGAGTGCAAGATGAGGTGCAGGAGCTTGGATAGCTGGCCGCTGCGGATAGTTGGTGTGTGTGGGAGCCGAGTTATGTCTATAAGCACAGGTCCCAATTCCGTGATTGGATGCGCCACAAACTAAGCACATGCCTTTTGCGCGTCTATAGTCCTTCCACAGTTGTCCATCCCTCTTGCAATAGAAGAAAAAATCTGGACTCGACTGGTTATTGGTTTCTTCCGGTCTCCTTGGTTCCACAGTTGGCCTTGAAGAAGCTCTTTCTGCCATTTGGTTGTCAGGGCGATTCACTCCGGCAGATTGAGGTCTGCCATTTCTCTTTACTACTGCCTCGTATCTTCGGGCAGCCTTCAAAGCCAAGTCATGGGTTGGGAAATCCCCTGTAGCTAATGCAGCTTGGATCTCCTGGTCCAACCTCTGCTGAAATCTTATGGCCCTGATCTCAGCAGTTGGTATCAAATGTGCCGCGAATCTGTTGCGGTCTTATGTTAGCTGTGTAGTATGTGATATTGAAAATCGAATATTAAGACATATCTTACCTACCGAGCATGGTAAACTCAGCATCATATTCATCCACTGATTTGGTCCACATAGAACCCTGTTGTAGATGAATAAACTACTGCTCCATGTTGAATCTGGTAGTCTCAGGGAAGTACTTTGCGTCGAACATATCGCGGAAAGTCCTGGGTGAGACGGCTTTCTTCCGCTTTCTACCAAACCCGTGCATTATCAGTGAGTTGCAGCTTTGCAACTCGAACTTAAGCGACTTCTGGCACTTGTGCTGTTGCCAGGTCATCTTCAATACTCTGAGCCCATTCCTCAGCTTCTAAGGGCTCTCTTTTCCTGAGAACTGTTTGGGGTGCAAAGCCATGAATTGCTTCACCCCAGGTGCTTCTGCCTCGGGACGGTTCATCAAGATAGCAGTCTGCTGCTGCTGTCCCTCCAGGAAGCTGCGGATCGCCTCAGGCAGTACCGTCTGCTCATTGTTCGGAGTAGCTACGACCGGTGTAATTGGTAGGGGTGGTGGAGTGTTGTTGAAGTTGGTGCTGGTATTGTTTGGAGAATCCATAACCTTGAAATAAAAATTTGGGTTAGGATAGATTCAAAATATATGAAATTGGAAGATTTAAGGAATATGAATTGTAAAGAATGTTTTCAGTTTCAGTTTCTTGTGTTATACTTCTTAGGTTATCCACGCAGAGCTGACCTGCATGGGCCACCAACAAAACCTGTCACGCCCCACTTTCCAGTGTACAGGCAGAGGACGCGACGGTCACACGACGTATTTACTCAGAAGTAAACACGCTAAGTGTATCTAAGCAATATAAAATAAAATGCACACAAGAGACAAGATGTAAATGAGCAGCAACTTTATTTATTAACATTCTTTTTTACAATACAACTGAAATGAAAATACATGTGCTGAAAGCAATGCCTAAACAATGGCATAACAGAAATGAAAATGAAATGTACAAGTAAACTAGAGCTCCGGGTCAAAGGCTAGCCGGTCCAAGTCCTCGCTGGTGGGATCTGTCTCCAGAAGGTCTGATCCACCTGACAACATTCCAAAGAAAGAAGAAAATGGATGTCGTCAGCGAACAATCGCTCGGTAAGTCCCAAAAGTAAGAAGAGACAGAATAGACAGAAGAAGATGTAACTTTTAAAGTTGTATTATATTGTTAACGCTGTTGTTTGTAGCTTGGTACAAAAAATGCCAGTTTATACGAGAGGAGTCCAACTTACACCGTGGACTTTGGTAACCCGTAGTACAAGGCTCCGTCGATAATACCACGGAACAATGACATGGATATAATTACGTCTTAAGTGACCACCTCGTGCCACCTTTAACATGTTCCGTACCAGTCTACCCCTTTATAAACCCCGCGATGTATTGTTTGTATTGTATTTTATTGTTATATATAGATGGATGACTTGCCGAAACCATGATATCAGTAATGGAACGGATATAATGGATGAACATGTAGATGGAGTATATCCATGGTTCGGTTTAGTCAGTGTAGATTGATATAGTTTGAATAGACAGATTCATAGTTTCATGTTGGATTGTAATTCTATACTTGAATCACATTCAAGTCAGATTAATTATATTGAGACTCAGCCTGAGCCAGACAATTAGAAAAGAAATTGAAGTCCTGAATTAGGTTTTGATGTTATCGGTAACTGCTGCACATGGACGGCAGGATTTGTGTCTTTTTCCAAGACAATTACCGTGTTGATAACACCGTTTGTTAGGTTGTCTACCTTAGATAGGCAAGCACCCATATCTCCGGCTCCCTGAGGCTCAAGAGACTGGTCCCGCTTTAACCTATGTTTACTAGGTCCTTATTGTAATTTAGTATAACTTGAGGGGGTTATATGTAAAAATAATTTTTGTATAATTTTCAAAATACACCTCAAGCATTTAATTATCGTCTTTAGAGTTTTCATAGATGTGTATTTTTATACAAGTGAAATTTCTACTGAGTTAAACCTAATTTCATAATATATGGTATTAATTTGTAACATGGATATTGTTTTGAATTATCATGGTAGTTTCATGTAATACTTGAATTCTTTTCTTGAGTTTTGGAAACATGGGATATTATATATATTTAAAATAAGTATTTTGGTAAAAATTATATATAGATATTTAATGAAAATAATTTTATTTATTTTCTTGTAAAAATCTCATCTTCTAAAGAAAAATGTAAAAAAATTCCATCGAGATCGAATGCTCCTTGCGGAGGTCTGCATCTCGCTCTACTAAGCCCGAGGATGTGAGATAATCCACACCATCCCGAACGGGGTCCCCAAAATGGGTTGTAGAGTCTCATTTGCATGGAAATTGGTAATACATCTTTTTATAGAAAACGATTTTATAAGGTAGGGTATTTATTTGTAAAGTCGTATTTCTCGTATTCTATTGTCCTAAAATAAATCGTGCTATGATAGAGATGTGTGTTGTGATAAGGTAGATCATTACCCCATGAACTATCTAAAGGTATAGCAAGGTATAATGGTTATAATGTCGAAATGAATAGCTTGTGGTATTTTTATGAAAAATGCGATAAATGTCACAAAAAATAAATATTTTGGTGTGAAACTTGTTTTATTGAGTTTGTTAAGGTTTATTAATCAATATACAAGAAAATGGTGTTATCTTGTTAAAGAAAAGTGTGGTTTTAAATGAAAACCAAATCGGAAGTCAGACTAACTTCGCTTCCGTCGGGTTTTAGAAATGAAACTTTTTAGAGAAAAAGATGAGAAGGGAGATGGGACTTACTAGTTTGTTGGACTAGAAGGGAGAGCGGGGGTCCTAAAGAAAGCTTTAGGGCGTCGTTTCTTCGCCGGAATCTCCTCGGAAGTTCGTCGGAGCTTCACCCTTCACTAACTCCACCTGTACACTAAAATGACTTGAGAATTTTGTATAGTTTTTGTAATAGAATTCTGAGTGAGAGGGGTGTAAAATGGAGTGGGTATTTATATGGAAAATTAGGGTTTAGGGGGTGATGAATTTGAGAATTAAAATGCATTTAAAAGGAATTAAATGGGTGATTTAAGTTCTCTGTGTGAATGCAGAGAAAACAAGCAGTGTGAAAGAAGTGGGGTAGCTGAAAGGTTGCAGAGATGAAAAGATGGGAGGCTTTACCCACGGTTTGCCCGGTGGTACCGGCCAAACAAGTCTTTTCACCTGTTTTTCACCGACAGGGAGGGGGGCTAGGGTTTCGTGCCACGTGTCGTGTCGTTTCATATACCCTCGTGCACATGTTTAAATAGTCAGTGTCATTTAAGTTTACGTGTAGTGCACGTGTAGACTCTTGGGCTTCTGAAAAAATAAAATAAAATAAAATAAAATGATAATGTGGCTGATGGGATTTGAACTCTGGTATTATGTCTCAGCAGTACAAGGTTTTACCAATGAGCTACAAGCTCCTTCTTGCTGTTCAAAATCAAAACAAACTTATAACTCGTGCTCAGGTTTAGGTGTCCCTTTCTGTATTTTGAAAAAATTCGTACAGAAAGTTAGGGTTGTCACACTCCCCGAAAACTCCTAGATGGTACTATACCTATCGTCAGATAACAGTTCTCTGGTGACATGGTATAGGTTAGTCTGTAGACCCGAGATCGTCATAGAGTCTTGTGTGGTTCCCACCGTGCTTTAATTTCCTCCCTACCATGGCTCAAAGGAGTCATGCAAACAGGTGGATTTTTGGTACAGTCCCGAGTCACATGGAGGCAATGAGCGATAGGAGGGGTTTCGTCTCTCCCTGTATTGGGAGTTTATGTTGCGCTCTGCTCGATTGGCTATAACAGTAAGTCCCCGGCCAGGGCTGATGAGATTTACTAATAAGTGTTATAAGTAGTTTCTAGAATTGTTATAGACCACACATCGGCATGACTTATCAAGTTACTAGGGTCTGACGTTTACCACCCCCAGACTCGATATGCGACATATCAGACGAAGAGACCGGACTGTACAACAGTGTTGCTTATAGGCTTCATGGGAGTTTGGAAAAGCTTTCTTGTTAATCTTCTATTCGCTCAATACCTGGGTAGCCATTACGTCCAGCTAGTATCGCTGCCGGCTTGTGAGTAACTAATGTGATCATTACCTACTGCTAGCGTATTGACGAGTTTTTAGAGTCCCACACAGAGGTTTCCTAGCTCAAGCGAAATGAAGTAGGGCACATATGCGATATGTGCGGGACCTTGATTAAATACGTGTATGTGATACCGTATTCTAATCTCGCGATATATAATATCAGTCGATTATATGTGATATAACCGGGTTATTGAATCAAGTATTGATTCGATAAATTGATATACATATAAATGATATTAGTCGGTTATATATGATATAGCCGGATTATTAAATCAAGTGTTGATTTAATAATTTGATATATGTATATATATATTTATATATGATATATTAATATATATATATATACACATATATATATATATATTAACTAATATTAGCTCACTAAAGAATTTCTTCTCTTGGATATATATATATATATATATGTTGATATATAGAATTATGTGATATGTATATGTGTGTGTGTATTATATATGCTATTGTGTCATGGTGGATGATACATTGGATATGGGTGTATGGGACTCACACCAAAACCTAAAGATAATTGGGGTTATTATTTATTAAGAGAAAAGGAAACTAGTGGAAATGAGCATGGCTTAAGATGCTTAATGAAGCATGTAGAAGCCATGACTCATTCCACTAATTTTATTTTACTCTAGATATTTTAAAACCCAACTATTATTTTTAGCCATGGTTAACTCTCTACAAATATCTATGAGATATTTATTTCACCCTTGGTTCTACATGAGTTCTAGTTCTACACAAGCTTCATCTTCTTCCTCTCTTGATTTTCTTAGAGTGAAAAAGATAAAGAGAAAAAGAATTCTAAAGTGAGAAAAATTCCTACTTCATTAATCTATACTGAACTAACCCTTTAGTATAGGTTGTTTGCTTCACTAATTTTTTAATTAGTGAAGAGGTAGCTTGAGATAGAGATTCTTTAAGGTGGATAATCTTCGGCCTCGAAGATCCTTAAGCAAGATCATTCCTTTCTCCATGTGGAGCCTATGAAGTGCTCTAGGGACTACTACTTAGAGCTTTAGAAGTGAAGGACCGGCCTACAAAGGTTGTATTCCCTTTTCACTTAGTGTAAAGTTTGTTTACTAGCTTATAAACCCTAATTCTCTAGTTCGATTCAAGGTTAGCATGCTTTAGCACACTAGATTTTTTAAAATTGTATACTCGATGCATGTTTAAACCTAGTAGTGGTGCTAAGGCATACTTTCATGGTATTAGAGCCTAGCTAGAGCATTAGGAGTGGCCTAAACGACGTTAAAGTGTTCGATCGAACTTTGAAACCCGTCAAATTCCTAGTTTCTGGAATTTTTTTCAAAAGTTGGAATTTTTAAGATTAAAATTATTCAGAAAATTGTGTAGGGTATATAATGGAGCCCTAAGAATTTCGAGGGCCCAACTCTACCAATTGGTCGCGGAACCGCGGCCTAACCTAGGGTTTAGCCGCGGTTGCGCGGCAGTATTGGTGAGTTGAGAACTTTTTCTTCTTATGCTGCTCCATACTGATATTTGGCACTTTCTGGGTATTTTTATTGATGCTCAAGTTGTTAAGGTCTCTGAGATTTGTGGGTATTTGATAATTCGATCGAAATGTTTAACATCGTTTAGATTTTATTGATCCGTGATACAATATTTGGAATCCACAATAATTAGTTTTAAGAAAAATAATTAGTGTTTTGTAAATCTAGCAATTTAGTCTCTTTTGATAGATTGCCACGGAGTTTCGATTCGGATCAAAACTCTGTCGCAATCTCGTATAGTACGCGAACACTCGCCGGGAAACTCTACTAGATAGCCATGCCCCATAGTCCAGACCAAGTGACTATAGGAGAACCCCGTTGCCAAAAGAATCAACTCGGGTGCTCGCGGCCACGATGTTCCGCCTAAGTGCACTTCGTCGACGGCATCGGGGGTGCGGCCATCTACTAAAGTGTCACGACCCGGAATTTAGCTCGTGACCGGCACATAAATCATGCAACGTCTAAAAGCGTAACATAATTCAAGTAAGTAGAAGCACTGAAATCTAAACCTTTTGCGGAAAATAGTGGAGGTGCAGTTTTGAAATAAAGGTATAATGAAATCAAGTTTTTCTTTAATGCATAGAAAATGAAACATGAAAATGCAAGTGGATTATACTATAGTTGAAAACATTTTTCGTTTTGAAAAATTTGGGCAGAACCTCCCATATATATTTTGATCCAAAACCACATACAAGCAATATATATAGGCATCCCAAAACGGGAGTTAGCTCTTTGCCAATTGGCAGAAACACTACCACGCAAGTAAGCAAGAGATATATACGACGCCTAACGGCGAAGATCAACCCAGAAAGAACAAATAAATAAGCAAGGCATCAAAACTTCAAGGAAAGCGAACATATACCTATCGCTCTAAGTCTCGAAAAACAAGTCTTTCTAGTCTATTAATATACAAATTCTAGTTTCTGATTGATGGAGTTTATCTAGACACAAGAGAATGTAAAAGTACGAAAGTGGGCACGATCCAATATGTGTCCCACCTACCAAGCAAAACACCTTGGATGAAGCCGTGTGCCGGCGATACCGCAACTGATCCCAAGCGGTCAAACCTGCAAGAACTGTGGCACAATGGGGGTGAGTTGCAACTCGTGAGTAGAAAATATCAGCAGGTAGAAATCGAATAAACAACGATTTCCTAGGTCATACTATATCATAAAGGTAATACTATGATATCTAGGGTGACCATAATGCATATATGTCAACGATCGAGTCAATGCAATGATATGTAGAAATAAACATTTGACATCATATGCCTGCATGCATGTGGATATCATCCACGTGTCCATCAACGACACAACCAATATCATGGAACCCGAGTACCCAACATCGACACTCGAATCATCATGAAAACATATGCCTGTATGTATGAGAATATCAACCACGTGTGTCCATCAACGACACATCAAAATCATGGAACCTGAGTGTCCAATAACGACACTCGAAACATCATGAAAACCCATGTCCAGCATAGACACGTAAATAGTCATATCTTAGGCACCGCATACTCAGATCGGCCTCAAATCTATCTCATCTCAGGCGCCGCATACTCAGATCGGCCCTCATATCCATCTCATATCATAACTCCAAAACGGTATCCTTCGGATATCCGTCGAGTTCTATGCAATAACTGGTAGGTAGTGCTCCCTCTACCAGGCTTATCGTCTACACCACAAAAATCATTTATTGTCCCGGGGTACCATACCGGGTTCACCATATACCCGCAGACGGTACCACTTGCTCCTCGAATCGGGTATGCTCATAACTCAGAACCGAGAAAACTTATGGTGGACACCTTGAAATATCATATCAAGAGAAACCGCGTTTTTAAAACAATGCACAATTTTCTTTGAAATATAACCACGGTTCTCAAATCCAGAGATCTCATAAAAACAACATCTCAATGCATATAACCATAAAGTACGATGTATGCGACATAGAACAGTAAGGTGAGCATATCAAGTATATCATGCAAACATATCATATGATAGTACTGAACAATTAAGAATAATATCAGGATATAGCAATTCTACTATGTAAGTGGCACAGCAGTTCTACCGTGTAAGTGGCATAGCAGTTACCGATGATGAATGCGTGTGAGCCGGCAATTCTGTGTAAGTGTAACTTGCGCATCATCGCTAATTGTGCAGGTGTACTAGCAGATGAAGTCAGGTAAACAAAGGTTATGAAACATCGTATATATATATATATATATATATATATCATAGTAAAAGAAACACGAGCGTATGTAGAAATAAGAGATCGTAAGCGCGAACAGTATATAAAATATGCAACTACGTATGAGTCATACAGTTATAGTTTAAAATAATACGAATCGTTATTTTGAAAATAGGGGACTATGATATTGTTTGGAAAAGATACAAGTTGGAAAGTTTATAGCGTCTCTTTGAATTCATCATTTAAAAAAAAGGTGTAACGATTCGTTAGTTTTGAAATGGGTATGACTCCAAACATATCACAATATCTACTTTGTGGTATGAAATAAAAGGGTTCTCAAGTCGGAATAAATATTTTGTTTCATCCTTATACATCATGTATGGAATATCCATCGTACGATATCATCACAACAATAGTACGGGTATATAGTCACGTACATCATCTCATAACACATCTATCTCAATCTTATCGTATTATCGTTCACAGGTCTCATCGATATCGATTTCATAACATGTCGATATCGATATCATATCATGCCACTATAAATCTCATATTTGTCCTCTTTCAATTCTATATATCACTCTTCACTTCCTCATATCACATCCTTATATATTAATCTGAATCATCCTTAATTATCATATCCGTGAGTTATACATATGTTTTTTCTCCAAACTATAGTTTATACAACTTATCCATATCAATGGATGCGGGGGTGCTATACGCCATCCACCCGACTTCTCCCATAGATATAAATCTACTCACCTGCAATTCTTCCCGCGTAGTCCAAGTCGATGTACTTCATCGCCTTGGAAGTCCATGCGAAGGTACCTACAAACAAAACACATCGAAATGCAATTAAAACCAATGTCCTAAAACCGATATGGCACAAGGTGCGCTCATAGGTTAAAACCTATAGCCTACGCATGCAAAAACAACCAAACAACCATCGTCGTTGACGTACAAACGTCCAACGACCAAATCAAATCCAAATACCAATACCACGAATTCAAATATTGGGTAAACATAGCCAATGCACTCTCAAGTATCTCCCAGATTTTTGCTTAGGTCAAAAGGGACTAAACTAACAAGTACAGGGGATAGGTTGTTGGGAGTGTGTGCTACATACCAAACCACAACACCAGAATACCAAATTGGTCCGGCGAGATGAAGAAAATACCCGGCCTCGCCGGTTTTTATAGGGTCAAATGGGTTCATACTTTGGTGGTGGTCTTCTAGTGTTTTATCTAGGTCAATGGACTTGTTTGATTTTTATAAAAACATCCCAGTTAGCTCCAAATTCCCTGTAGTCCAACACAACTCCACAAAACCGACACAGGACTCTTCTAAACTCGTATATTGGGTTCTGTTCTCTGTTTTGGCCCAGAAAGCAATCTCTAAGGTCTTGCAACACTCACTACTCATCAATAACCACATCATAAGTCCATAAAATCACTAAACATCAACTTGGAATTTCCAAACATCACAAAACTAACTAATACGAATTCTATACTAAACTAGGATACCCTAACATAAACAACTTAACTAAAGGAAAGGAAATATACCTCATGGAAGCAATTCAAGAAAAACCCTAGATGCCCAAAGTCTCTAAAATCCAAACTTGAAAGGTCCATAGGGTTTAGAAAGAGGTGGGGATCATTTTTAATGAAGGTGGCATGGGGTTTTGGTGAAGATTTAGGGATGGTTGCCATAGGGTAGAGGAGGTGGAGGAGGAGATGAAGGAGGAGTTGAAGAAATAAAATGATGAAGGAAAAGAATGAAGAAGGGTCAAGGGTGCCATGCCATCCTCTCTCTCTTTCTCTCTTGAGCCCATATCCCATGTCATAACTTGTCCCCCCCTTTCTCAATCATTCCATATCTTTTCTTTTTCTCACAATTAACTCACAAGTCACAAATGAAACAACAAAAATAAAACAACATGCAACAAAATGCAACATGACATGGTGAACTGGCCATGGAAAAATGTAAAAATACGGATTTGGCTTAATCGCAATTAGTAGTGCACTAATCAAGTTTAATTTAAACTCGCATATAATTAATTATAAAAATACCAAAATCCGATAAATATTATTATAATAAATAAATCATTTTAATTTCCACTTATATTCCAAATATTGGTATATAATTATACCATTTTACGAAAAACCCTTATTCTCAAATCAAATAGTTTTCGCGAAATATATTATTTTAATATTTAAGTTCCAAAAATAATATTTTATATTTCTAAAATGTTACAATCTTCCCTTTTAAATAAATTCGGTCCCTGAATTTAAATTTAAACCGCCAAAAACTAAAACAATTCAATAATCTTGTTCAAATCAACAGTATAGGGTTCCTAGGCACACTCATGAGGTTCTACAACTGATCAACCATGCCAAAATCAAAAATTTATGTGCCAAGAAACCCTAAACAAGATCGATAACTAGAGATAAGGCGAAACTACAAGCAAGTTAACAACTTAACTACAAGTGAAAGTGACTACAACCTTTGTAGATCCGGTCCTCCACCTCTTTAGCTCCATGATGACGTCCCTCCGCTGCGACCATCGGGATCCTGGACTCTAGCGTTGGTTTCATCGGAGAAATGATCGGGCTAGGTCGTTGACTTCGATGCCGAAGATGATCTACGCCGAGGCGACTCTAACTCGAGCTCCATCTTCACTAGGTCATGAAACTTGTGAAGAAAACACCCCATACAACATGGCAAGAGGTAGAGGATGAAGAAATAGGAAGTGGGTTCACTTTGGATTTGGATTTCTCACTTGATTTCATCACTTGGAATTTTTCAAGAATGGTTTTCTTCACTTGAAGAAGAAGATGATGAAGAAGAAGGAAAAAGAATTATCTTGAAAATAATAAATCAAGTGAATCTTATCATAATGCAACCATGGGTGAAGTAAACACATGTAGAAAATAAACTAGGGTTTAGGTGTAATGGTTAGGTTAAGGAAAAAAAAAACAAAATGGTTAATGATGCTAAGAAGCTTCATGAAGCTTAAAGCAACTAAAGAAAGAAACCATTTTATTTTTGCCAAAAATGAATAAATAAAATAAATAAATAAGTTAAAACCCTAACCATTAACCTAAACATGGTTTAAAGCATACACACACCCAAGTTTGCATGTATCATTAAGCATGATACAAACTAGTGTACAAACATATATCATATATACAATGTGCACAATTAAGTGAGAAAAATAATCTTAAGTGAACCAATACTAGTTAATATAAAGTAATATATCAAATATATAATTGTACATTAAATCATTAAATCAACACTTGATTTAATGATCCGGTCATACTGCATATAACCGACTAATATCAAGTGTATGAATATATCGAATCAACATTTGATTCGGTAACCCGGCTATATCTTTTATAACCGTCCGATGATACAAATCGCGAGAATAGAATTCAGTATCACATACTGGAATTATTCTCGGTCCCGCACGTATCTCATATGCGCTCCTATTTCGTTTCGCTTGAGCCAGGAAACCTCTGTGTAGGACTCTAAAGACTCGTCAATACGCCGGCAGTAGGTGATGATCATATCAAACACCCACAAGCCGCAAGCGGTCTGCTAAACGTAACGGCCACCCGGGTATTGAGCGATCAGAAGATCAACGAGCAAGCCCGCTCACACTCCTGTGAATCCAACCAGTAACACTTACCGTACAGTCCGGTCTGTTCGTCTGATATGTCGCATATCTCGCCTAGGGATGGTAAACGTCAGACCCCAGTAGCTTGATAAGTCATGCCGATGTAAGGTCCATAAAAAGCATGAAACTACTGATAACACTTACCAGTAAATCAGTGCAACCCTGGCCAGGGATTTCCAGTTATGGCCAGTCGAGCATAGCGCAATATCAACCCCCAATACCGGGAGAGACGAATCCCCTCCTATCGCTCATTGCCTCCATGTGATTCGGGACTGTACCCAAAAACCACATGTTTGCACGACTCAGTAGGGCCGTGGTAGGGTGGAAATCAAAGCACAGTGGGAGACACACAAGACTCTATGACGATCTCAGGTCAACAGACTAAGCTGTACCAGTGTCACCTGAGAACTGCCATCTGATGTGAGGTATAATACCAACTGGGAGTTCTCGGCGAGTCCGTTCAGTGTACACAGTCACCACTGAGCACCCGCATACCATCTCTGATGTCAAACACCAATGGATATGGGATCATCCATCGCCCATCACATGGGTCGAGAAGATATACGCTAGTCTACTCTGGAATATCGATGCCCCGTCTCGATATTCCCACGACTAGGAACATTGAAGGATGTACTCATGGACTACCCAGGCTCCACCAGTATGATCTACATCATAGTCCTGCAAGTCGAGTACACATCCTAAGGGCTTTATCAACATATAACAGAGAGACAGAAAGTATACATGTTAAGATAAAGAGTAACCAGATAGCGTACTATCATGTCGAGCAAGAAAGTCCTACCTATATATGTCCCAGCATCTACTACAATATACATCCTATGTACAATAATGGCCTCTAGGGCATACATATAACTAACAAACGGGGCACCAAAATCACGGAATACACTGAAATACCACAGCGCATCGTGTGCGCATGGAAACGAGTACGAAACTCAAAATCAATCTCCGTCAAGCATTATGCAATCATAGGAGTTATAAAGAAAATACGAATCTCGAATTCCAATGCCATTCTCAAATATGCTATACTCAAAATCAAAATATGTAAATAGTACGCATCCTCGTAAAATCCTCTAAAACTGAATAAAACACATACAAAATCCTTTCCGAATTGCCGTGCAATGCATAGCTCACGGCACAAGTGGCGGACGCTCAATGGTAAAGTAGTAAATATATCTATATATGTTTTTGGTCAAATTATACGTCCCGCCTTTTGAAATACCCTAGAAGGTTTTCCTTTGTAAAGGTTCATGTCATTCGCTGACACGTAGGAAATAGCTAGACTATAGCTCATTTTTGAAAACCTCTTGGTAAAATTTTTATGCATGCAAAAGTACTCAGGTACTGTCCTCAGGTTAGTCCTGCTTGGCTACTATATAATATAGTACCTATCATCAAAACGTGATACTTAAAATCAGCTTCAAAAGGCGAATCCCATATCACGTGTGTCTGGTGCTCACGGAAAACCAAATCCAATACAAGTGCCACAATTATGCACAAAAGCAAAACTAAGTGCAACGGGTGTGCACGAAAGTATCTATCCAGTACAACGGATGTGCACGACAACAATATCAAGTGCATCTAGTGTGCACGAAAACCTCAATCAAGCGCAACAACCATTCACGAATAAAGTCCCCATCAAGTGCATCCAACACGCGTGAATAAAAAATCTCAATTGAGTGCACCCGGCGTGCCTAAAACCACATCTCATGCGCCCAGTGTGTGCAAATTCCAAATCAAGTGCGTCAGGTCTACACAAAATGCATAGTGCAGTAAAGCGCATGAAAACGAACGTCAAGTGCAACGGGGCACACAAACATAGATCTGAAAGTCGACCTTAGCACCACCATGAGGTTCTAGAGGTATCAAGCATGCCAAATTTTAAAATTTTTTTGGTGCTAAGTTAGACTAACAAGATCTTTACTAGATTATTAGGGTTTGCCTTTGTGATATGATGAACTAAAGAGAAGAAAAGAGCATACAACCTTTATAGTTCGAGTCCTTCACTTCACATGCTCCGTGTAGTAGTCCTGCGACTCCACAAGGCTCCACTTGAGGCTTTGGACGAGCTTTCTCCGATGACCTTCGTGCTGAAGATGATCCACGCGAAGTCTCTCCACCTCAAGCTACCTCTACACTAAATACTTTAGCGTAGTAAACATGCTACACTCGATCTCTAGTCAAGTGTAGGATGGTGAAGTAGGGGATGTTTAAAGATCACAAGTTTGTGTTCAAGCTTCATGATTCACATCTCATGTGAGGGTTGAAGCTTGAACCATGGCAATTGAGGAAGAAGATGAAGCTAGAGAGCAACCATAGGAGCAACTCAAGAAAATGGCTAAGTGTTGAGAATGAGCTAAGAATGAATGGCAACACTTGACCCCAACTCATTCAAGCATGGAATTTTGCAATATAAAATTGCAACCATGCTTGAATAGTGAGTCAAGATGAATAAACTATGAATAAAGCCTATGCTTGCAACCATGCTCTCATTTTACATATCATTTCTATTTTCACAAAATAGAATTTTATGCTATGCTTCATTATTATATATATATATATATATATCATATATATTAATCTATATATATTATGAAGAATAATTAGTGAGCTAATGAAATTAGTTAAGATATAATTATATGACATATAATATATATCACATTATTAAATCAACACTTGATTTAATAATCCGGTTATATCTTATATGACCGACTAATATCATTCATCTGTATATCACATTATCAAATCAATACTTGATTCGACAATCTGGTTATATCACATATAACTGAACCGATAACAGATAACTGCTAGATTACAATACGACATCACATGCACGTATTTAATCAGGCCCACACACATCACATATGTATCCTACTTCGTTTCACTTGACCCAAGGAACTTCTGTGTGGGACTCTAAAGACTCGTCAATAAGCCAGCAGTATGTGATGATCACATCAGTCACCTACAAGCCGTCAGCGGTACTAGCTGGACGTAACGGCTACCCGGGTATTGAGCGATATGAAGATCAAGCAAGCTTGTCCATAGTCTCCATGAAGCTTATCAGTAACATTACCGTACAATCTGGTCTCTTCGTCTGATATGTCGCATAACATGTCTAGGGGTGGTAAACGTCAGACCCAAGTAACGTGATAAGTCATGCCGATGTCTGGCCTATAACGGTTCGAGAAACTACTGATAACACTTATCAATAAATCTCATAAGCAGCCATGGCCAGGGACTTCCAGTTATAGCCAATCGAGCATAGCGCAACATCAACTCCCAATATCGGGAGAGAAGAAACCCCTCCTATCGCTCATTGCCTCCATGCGACTCGGGACTGTACCCAAAATCCACCTGTTTGCACGTCTCCTTTGAGCGTGGTAGGAAGGAAATCAAAGCACGGTGGGAGCCGCACAAGACTCTATGACGATCTCGGGTCTACAGACTAACCTATACCAGTATTACCAGAGGACTGCTATCTGACGATAGGTATACTACAACATAGGAGACCTCGGCGAGTCCTGTTCGATGTACCCATTCTCCAATGAGCACCTGTGTACAATCTTTGATGTCACACACTAATGGTTGTGGGATCAACCATCGCCCTCTAAGGGACAAGAAACGTACACACTAGTCTACTCTAGAATATCGATGTCGTAGTCTCGATATTCTCTCGACTAGGAACTGATTAAAAGATGTACTTTTGGACCACCCTAGACCCACTAGTATGATCTCATCATAGTCCTAGTATTCAAGTACATATCCTAAGGGCTTTATCAATATATAAGAGAAGACAGTATAAATACCAGTCTACATGTTAAGATAAAGGTAACCTGATAGCATACTATCTTGTCGAGCAAGAAAGTCCTTTATATATATGTCCAAGCATCCACTATATCAACAATAATGGCCTCTAGGGCATACATATTCCTAACAAGATCTAGTGCAACAAATGCTCAAAGACATAAATCGGGTGCAACAAATGCATGAAGTATAAATCTAGTGCAACCAATTCACGAAATACAAATCTGGTGCAACAAGTGCACGAAAAATCATCAATATCTCAAATGCATACAAAAACAACACCGAGCGTACCAAGGTGTATAAAATCATAAACGTGTGCCACTGCGTGCACAAAACATGTACCAATACATTGCAAGCACATGCGAGCTATACCGAGTGCAAAAATGAAATCGAGTGCGTACCACATGCACAAAATCAAATCGACAGTATTGAAATCCACGGAATCATAAGTACGTGCAGCTAAGGCAAAAAATCAATATCAAGTGCAATAGATATACACAAATTATAATCCAATGTAACGGTGTATAAAACATAAATCAAGTGCAATAACTGTGCACAAAATTTAAATCTCCAGTAGGTGCAGCCCTGGTGCACAAAAACAATATCATGAAACCCAATCATCGAAACTCAAATCCAAGTGATAAAAGTATGATACTTGGATCACAAAACGCAAATCACAATAAATGACATTGAGGTACGCCTCCTTCAATGTCGATACATGCCGGTGCGCCCAAAGCTGGTGGAGCAAGAACATCTACTTGCTTCCTTCTCACGATCTGGCGTCCTCGATCTCTGGGTTCTTGCTTTCTCTTTGGATTACCAATCCCATAATCCTTCTTCTCATCGGCCCGGTCAGGTGTACTAACGGAACAGTCCCGCTCTGGAACTCCTCTGATCACCGTTTGGCCAATCAACACGACCACTCGCAAATGGCACATTCTGACGGCGGCATCTGGCCCTTCGAATACGCGCGATATAACTGATCCTGGTGCAAATATTTTATCGATGCGGTGCCCTAGAAAAAACCTACTCAAGGTCTCTTCCGATCTCATTTATACCGAACTATACGAAGGTTGGCACTCTTTACTTAACTCTTTTTCTCATAACCGGACAGCTGCGTCCTCAGCACGGCTTCCCTATGAAATTTGGCTGTATCTAACACCTCTGTACACATATCAATCCTCTGGCATTGTCACGACCCGAAATAGCACGTGACTGGCCCTTGAATCATATGAAGTCTATAGGACCTCATCTAATTCAAGTAAGCCAAAAGCCCAGAAATCTAAAACCATTTTAAATAATACATGGAGGAAAACTAGTTTTAAAGAAGTGAAGAAAACATGTTTTAAAAATAAGGTTTTTAAATAAGTAAGCCGAATATGCATTTTTAAAACCTCAAATCTTTTCTGAAAATTTCGGTAGAGTTTCCTTGTAAAACCTGGCCCCGAACGGGGTACAACATGAATAATATATATACATCAATGATAAAAGGCATCCCCAAGCGGGAGCTAGCTCTTCGTCAATCGACGGTCACAACCACGCAAGCAGTATAATACACAACGTCGAAGGGCGAGGATCAAAACTCAAAAGGAACTCAAAATCATTAAGAAAACCATAATACTACAACGCGCGACTCTAAGGTCGAAATAATACACAACTGGTTTCTAAGTCTGAAATAAATATACAAGTTTGGTTGATGGAATTACTAGATACAACTGATTAAAATAATACAAGGGTGGTCACGATGCGAGTGAACCCACCTACCAAAGCAATCACCCAGAAAGGAAGCAGTGTACCAGAAAGCCGCAATGAAACCTGTATGACAAAACCTGCAAGAAACTGTGGCACAACGGGGGTGAGTTGCCAACTCGTGAGTAGAAAACATCACAGAGCAGAAATCGTATGTATGACTCATCCTAGGTCAATACGATCAAATATATATATATAAACCTCAAATGATAAAGTCTGAAGCATGAAAAGGTGGCAAGGGTAAACATCTATACATAAGTGTAGTACCAAGTGCTCGTGTCAGTGCCTCAGGCAGCAACATATCATAAATATGAGGTATGATCAATGTAATCAGTGTCAACTATATCATGAAGTCTATGAGTATGTGGATATCATCCAACTATGTAATCAATGTCTGTATGCATGTGGATCTCGTTCACGTGTGAACCAATGACATAACAACATCATGCATGTAAAAGTCATAAAAGCATATGCATGAAAGTATGAGGATATAAATCAATGTGTGTCCCTCGCGACACATCAAAATCATGGAACCTGAGTGTCCAGCATCGACACTCGAAAACATCATGAAATCTATGCCCAGCATCGGCACGTAAATCCTCATATATATAGGGCTCCGTCAGTCTGGATCGGCCCATGGGCTCCGTCAGTCCGGATCGGCCCGTATCATCTCTCAACTCCGGTCGGTATCCTCCGGATATCCGCCGAGCCTAAATACTATCACCGGTAGGTAGTGGTCCCTCTGGCAGGTTCATCGTCATCCACACGAAATCTCTCTCTCTCCCCGGGGTACCATACCGGGTCCACCATGAACCCGCAGACGGATCATCCGCCTCCTCGAATCGGGTTTCACATGTCACACGTCTCAGAACCGAGAAAACACATGGTGGACACACTGAAATATCATATCAAGAGAAAACGGGTTTTTTAAATAGTACATGCTTTCTTTTGAAGTAGCCACGGTTCTCAAATCCAGAAATCTCATGAAATCAGCATATCTCAATGCGTATAATCATAAAGCATGATGTATGCGACATATAAAAGAAATGTAAGCATATCAGTATATCATGCAACATGGAATAGTAATATGCACATATTAAGGGAAAACCGCTCTTTCAAATGAATCCAATTTTAAAGTATATTTTGCGGTTCCCAAATCCCCAAAATTAAGCCAGAATCATCTAAGTATGTGCAAAAACGTATGTATGCAGTATGGGTGTACAATATGTGTACGCAAGTATATCATACAAAGAGTCATATCATGATGCAACAATCCTACTGTGTAGTGACATGGCAATTATCGATGATGAAGTGTGTGAGCCGGCAAGCAGGTGTACGTGGAACATTCGCATCATCGATAATGGTGCTGGTGTCCTGACATCATGGGTTTAATATAACAATAAACACATTTAAACATGCGATGCAATGCGAATAGCAAGAATATGCGAAAAATGATTAATAACACAACTGTGAAGAATCTATATCAATATATATGTCATATAGTTTTGCCATTTGAAATTACACGAATCGTGGTGTTTAGAAAAATAAGGGCTACGATGTTTTTAGGGAAAGATGTGTCTTTTGAAAATATCCGTAGAATCCCTTGGCCTGTCCTTTAAAATACTCACGATTCGTTAGTTTTGAAATAGGTATGACTCGGGTCTAGTCTAGCATCTACTATGTACTACAGAACTAAACGAACGGTCTAACCGAAAGGGTAAGGGAAACCACATAAATCTGAGTCGATATACATATAAATATAATAGTCAGTGATCCCGCCTCAATAGTATCACATACGATACAATATACAATATGACATCCTCGAGTCAAGAGTGTAGATCTATCATCAATATATAGCTCGTACGTAAATCCGTCGTACGACATCCCAAATCTGGGTACGAGTCGAATCTCACATTTATCTCATCAATTATTTGGTATCTTTATCATCATATCTCATGAATTGGGGTACTGATCTAAATCTAGTACAAACTGATACCATCTATAAATATAAATGCGTATGTAAAACACACGTCCAAAGGCCCGCTAAATCCTCATGTCGTATCTCAAAATACGAACCACATCATATCACCGATCTCATGTCACCATGCCCAATCTTATCGACTCATCTCCAAAGATCATCCACTATCCTCATCATCCAAGTGTAGGTATACGAGTATACGTATATACACAGTCCCATACCTATATGTGTATATATTTATATATCTCTTCCCATATACGCACAAGTATAACAGTAAGCATGTGTGTACGTGTGAGTGTAAACCTATTCTAAGGTTCGCGACTAAGAAGCTATACTAGTTCACTTCTAATAACCCTAATCTAACCATTGGACACCTAAACATATCTTGAATATCCATGTCACACATAAAGCTATCATATATATAGTATATATAGCATACTAAATATCGAATTGCGGGGGTGCTATACGCCATCCACCCGACTTCACCCGTAGATATAATCTACTCACATTGCTCTTCGCTTTCCGTTGCCGACGTCGCCACGCGCTTGCTTGTCATCTCGAAGTCTTTGTGGGGTACCTATACATCATAACGTATCGCAATTGCGTATTAAAATCACATCGGAAAACCAAAACAACACGCTAAAGGCCTATAAGTTAGAACCTATGGACCACGCCTTCAAAACCACCACCAACCCTTGATATCGTCATACAAACGTCAAATGATCGAGGTAACACACAAATACAAAAATCCAGAATTCAAAATATGAGAAACGAAACCCCGAATCAAAATAGAAACTCTTGAAAATGGTCCCAGATTTCACCCTAGGTCAAATTGGTCAATTCTGCATATGCCAAGGGTCTAGTTTACAAGAGATAAAGCCCTGGAACAAGCACGAACCCAAACAGAAGTGCCCAGGCTGCAATTTGCGGCCTAAAGGGATAAATTTGCGGCCTAAAGAGGGAATTGGGGTCCTGGGTTTTTAGGGTATGTTCTAAATCACCTGCACATCTCTCTGTATTTGCTAAATAATTTTCAGGTCACCTGGGTGTTAGCAGATTTCATTTTACACTTACAGAATCCACAATTTTCCGATATCGGGTTTTCTAAGTTCGTATTCCGGGGTTCTAGTCTCTGGTTTGGGTCTGAATTCTAGCACTAGGGAGTTTGTGTGGCCTCTACTATGCTCAATTATACATCACAACTCAAGAATTCTATAAACCCTAACTAGAATTTCCCAAGTCTCACTAAACGGCACCAAATTGGTTCTAAACAAACATGGATGTAAAAGCAATGGAAATACTAGGCTAATGGTTAAGAGAATACCTCATTTGGCAACTCCAGAAAATTCTTGAGTTGCCCCAAGTGTCCAAAATGCAAGCTTTCTTGGTCCAATGTGTTGCTAGTGAGCTCATGCACATTTTTAATGAAGTGGGGATTGAGTTTTGAGGTTGTTTTGATGGTGTTTTGTGAGTTTGAATATGGTGGAGGAGAGGGTGCTGCCTTGGGCTGAAGAAGGTGGGAAAAATGAAGGAAAAAGATGGAGGAGAGAATGGCCAAGTCAACTAAACCCTCACCCTCTCCCACACTCTCTCATGCCCATGCCTAATACTATATTCATTTCCATTTTCGTTTTTCTTTTCTTATGTTTTCTTCTCTCCTCAATAATAAACCCAAAACAAATAACCATTCACCTAAAAAATCATGTAGGAAAAAATGTAACAAGTGTTAAAATGACATGTGCAAGTTATGTGCACAAAACACGCTTAAAATCCGATTAGCGATTTTTTAATCGCGATTAGCACAAAATAGCGTGTAATTAATCATAAAAACTTATAATTTACATAATTCACATAAAACACCATTTTTTTTAGCAATTTCCATAATTTTCCAAAATTTTCCCAATTTATCGGTATTTAATTATACCGCCTTATTAAAATATTCAATATTTTATTATTTAATTATAAAAATTCCCAAAAATAATATTTTATTTTTTTTGAAATGTTACAGGCAGCAACGGAGAGTAACAACCGCTCATTAACATCTCGCACGTACCTCTTGTTCCACTCGTCTTTATTATCGTCCACTTCGACGTCTATCTCTTACTGTCTTCGTATTGCAATTGTTCCTCAGCTGCAGTCAATCTAGAGTCTCTCACAAGGACTCGAGATTACGAACTCGGGTATCTTCACCACTCCGTGGAAGATATCTAGCCGAACAAGTCCTCGGAAACTCGTCCAAATCATCGGAAGAATACACTTTATCCGTCCGTTCTCGATCAACCCACAATGCATCTGGGTGAGGTCCTTCTATTCGAAGCCGGTCAACTTACTGATTCCACATCGGAGCATCCGACGAACAACGTCCTCTTGATCGATCTAATCTAGATCCTTCAATTGGAATTCTTCAAATCAACTGAACCTGCATCGGCGCATCAAATCAGACGAATCATCTCAGTCGCTCAACTCAAGATAGACTAGCTATCTTCTGGCACATCTCTGCATGAAAGCTCAAGCGGTTTTAGCTCACAAACTATGGAAAGACAACCCATCAGTCTCAGCAGCAGCTGGGTCATATGTCTACACAGTTGACAACATCACGACCTCAGGGGTAGGCTGTACATCAACAGTCTTCTCAATCTGGCAGCCTCTATCAATGGCCCGATCATCCGGTGCAAAACCGAACACTCGCCTCAATTTAGAGATCTCAACACAACACTATACATATGTTAGTTATATGTATGCCCTAGAGGCCATTACTGTACATGCGTTGTATATTGTAGTGGATGTTTGGACATATATAGGGAGGACTTTCTTGCTCGACATGATAGTAGGCTATCTGGTTACTCTTTATCTTAACATGTACTCTGATTGTCTCTATGTTACATGTTGATAAAGCCCTTAGGATATGTACTCGACTATTGGGACTATGATGAGACCATACTAGTGGGGCCACGGTAGTCGACGAGTACATCCTATAACTGTTCCTAGTCGAGGGTGTATCGAGACAGGGCATCGATACACAAGAGTAGAGTAGCGTATACGCATCTTGACCCATATGATGGGCGATGGATGTTTCCATATCCATCGGTGTTTGACATCAAGGATGGTGTACGAGTGCTCAGTAGAGACTGGGTACACTAGACGGACTCGCCGAGAACTCCCAGATGGTATTATACCTCACGTCAGAAGGCAGTTCTCTAGTGACACGGGTACAGGTTAGTCTGTAGACCCGAGATCGTCATAGAGTCTTGTGTGATTCCCACTGTGCTTTGATTTCCATCATACCACGTCCAAGAGGGCGTGCAAAAAGGTGGCTTTTGGGTACAGTCCCGAATCACATGGAGGTAATGAGCGATAGGAGGGGATTCGTCTCTCCCGGTATAGGGAGTTGATATTGCGCTGTGTTCGATTGGCTATAACTAAAAATCCCTGGCCAGGGTTGCTGAGATTTACGAGTAAGTGTTATCAGTAGTTTCTCGAACATTTATAGATCTCATATCGACACGACTTATCAAGCTACTGGGGTCTAACGTTTACCACCCCTAGGCGAGATATGCGACATATCAGAAAGAGAGACCGGACTGTACGGGAGTGTTACTGATTGGATTCGCATGAGAATGTACATGCTTGCTTGTTGATCTTCTGATCGCTCAATACCAGGGTGGCTGTTACGTTTAGCTGACCGCTTGCAGCTTGTGGGTGTTTGATATGATCATCACCTACTGCCGGCGTATTGACGATTCTTTAGAGTCCTACACAGAGGTTTCTTGACTCAGGCAAAATGGAGTAGGAGCACATATATGATATGTGCGGGACCGCGAACAATATGAGTATGTGATACCGTATTAGATTCTCGCGATATGAGATATCGGCCGGGTATCTGTGATATAGCCGGGTCATCGGATCAAATGTTGATTCGATGAACTGATATAGATTATATTAGTCGGTTATTTGTGAAATAGCCGGATTATCGGATCAAGTGTTGATTCGATAATTTAATGTATAATTATATATTTGATATATTAAATTACATTAACTAATATAAGCTCACTAAAAGATTCTTTTTCTCACTCGGGTAATACATTGATATATATGCGATATATGTTAATTATATTATTTTATTTTGTTACGATAAATATTGTATATGTGATATATAATATTGTAACTGTAAGTCCATGTTACCCGTCCCCGGTTCTTTGGGGTTGCGGAAATGATGAAAAACGATTTTTTCGGTAGAGGTAACATGGACTCAAAAAAATGGATCTTTGCTAAACAAACTATCTAACAACCTAACTAAGAGTTTAACTACTATGTTAGGGGTTATACCTTAACTTGAATTCCTTCTCTTCGACTCCTTGTGGTGGTCGGATCGGCCTCACCTCGTCATCTCCTTGTGCCGAAGATGGATCCACCCGAAATCTTCTACCTTTGGCTCCAACCTCAATCTAGAGGAAACTAGAATACTTGGCTTGCTAGATCTTGTACTCTAGGATGAGTAGAGAAGTGTTTTAGGGTTTTATCTCTAAGGAAAATGGTTCTCAACTCATGAGAGATTTTTTGCCTTGAGCTAGAGGAAGAGGAAGAGGGAGAGCAAGAGGAGAGCTTGGATGAGAGAGAGAGAGCAAATGATATAAATGAGTGAAGACTTTTGCAACCATTCTCTCAAAAGCAAAAATAATCATAATAATAATAATAATTAAGTATTCTTGTGATGGTTCATGTCAAATGGCATTATCATTTCATGCACTCATTTTGTAAAGAACAACAAGCAAGCAAAAGTCATACCCATGAAATGATAGCCATGAAATGATGATGGTCAACAAGTCCAAACTAGTCAACCGGTCAACAAAAGTCAACAAGTCAACAAAGTCAAACTTTCAACCCAACCATGACACAATAATACTTAATTAATATAATTATTAATCATATTTCTTTTTCTCATTAGGGTTTAGAAAAAGTAAACAGTCAACAACCCTAATGAGAATCCTTTGCCTCTGTCTCTGTCAACTGTGCATACACACCCGCATCCATGTTCCGAGGAACACGAATACAAAGAGATCCTCTGCCTCTGTTTCTGTCAACTGTGCATACACACCCGCATCTGTGTTCCGAGGAACACGAATACAAAGAGATAAAACCAATCCCAAAACGTATACTAGGATCTGGCTTAAACCAAAGCCCGCTAGTAATAACTGCCCGGACACCAAACGTGCACAAGTGCACGGATGTGAACGAACCCTGTCGCAAAACCATGCGACCTCTACTCTGTTTTGCCTAAAGGCGAATAGCTCTCTGTGTGGGACTCTAAAGACTCGACACTACGCTGGCAGTGGGTTTAACCACAGACCGCAAGCGGCACTAGCTGTGCGTAACGGCCCCCAGGTAGATGCCGATAAGAAGACTGATGAGGTGAACCCATCGGAACTCCTACTGAGCCTGAATGTGACAGTCTCCGTACAGTCCGGTCTGTTCGTCTGAGAATATCGCATGGAGGGCCTAAGGGCGGTAAACGTCTGTCTCCTAATAGCGGTACAAGTCGTATCGAAGTGTAGCCCAGAGCACCCTAAGATAACACTGGAAACCTACCAGTGTATCTCGCTTTCCCTTGCCAGGGACGACTGTGTGTAATGGCTCTCCTTGACACAGCGCGATATCAACTCCCAATACCGGGAGAGACGAATCCTGTCTAACCGTCATTGCCTCCAAGTGCTTCGGGACTGCACCCAACTACTACCTGTTTGCACGACTCCTTTGAGCCGTGGTAGGGTAGTAGTCAAAGTACAGTGGGAACACACTCGAGACGAAGTGACAGTGTCAAGTCAGCGGACTAAGCTGTACTCATGTCACCTGGGAACTGATAACTGACGATAGGTACAGTACCAACCAACAGTTCCCGACGAGTCCTGTCCAGTGTACTCGTAACCTAACGAGCACCCGCATACTATCTCAAGTACGACATACTGACGGCTGTGGGACAAACCGTCTCCCCTGCTGGGATGAGAAGCGCATACGCTAGTCTACTCTGGAGTATCGATGCCCTGTATCGATAGTCCTACGACTAGGGACCTGTATAAGGATGTGCTTGTGGATTACCCAGCCCCCACGAGTGTGACTGCCATCACAACGCTGGTAATCAAGCAAAGATCCTAAGGGCTCTACTAATATGTATAAGCAATATGCTAAAAGAAACACATGCTCATATTGAAGTAGAAACAAACCAAGTAGCATACTACCATTTTGAGCAAGATTGTCTATACAACTGTGAATATCCCAAGCTTCCATTAAGTAATATACAAACTAGTATGATACAGTAATGGCCTCTAGGGCATATACACTAACAGTAACATGTTAGGGTTATTAATGCAACATGATTAGTGGAGATTAAACATAATTAAGGTTTGATTTGGGTTAATCTTTTCTAGAACCTTCTAGAACGTTTTGTTTTGTTTTGTGCAAAGATATTTGTAAAGATATTTTGGATGATATTTAGTTAACCCAACCCAACCCTTGACCATGGTTCATTCTCTACATGGGTTAAGTTATCATACTTAACCCATGGTTGCATTTCTAACCTCATACAATTCATTACTCATCACAAATAGTTTTGATTATCCTTCTTCTTCTTTCTTGATAAAAAGCTTTCTAGCTTTTTACTTAGTGATGAAAATGAGTGAGATCAAGAAAATAAATGAGAGCAAAAATCCTATTTCATCATCTTAATCTATCCTAACCATTTAGATTAGGGTGTTCACTTCATTAGTGAGTGAGAGCTTGTGTTAAAGAAACTTCAAGGTAGATCATCTTTGTTATCGAAGATCGGAAGCAAGCATGCATCTTTCTCTTCGTGGAGCCTCTCTAGAGTCCGGGTACTCGATGAACGCAGCGAAGGGACCTCAACACGGAGCTTTAGAAGTGAAGGACCGGACTACAAAGGTTGTAATCCAAAACTCTTATATGTTAAAGTGTTTAACATGCTTTGTTTCGCCTAATCTCTAGTTTAAAGATCTTGGTTAGGGTTGTTCGGCACGTCTAAATTTTAAATCGGGCATGGTTGATGCCTTATAGACCCTTATGAGAGTGCCTAATAACCCTACAACCTACACGTTCCTATGTCTCCAGAAAACATCATGGTCAGTTCTCGTTCGTGACGAGCTCGCCCTGACCGCATCCCTAGCAGCAGCCCTCTCTGCGCTCAAACTATGGTGACAGGAACCTCAAGCAGGTATCGAAGAAGATAGATCAAAGGAACGAAAGAAATCAAAAGATCCCAAATGGATATATGATCATAGGAACGAATAGAATCATAGATCTCAAAATATGTACATCCTAAGGTTACTTAAACGGAGTATTGTATCATAAGTATACTGCGGAACATACGCACGGTACGTCACTCTACTCAAGCTACCTACTCCATCAATCAAGGTTAACTTATGAAATGAAAGTTCGGGTCCAATACCCCCCATTCAAGTCTAAGTTCCGTAAGGTCAAGCCCAGGTTCTGAAATATATATGCCCTAGACTCCGCATAGTCAAACCTAGACTTGAATCAAGGTTAAACCTAACGCTATGATACCAACTTTGTCACGACCCGAAATCTATCTCGTGATCGGCACTTAAATCATGAAACGTCTAAAGGCGTGACGTAATTCAAGTAAGCCAAAGCCCAGAAATCTAAACCTTTTGCGGAAAATAGTGGATGAGCAGTTTTGAAATAAAGGTATAATGAAATCAAGTTTTTCTTTAACGCATAGATAATGAAACATGAAAATGCAAGTGGATTATCCTATAGTTGAAAACATTTTTCATCTTTAAAAATTTGGGCAGCACCTCCCTTATATATTTTGATCCAAAACCACATACAAGAAATATATATAGGCATCCCCAAGCGAGAGCTAGCTCTTCATCAATTGGCGGAAACACAACCACGCAAGTAAGCAAGAGATATATACGACACCCAACGGCGAAGATCAACCCAGAAAGAACAATCAATACCTCAAGGAAAGCGAATATACACCCATCGCTCTAAGTCTCGCAAAACAAGTCTGTCTAGTCTACTAATATACAAATTCTAGTTTCTGATTGATAGAGTTTATCTAGATACAACAGAATGTAAAAGTACGATAGTGGGTATGATCCAATATGTGTCCCACCTACCAAGCAAAACACCCTGGATGAAGCTGTATGATGGCAATACCGCAACTGATCCCAAGTGGTCAAACCTGCAAGAACTGTGGCACAACGGGGGTGAGTTGCCAACTCGTGAGTAGAAAACATCAGCAGGTAGAAATCGAATAAATAATGATTTCCTAGGTCATACTATATCATAAAGGTAATACTATGATATCTAGGGTGACCATAATGCATATATGTCAACGATCGAGTCAATGCAATGATATATAGAAATAAACATCTGACATCATATGCCTGGATGCATGTGGATATCATCCACGTGTCCATCAACGACACAATTAATATCATGGAACCTGAGTGCCCAACATCGATACTCGAATCATCATGAAAACATATGCCTGTATGTATGAGAATATCAACCACGTGTGTCTATCAACGACACATCAAAATCATGGAACCTGAGTATCCAACACCGACACTCGAAACATCTTGAAAACCTGTGTCCAACATCGACACATAAATCCTTATATCTTAGACGCCGCATACTCAGATCGGTCCTCATATCTATCTCATCTCAGGTGCCACATACTCAGATCGGTCCTCATATCCATCTCATATCATAACTCCAAAACGGTATCCTCGGATATCCGTCGAGTTATATGCAATCACCGGTAGGTAGTGCTCCCTCTGCCAGGCTCATCGTCTACACCACAAAAATCATTTCTTTCCCTGGGGTACCATATCGGGTCCACCATGTACTCGCAGACGGTGCCTCCCGCTCCTCGAATCGAGTATGCTCATAACTCAGAACCGAGAAAACTCATGGTGGACACCTTGAAATATCATATCAAGAGAAACCGCGTTTTTAAAACAATGCATAATTTTCTTTGAAATATAACCACGGTTCTCAAATCCAGAGATCTCATAAAAACAACATCTCAATGCATCTAACCATAAAGTACGATGTATGCGACATATAACAGTAAGGTAAGCATATCAAGTATATCATGCAAACATGTCATATGATAGTACTGAACAATTAAGAATAATATCAGGATATAGCAATTCTACCGTGTAAGTGGCACGGCAGTTCTACTGTGTAAGTGGCATAGCAGTTACCGATGATGAATGTGTGTGAGCCGACAATTCTGTGTAAGTGTAACTTGCGTATCATCGATAATTGTGCAGGTGTACTAGCAGATGAAGTTAGGTAAACAAAGGGTATGAAACATCGTATATATATATCGTAGAGAAAGAAACGCGAGCGTATGCAGAAATAAGAGATCGTAAGCGCGAACAAAATATAAAATATGCAACTACATAGGAGTCATACAGTTATAGTTTAAAATAGTGCGAATCGTTATTTTGAAAATAGGGGACTATGATATTGTTTGAAAAAGATACAAGTTGGAAAGTTTATAGCGTCTCCTTGAATTCATCATTTAAAAAAAAGGTTTAACGATTCGTTAGTTTGAAATGGGTATGACTCCAAACATATCACAATATCTACTTTGTGATATGAAATAAAAGGGTTCTCAAGTCAGAATAAATATCGGGTTTCATCCTTATACATCACGTACGGAATATCCATCGTACGATATCATCACAACAATAGTACGGATCTATAGTCATGTACATCATCTCATAACACATCTATCTCAATCTTATCGTATTATCGTTCACAGGTCTCATCGATATCGATCTTATAACTTGTCGATATCGATCTCATATCATGCCATTATAAATCTCATATTTGTCCTCTTTCAATTCTATATATCACTCTTCACATCCTCATATCATATCCTTATATATTAATCCAAATCATCCTTAGTTATCATATCCGTTAGTTATACATAGGTTTTTTCTCCAAATTATAGTTTATACAACTTATCTATATCAATAGATGCGGGGGCGCTATACGCCATCCACCCGACTTCCTCCGTAGATATAAATCTACTCACCTGCAATTCTCCTCACGTAGTCTAAGTCGATGTGCTTCATCGTCTCGGAAGTCCATGCGAAGGTACCTACAATCAAAACACATCGAAATGTAATTAAAACCAATATTCGAAAACCGATACGGCACAAGGTGCGCTCATAGGTTAAAACCTATAGCCTACGCATGCAAAAACAACCAAACAACTCTCGTCGTTGACGTACAAACGTCCAACGACCAAATCAAATCCAAATATCAAAACCACGAATTCAAATATCAGGAAATCATAGCCAAAGCACTATCAAGTAGCTACCAGATTTTGGCTTAGATCAAAAGGGACTAAACTAACAAGTTCATAGGATAGGTTATAGGGAGTGTGTGCTACAGACCAAAACACAGCACTAGAATACCGAATTGGTCCGGCGAGATGAAGAAAATACCCGGCCTCGCCGGTTTTTATAAGGTCAAATAGGTTCGTACTTTGGTGGTGGTCTTCTAGTGTTTTATCTAAGTCAATGGACTTGTTTGATTTTTATAAAAACATCCCAGTTAGCTCCAGATTCCCTATAGTCCAACACAACTCCACAAAACCGACACAGGACACTTCTAAACTCGTATATTAGGTTCTATTCTCTATTTTGGCCCAGAAAGCACTATCTAAGGTCTTGCAACACTCACTACTCATCAATAACCACATCATAAGTCCACAAAATCACTAAACATCAACTTGGAATTTCTAAACATCACAAAACTAACTAATACGAATTCTAAACTAAACTAGGATACCCTAACATAAACAACTTAACTAAAGGAAAGGAAATATACCTCATGGAAGCAACTCAAGAAAAATCCTAGATGCCCAAAGTCTTCAAAATCCAAACTTGAAAGGTCCATAGGGTTTAGGAAGAGGTGGGGATCATTTTTAATGAAGGTGGCATGAGGTTTTAGTGAATATTTAGGGATGGTTGCCATGGGGTAGAGGACGTGAAGGAGGAGATGAAGGAGGAGTTGAAGAAATAAAATGATGAAGGAAAAGAATGAAGAAGGGTCAATGGTGCCATGCAATCCCCTCTCTCTCTCTCTCTTGAATCCATGCCCCATGTCATAACCTGTCCTCCCTCTCTCACAATCATGCCATCTCTTTTCTTTTCTCTTTCTCACAATTAACTCACAAGTCACAAATGAAACAACAAAAATAAAACAACATGCAACAAAATGCAACATGACATGGTGCACCAGCCATGGAAAAATGTAAAAATACGGATTTGGCTTAATCGCGATTAGTAGTGCACTAATCAAGTTTAATTTAAACTCGTATATAATTAATTATAAAAATGCCAAAATCCGATAAATATTATTATAATAAATAAATCATTTTAATTTCCACTTATATTCCAAATATTGGTATATAATTATACCATTTTACGAAAAACCCCTATTCGCAAATCGAATAGTTTTCGTGAAATATATTATTTTAATATTTAAGTTCCAAAAATAATATTTTATATTTCTGAAATGTTACATAAAGTTTCCAACGAGCATTCGATCATTTGTTGGGAATCTTGTTGAATTAGCCAACTGGTTATTAAAAAGTGTTTTCAATTCGAGACTAAAATGCGAGGTTTATAGTGTTAGGCATGAAATCCGAAGTATGAGATATTCCGGGTTTATGATGTCTAAGGATGTTGCGGATTCTAATTATTGTAGTTTTCATTTCTTTTCTGCGATCGTAAGTGTAATATGTGGTGTATCGCCGATTTCGTTGCTATACTTCAACGACAATCAGGATACACATATTTACTTACGTTGATGACATGTGATGTTTATGTGTTACTGTAATTTGTTATATTGGATCGTCGTGTTTGAATAGCCACGGGGTTTTTCGTGAGATGAGAGTTTTTCATTTTCATTCATGTAAAAATTATATGTAATATTCTTTTATTGGGACACTTTCATGTTGAGGATGATGTCACCATTGATGTATATTATTTACTTTTCCGCATTAGGATAGACCCAAGGAGGGGAGCACAAGTAACCGGGTTCTAGAGTCCAGTGGGAGGCCATCTCGAGGAGTCGAGACCGGGTCGCCTAACTCTAGAATTGGCAGGGTTGCTTGCCGCTCTCATAGGGGTTTAGGGATGTGGGTTTTGCTATTCATCGCGACCGTGGAATCCGTGTTTTTCATTACTGGCTAAATTTAAAACACGGACCTCCTAGTATATCCTATATTTCATATGTTTGCTTATGCTGCAATATTTTGTGATGAGATCATATAACTGCGTGAGACGAATGCTTTATATTATATATAAGATATATAATAAACGTTGCTTATGTTTTGCACCCGCGCTTGTCCAGCCCCCGCTCTGCAGTTAGTTAAGTAACCTAACGGTACATGACAGGGCCCCGTGGCGAATGCGGATGGCATAAGCGTACGTTCTATTTTCGTTTCTTCTATGATGTTTAGGAAACATAAATGATGAGACTTCATTAATGAGATTAATGAAAAAGAAAAGAAACCTAAAGATGTTGTAGAATCAAAATTTTCAAAAATGTAGCTCTAGTTATTGCTTTGCATAGCGGTATTCCTTTATGGATTGCATAGCGGTATTCCTTTATGGATATCCAGCACTTCATTTGATGAGGAAAGAGCCAAGATCCAATCATCGGGAATGTCCTCTTTAGCAAAATCTAGCAAATGCTACAACCCACTCGGTTTGTTTTGAAAACACTTGATTTTAAAAAGCGGAGCTTAAACCACTCCTTTAGAAATCACTGGATTCTACAATGATATCAAGTTCATTACGATAAAGGTTTTCTTCAAGACCAGTCGTAGCGCTCCGTCATTTCAGATAAGTGCTATTTAGCATTCGTGCTGCGTTTGTTGACCATAGCCAATGCGTAGTGTACGGTAGTTGATTAGTGCTTATCTGCAGCATATGATGCGATTGGATTAGGGTAGTCGTACGGCATTGTTGACCATAGCCAAGGGTCATACGGGTGGGTTTAATTCAATCAGGAAATGACGGGTTGAACTTGGCTAGCGCTTATGATTTGTTAACCATAGCCAAGGTCATAAGTCGCTAGGGGCAAAAACAGATATTAGGAATTTCAAGTGTTGAAAATTTGCAATGAGATTGCATATCTTCTATGAGATAGTTGGATCCCGATACCTACTGCGAGTAAATGTTACTCCTGAGAGAGTTTTCCACTTTACAATTAGCTGATCCAGTATGTGTCTAAGAAAAGTGTTAACGGGGTTATGCCCTTGCGGAAACGCGATTATTTAATTAGTTCCATGCAAAAGCATGGGGAGACTCCCTTGGAGTACCAATACCTGTCTGGCTGACCGATTGGCGAACTTGTAGGATGTAATTAATCCCAACTAGTCTTACCTTTTAGGGTTTGAAGGAAGATTTGATAAAAACAGTGGGAGTCATCCTGATTAAATAAGAAAATAACCAATCTAATCTTACAAGAGTATACACTAAAGTGTTTTCTTCTCTCTCTCTCCAGGTAGAGACATGACACGCCTTAATCAAGATAATAATATTGATGTTTTGACCGAATCCGCTTATTATACTGAGCTGGGGAACGTTGGTTCCGCTCTACCTTATGACTGTTATAAGTCCGAGCAGGAAATAGGGGAATGTCAGGATTTCTACGCCACCCGAACGAAGAAAGAGCATGCTGATGCATTTTCTTCTGGTGTGTTCGTAACTGAGAACTGTTTCTCAGTCTGCTCTACGTCTTGGGTATTAGATACCGGATCAGAATCCCACATATGTAATTTATCACATGGGCTAAAGAGAGGTAGAGAACTGGGAGAGGGTGATAAGTCTGTAAGAATAGGGAATGGTGCTCTTATTGCAGCCAAAGCAGTTGGCGAATATCATGTAGTATTACTAAGTGGTAATACAATGATTCTGAACGACTGTTATTACATACCGAACCTGATATGCAATATTATATTAGTCTCTTTATTAGCTAAAGAAGGATATAATTTTGCATTAGAGGATAATGTTATGAACATTTTCCTAAATCAAGTGTTGATTGGATTTGTACGTTATGTAACTGTATATACGTTCTAAATCAAACCACAGTTCTTAACATACAGAACACACACAAAAGGAAAAGTTCAGAAATGAACGAATCCTTCTTGTGGCACTGTAGACTAGGTCATATCAATGCGACAAGGCTAGCTAAGTTGCATAAAGATGGATATTTGAATCCGTTCGAATTTACATCTTATGAAACTTGCGAGTCATGTCTCAAAGGTAAGATGACCAAAAACTCCGTTTACTGGACACGGAGAAAGAGCTACTGAACTCTTGGGACTAATACATAGTGATGTATGCGGTCCTATGTCTACACATGCTAGGAATGGTTCATCTTACTTTATTACATTCACCGATGATCTCTCAAGATACGAACACGTGTTCCTGTTGAAACATAAGTCTGAAGCTTTTGAGAAGTTCAAGAAATATAAGTGCGAAGTAGAGAACCAAATGGGTAAAAGTATTAAAATCCTTCGATCTGATCGGGAAGGAGAATACTTAAGCACGAAGTTCCTGGATTATTTAAAAGAGAATGAGATTCTCTCTCACCCTACTCCTCCGTATACATCACAGTACAATGGTGTATCGGAGCGGAGGAATCACACTTTATTAGATATGGTGTGCTCTATGATGAGCAATGCTGAGTTACCTATTTCCTTTTGGGGTTATGCACTTAAGACAACTGCATACCTATTGAATAGGGTTCCGACCAAATCTGTGCCTGCCACTCCATATGCGATATGGAATGGGAAGAGACTATCTTTTAAACGAGTTAAGATATAGGGTTGTCCGGCCTATGTTAAAAATCAAAATCCGGACAAGCTTGAGGCAAGATCCGTTTTGTGCAAGTTTGTGGGATATCCAAAGGATTCATATGGATATATCTTCTACCATACTGAGGAACAAAAGGTGTTTGTTTCTCAACATGCCACCTTTTTAGAAAAGAAATTTCTTATAAAAGAAATTAGTGGTAATGAGGTAGAACTGGAAGAAGTTCTAGCAGCACAAACCATAACTGATGATTTGGTAAGACCAGAGGATTCAATAGTTCCCGACGAACCTCAGCCACTCCGCAGATCTAGTAGGGTTCCTCATCCACCTGAGAGATACTACGGTTTTCTTATAGATGATGGGAGTGAGGATTGCATCATGGAAGATGATGACCCTGTAGGGTTCCCTAAGGCGTCAGCAAGGTTTCAGGAGGCATCATCCATGCCGTTTTCAAATTTTTGCCGTACTAAAGAACCCTAACCCTAGAATCTTAACTAGAGATTTATACAAACTAGCAATGCAAACAACTTTACATCTAAGTGAATGAGGAATACAAGCTTTGTAGACCGGTCCTTCACTTCTAAAGCTACGTGTAGTAGTCCCTTCAACACCCGAACTCTAGTAAGGGTTCACATGAAGAAATGAACAAGCTTGGTCGAAGTCTTCGAGGCCGAAGATGATCTACATCGAGGAGACTCAAGATCATGCTATCTCTTCACAGATAGTAGAGGATGATGAAGTATGAATTAGGCCCACTTTAGATTTATTTTTCTCACAATATTTCATCACTTTGAGAAAAGCTAGCAAGCTTTCTCATGAGAAAGAAGAAGATGAAGTGGAGATGAGAATGAAACTCATGAGGTGAGAATAGCAACCATGGATGAGTTAGTGTCATACACTAACTCATGTAGAGAATAAACCATGGCTAACAATAGTGGTTAGGTTAATAAATATCTACAGGTAAAACAAAGTTAGTGGACTAAGTCAATGGTTAGCATAAGCTTCTCCAAGCTTCTAGCTATGAAAATTTCCATCTAATTTTGATTAACTTTAGATAAATAAAACCCTTCATTATATCAAGCATGGTGTTAGTCTTATTCACCCATGAAGCATATGGTATCAAGCATGACACAAATAAAATGTACATAAATATATATCACATATATACTATATGCACACAAGTGAGAAAAAGAAATGATTAGTGAGCAAATATTAGTTAATGCAAGTTAATATATCAAATATATAATTATACATTAAATTATCAAATCAACACTTGATTTAATAATCCCGCTATATCACATACAACCGACTAATATAAAAATATAACAATCTATCGAATCAACACATGATCCGATAACCTGGCTATATCACATATAACCGACCGATATCATATATCGCGAGAATAGAATGCGGTATCATATGCGCGCATTAATCTCGGTCCCGCACATATCACATATGTGCTACTACTTCGTTTCGCATGAACCAGAAAACCTCTGTGTAGGACTCTAAAGACTCGTCGATACGCCAGCAGTAGGTGATGATCATATCAAACACCCACAAGCCGCAAGCGGTCTGCTAAACGTACCGACCACCCGGGTATTGAGAGATCGGAAGATCAACAAGCAAGCCTGCTCATACTCCTGCGAATCCAATCAGTAACACTATCGTACAGTCCGGTCTCTTCATCAGATATGTCGCATATCTAGGCCTGGGGGGTGGTAAACGTCAGACCCCAATAGCCTGATAAGTCATGCTGATGTAAGGCTCATAACCGTTCGAGAAACTACTGGTACCACCTACCAGTAGATCTCAGCAACCCTAGCCAGGGATTTTGTGTTATGGCCAATCAAGCATAGCGCAACATCAACCCCCAATACCGGGAGAGACGAAATCCCTTCCTATCGCTCATTGCCTCCATGTGACTCGGGACTGTACCCAAAAACTACCGTTTTGCACGATCTCTTGAACGTGGTAAAGTGGAAATCAAAGCACAGTGGGAATCACACAAGACTCTATGATGATCTCGGGTCGACAGACTACCTATACCAGTGTCAACGAAGAACTGCTATCTGACGATAGGTATAATACCATCTAGGAGTTCTCGGTGAGTCCGTCCAGTATACCTAGTCTCCACTGAGCACCCGTATACCTTCTCTGATGTCAAACACCAATTGGTGTGGGATCATCCATCGCCCATCATATGGGTCAAGAAGTGCATACGCTGGTCTACTCTTGAGTATCGATGCCCTATCTCGATACTCCCACGACTAGGAACATTTGAAGGATGTACTTACCGACTACCCTGTCCCCACTAGTATGATCTGCATCATAATCCTGGTAGTCAAGTACTCATTCTAAGGGCTTTATCAACATGTAATAGAGAGACAATAAGTGTACATGCTAAGATAAAGTACAACCATATAGCATACTATCATGTTGAGCAAGAATGTCCTCCCTATATATGTCCAAGCATCCACTACAATATACGTCACATGTACAGTAATGGCCTCTAGGGTATACATATAACTAACAATCTCCCACTTGCACTAAGGCCATTTGTTGTAGTATCTCATACTCAACGTCCTATAGAAATATCTCTAGGGATAGGCCTTTGTGAGTGGATCCGCTGTGTTATCCATCGCATCAACTCTCCTTACCTCGATCTGTTGGAGATCAACCATCTCCCTGATCAGGTGATACTTGCCTTAGAATATGTCTGGATCGCTGATGGGACTGGCGTTCTTAGGCTAAAGCCACAACTCCATTGTTGTCATAATAACAGTTATTGGACGCTCAATGGTAGGAACCATGTTCATCTCAAGAACAAGAAATTCCCAGACATCCACTTTGGTAGCATCGTTGGTAGCAATGTATTCAGCCTTTATCGTCTAGTTTGCAACGGTATCTAGCTTGGAACTCTTCCAACATACCGTCCCTCCACTGAGGGTAAAGACAATGCCTGTGACTGAATTTCAGTCGACCTTATCACTCTGAAAGCTCGAACCAAGAACATTCTTTTAGTGCATCTCAAGTTCTTAAGAATGTCCTCCACAGCTGTCCAGTGATTTTCCCAAGATCCGATTGATTCCTGATCACTACACCTAGTGAGTTAGCTACATCTGGTCTGGTACATAACATCGCACATATGATAGAGCCTACTGCCAAAGCATAGGGTATCCCTTGCATGCGAGCTCTCTCCAAATTAGTCTTGGGAGACATCTTTTTGGAGAGAGTGATCCATGAGTTAGTGGGCGAACCACCATGCTTAGAATCTTCCATACTAAACCCCTTTAGTATGGAGTTAATGTACCTGGATTTGGGACACTCCCAACTTCCACTTAGATCTATCACCATAGATCATAATCCACAAGATGCAGTAGGTATCATCCAGATCTTTCGTGGAGAATTCTCGTGATAAGAGGAGCTTGACCGAGTGTAGCATAGGAAACCCTTTCCTATCAAGAGTATATCATCTACGTACAATACGTGGAAGACAATCCTACTCTCTACAACCTTCTTGTATATACAAGGTTCATCTACCATTTTGATGAAGTCAAACTCTTTGACTGCCACATCAAAACAGATGTTCCAACTCTGCGATGCTTGCTTTAATCCCGATGAACTTAAGCATAGCTTTGAAAGTCTCAACTTTTCCATTTACACCAAGAATCTTCTCAAGATCCATCTGCTCCTGATGGGTTTTACCCCTTTAGGTGCAACATTAAAAGTCATACTTTGTTGGTGTATATGGATTCCATCTTTGATTGCATAGCATCCAGCCATTTCACAAAGTCTCCACTCGTGATGGCCTGCCTGAACCTAGTTGAGACATCATCTACCATGATGCAATCCTCTCTCCCACTGTCACCGAGAAGACCGTAGTATCTCTCAAGTGGATGAGCAGCCCTACCAGATTCGCGGAGAGGCCGAGGTTCGTTGGAGACTATTGAATCCTTTGGTTTCACCAAATCGTCAGCTATTAGTTTGTTTGGCTGGAACTCCTTCCAGTTCTACTCCATGAACACAAATTTTTTTATAAGAAATTCCTTTTCTAAAAAGGTGGCTTGCTGAGAAACAAAACACCTTTTGCTCCTCAGTTAGGTAGAAGATATGCCCTCGCAAATGCTTGGGATATCCAACAAACTTATACAGAACTGACCATGCCTCGAGCTTGTCCGGATTTTTCTTTTCAACATAGGCCGGACAACCCCTTATCTTAACTCGTTTAAGATATGGTCTCTTCCCATTCCATAACTCATATGGAGTGGTAGGCACTGATTTGGATGGAACCCCATTCAATAGGTATGCAGCTTCTCAAGTGTATAACACCAAAAAGAAACAGGTAACTCAGTAGTACTCATCATAGAGCGCTCCATATCTCATAGGGTGCGATACTTCCGCCCCAATACACCGTTGTGCTATGGTGTAAACGAAGGAGTAAGCTCTCATTCTCCTTTTAGAAACTCTAGGAACTCCATGAGCAAGTATTCGACTCCTTGATCACATCGAAGGACTTAATACTTCTACCCTTCTGGTTCTTAACATCAAGCTTATATTCCTAGAATTTCTCAAAAGTTTCAGACTTGTGTTTCAACAGGAACATATGTCCGAATCCTGAGAGAAGATCAGTGAATATAATGAAGTACGAAGAACCAACCTTGGCATTTGTAGACAAATGACCGTATACATCATCATGTATCTGTCCCAAGAGTTCAGTAACTCTTTCTCTCTTTCGAGTAAATGGAGTATTGGTCACTTTACCTTTGTAACAAGATTGACAAGTATCATAAGATGAAAATTCAAACAGATTCTTAAATTCATCCTTATGTAACTTAGCTGGTCGTGTCGCATTGATATGACCTAGTCTACAATACCACAAGAAGGATTCGTTCATTCTGAACTAGTCCTCTTGTGTGTGTTCGGTATACTTCGAACCGTGGTTTGATTTAGAATGTATATACCATTACATAATGTGCTTGATCCAATCAACTCTTGATTTAGGAAAATGTTCACAACATTTGTAAGTCCGCGGGGGCGCCCCGGCCGTCGATCCGACGCCGGAAACGCGGAAACAAAAACTTTGCAAAAACTAGCAAACCGGCACCACCGCGCACTTTTCACCCGAATCAGGCCATTAACCTAGCTACTAGCAAACAAGAAAAGAGTAGAGAAGCTATACCAAGCGATCCGTGTCCTTCGGTCTTCGTCTCCACTCCGATCTCCCACGGAATCTCCGTCCGTCTCGTTCTCGTCGGAAAAGGCACCACGTAGCCGAATACTTTTACGGGCTCCCACCTCTTGACCGAGGCAACTCGGGCGCGAAGTTGGCTAGCCGACGCGTCCAAGATTTGCTGTAGACAAGTGTAGAATGGTTGTCTCTTTTGGGGTATAAGAAGTTGCCTTGATGATGGAGGTGGAGAAAACAACTAAGGAGATGAGCTATAGAATTTTGGTGGCAAGAATGAGATATATCAATTTTCCTCTCTCAATCAAATGAACCTCTCCCTCTCACTAGTGTGGCCGGCCCCATGAATGGAATGGTAGAGAAATTCCAAAAGGAATCTTAATCAAGAGAAGGAAAAAGGAATAATACAATATAGAAAAATGGTCACACCACTTTCTCTTCTCATCAAATCAAATGACCATCACATGAAAGCAAAAATGAAATGGACAAGAAAAGCATCTCATGATGAAGAGGCCACAAACATGCAAGATACCCCTCCACAAAAAAGTTAATTGCAAACTTGCAATTAACCCCCTCCATCAAAAAGTCCGGCCGTGAAGGAATAAAAGAAAACCGGCCGGAACGGAATGCAAGCTGGCAACTTCAGAAAACTGATCCCGTAATAAATTACAGGAAAACCACACTACTGCAAATACATGCCCGCATTTGTATTCCCACTGAACACAAATGCAAAGAGACAAAACTACACTATCTAATACTAGAATCCGGCTTAAGCCAAAGCCGGCTAGTAAAAACCGTCCGATCACGATCCGTGCAATACCGCACGTATCTGATCGAACCCTGCCATATCTCCATACGGCCTCTACAGCGTTTCGCCCGAAACCTGAGTAACTGAGTGTGGTCGACTCTAAAGACTCGTCAATACAATGGCTGTGGATTTAACCACTAGCACGTCAGAGGTATAAGCCAATATGTAACGGGCTACCAGGTATTGACTAAAAGGGTCGTCGATGAGAGAACTCATCCTGACACCCTACTGAGCCTGTCAGTGACAATATCCGTACAGTCCGGTCCGTTTGTCTATGAGCATCGCATGGTGGGCCTAGGGGGTTGGTAAAAGTCAGACCCCCAATAGCGGTACAAGTCGTGTTGGAGTGTAGCCCAGAACACACTGAGATACTACTGGAATACCTACCAGCAAATCTCCTGCCTTGGCCAAGGACTTTTCATGTTCTGGCTCTCCTAGACACAGCGCGACCTCACCCCCAATACCGGGAGAGACGAACCCCTGCAGATCCGCTCACTGCCTCCATGTGGCTCGGGACTGTACCCAACTAAAACCTGTTTGCACGACTCCTTTGAGCCGTGGTAGGATAGTAATCAAAGCACAGTGGGAACTCACACGAGACAAATGACGATCTCAGGTCGATGAACTAACCTGTACACATGTCACTAGGGAACTGCTATCTGACGTCTGGTATAATCCCAACTAGCAGGTTCCCGGCGAGTCCTGTCCGGTGTACTCATAACCCAATGAGCACCTGTATACATCTTAGGTGAACCAACTGACACCAGTGGCTTGTGAGACCGGCCACCGCCCCTCGTCGGGGTCTCGACTGTATACACTAGTCTACTCTGGAGTATCGATGCCCTGTCTCGAAACTCCCACGACTAGGGACCTTTTAAGGATGTGCTTATAGACTCCAGCTCTCACTTATATGATCGCCCTCATACTGCTGGTAGTCAAGCAAGAATCCTAGGGGCTCTATCAACGTGTAATAGCGACTCGTAAGGTCACCTAAAGCAGTACACGATGATAAAGATAAACCAGATAGCATATTATCATCTCGAGTAAGACTGTCCTACTGAGACAGGTCCTCCCCTCAATCATTGCAATCACGTGCCTGTGATCCAATAATTGACTCTGAGGGCACTATCTCCAACAATCTCCCACTTGCACTCAAGGCTAATTATTGCGATGTCGCATACTCACAGCACATGTGATACCGAACATCCAACTGCTCTACTAGTCAGTCTCACAAAGCTCGTTTGCGAAACTATTGCGTTCGAGGAATAGCCTCAGTGAGTGGATCCGCTTTGATGTTTCTTTCTATGTCTCTCTATATCTCAAGTTCGCGGAGAAAGCCATCTCCCGAAATGAGCAATACCTGTCTTAGAATGTGTCTGGATGTCTGATGGGACCCAGCTTATAAGTGAACTCCAAATCCAAACTTCTTAGACTGTATCGTCAACTGAACTTAATCAGTATCCTGTGCCATGCCTTCCCTCAGTATCCACCTGGACCACCTGTCCAAAATACTGCCCCTCGTCGGAGAGAAAACTATAACTCTGACTGCCACTCTGCCATCCAGGTCACCTTGGAAGCCTGGAATGATAACCGTCTCCTGAAGGAGAATGCTGTTATCATATCCTTAGAACATCAACTTATATTCTAAAACTGCTTCCGACTGTTTCTCCAGGATTGGATCAATATCAACTTATTGCATCTACTGCAAGAACAACATCTGGTGTGGTACTTGACATCTCATGATTGACTCAATTGCCTAAGCAAGTGATCTGCCAATCATGCGCATCCCTCTCCCCTTTAGTCTGTAAGACACCTTTAGAGAGGGTGACTCCATCACCTGCAGGTACACCACCATGCCAGGAGTCGTCCATTCTAAATACTCATAGAATGCTGTCTAAGTACCCTGATTGGGAAACCACCCAAATCTAGATCTAAAACCATAGACCTAGTTACCAGAATGTCTGATATAATATCCAAGTCTTGTGTGGAGAAACCACTGTGTGACGACCAAAGTTTAACCGATCGCAGTATAGGAATATCACTTCCCACTCTGTGTATGTCATCAAAAACCAGGACATCACACCCTACTACCTTCTTAACAGATCCATCCCCTATTCTGATGAAGTCAAACCTATGACTGTCACGTCAGAAATAGATGATCTATCTCCGCTATATCTGCTTTAGTCTATAAATAGACATAAGCCTGATGTCCACCAATGCTTCCGCTGCTCCCACTGACTACGACAACCCTCTGGCAGAGTCATATAGACGTGCACTTCTAAAGCCAGTTTAGAACGACGCTATACTCATCCTCCTGCCGGGTCTCACAGTCTGGAACAACAGCAATGGCAAGTCTGGGTAAACAAGAACCTCCCTGCCACTGTCCTTGAGCATACCGAAGTACCTCTCGAGTGCCTGAGGTTACCCACCATTTCTGCGGAGTGGCCAATGGAATGTCAAACCAGATTGAATCTTTAGGTTTTTATCAAATCTTCAGTAATCGTTTGTGGTTCTGGAATCACTTCCAGTTCTACCATACTCCCACTACTGTTTTCTGAAAAAAAAATCCATCTTTATTAAAACTGTGGCGAGTCAAGAACAATATCACTATTGATCTTCCAGATGGTAGAAAGTCAACCCTCGTCATAGCCCGGGTCAACCCACAAACAGCCATTACAGAAACGTGCCTTGAGTTATCTGGATTCTGGTTTTAAGCATAAGCCGGACAACTCCCCGTACCTTAACAATGTCAAGATATGAACTGTTCTATATCCAAGAAACAGAGGCACTGATTTAATTGAACCAGATTCAAATCATGCAGCTGTCTCCAGTGCATGTCAACTAAATGGAAGGAGGCCGATCAGCGTTACTCAACTTAGGAATACTTCCAATTATGAGTAACCTGAAAGAGAAGCAAGTTCTCTTAACCATTACAATCAACTGAATACCATATACAAGTATCTACATCTTCGATCACCTTGAAGAATCCCGATACTTGCAATACCTGGTTCTCTACTTTACTCTTATACCTATAACTTCTCAAAACTTGGACCCTGTGTTTCTACGAAACACATGTCTAAGAACTAGAGAAGTCATAAGTAAGCCGAATGTAGTACGAGTACCTACCCCTCTGTCCTAATGGACACTGGACAATATACAATTCTCTGTATAAGTCCCCTGAGTTTAATAACTCATTCACTGTGTGTCGCAGGTTGAAAACTGTACTTATGGTTAAGAAGAATTACACCGCTGTTCAATGCTCCTTACCTAACCATCCACTGATATAGGTAAATGTCATAAACATAATTTCAAAAAGGTATATCTCACTCTATGAAAATAGACATACAGATATATCAATTTGAAATTGGTGCACAACAACGGATATTCAAAACCAAATATTTGCCGACCGGCAAACAACCCAGGTGACTTCCTCAAATATCACCAATTACAACGAATTCCGATATAATGAGGATGATCACCTAATTCCCAATAACTTACTCCCACTCATCATCTGTAAAACCATACAGATGTGAGAATCCAACCTGATAAATACATAGCCTAGAGTAAGTGTCTAATTGGGAAATCAGTTTTCTTTTAACAGTACACAGTGAAACTGAAACATTGAAATGTTTCGATGGGGTATCCTGGTATTCCTAGTAATGTCTCTTCCATTATCCAGATTCACAACTATAACCGTATAATTCTTTGCCACTTCTCCAAATCCCTTTATATGTCTTTAGTCATTACCTTCTGTACACCCCTTTAGGCCAAATGGTTTTCTTCCTTCCCTACCGTTCGGCACCAGTCTATGGTTTGGAAGAAGACTATCCAATAAGCATAATGGGTGTACTGTCCTAATCCTAGGAGCACTCGCAATGCGAGAGAAGGTGAAGATAAAAGACAACCGAATGAACCTTATTCCTATTTCTCCTGAACCAGGATCCATCCCCGAACTGGAACAAGTTCCTTTCGAGTTCGTATATAACCATACGATGGATTATCCAATAAACTGGGATCTTCGCAGTGATGCGGAGTGTCCTGGAGAAATACAAAGGTGATTTAGGATTGGCGAAGAAATACTTGGTTTGGTCGTGAATAGCAGTCGCAATTTACTTTGCCCTCTTACTAATCCCTTGCTTTGTCTTAACTTAATACCTTCTGTACACCATTTAGGCTAATTGGTTTTCTTCATTCCCTACCGTTCGGCACCTGCCTATGGTTTGGAAGAAGACTATCCAATTTGCGTAATAGGTGTACTATCTCCTAAACCAAGGAGTACTCGCAATCTGAGAGAAGGAAAAAGGAAAAGACAACTGAATAGTCCTATTCGTTTTCTCCAGAACCAGAAACCATCCTCGAATAAATTCCTTCGAGTTCGTATATAACCATACGATGGTTTTGTCCAATGGAAGTGGACGTTCATAGTAATACGGGGTGTCCTGGAGAAAAGGGTAAAAGTAGGAGTGGCAATGAGGTTTGCAACTCTAACAATCCAAAAGCCAGTGTTAAGAAGGTTCGGTCAACTTGGTCACTGAGTCATAGTCTAGGGTCGGGTCAATGGTCGCTGCCAAAGAGAGAGAGAAAAGAAACACTCAGCGTGCACTCTAACCTAGATCAAAATGGTTATTACTTTATATAATCAGGAAAACTCCCACTGTAACGTCAAATTCTTCCCCAAACCTGAAAGAAGAATTAGCCGGGATCACCCGAGGAGTAAACCAACTCATCAGTGGGAATCGGGATCCAACTATCATCGCATGATAACGTGACGGAATCCGCTCACTCTATCACACTCCAGAAGGTATGCGCATATCTGGCAAGTTTCAGTTCTTTTGAAACTCCCGATGTGGATTTTTGCCTCATGCTCTTATGACCTTGGCGTGAGGTCAAAATATCATAAGTCACATGTCAAGTTCTACCCATCATTGTCCAGGTTAGTTTGAACCCACCCGTACATACCCTTGACGTAGGCCAAAATAGTAGTACGACTGTCCCAAACCTGTAAGTCCGTGTTGCCCACCCCGGTGCTTACGGGGAGGCAGAAAACATAATAAAAATCGGATTTTTTATGACTTAGGCAACATGGACTAAGCTTGTGAGGATCTTTGCTAAACTAAAACTAGCTAAAGTAAACTAACAACTAACAAAGTTGTAGAAAGGTTATACCTTTGATCTTTAGTCCTTCTCTCCTTGCTCTTAGGTATGGTAGAAAAGGATCACCTTGCTTGTCTTCTCCCGTCAAAGAAGGATCCACCCGAAAGCCACCACCTTTAGCTTCAACTCCAAGCTAGGAGTAACTAGAGTGCAAGAAATGCTAAGACTTGAACCCTAGAAGTGAGTAGAGAAGATCAAGAGAGGGTTTTTCTCAAGCTATTTGTTTCTCAACACATGAGAGGGAGAGAGCTTGAGGGAGAGGATGAGCAAGAGAGAGAAATAGAATGAGAGAATGAATTATTTGTGAGCCTTTCTCACTAATATGTGTGTATAATTTTTAATTGAATAATTAGCTAGATAATTATCATGGTAAATCATGACATGACCATTATCATTTCAAATTGCAAAGATCAAAAAGCATCTTCCAAAAGAAATTATGATGGTCAAAGTGTCAACCTTGGTCAACAAGTCAAAGAAGTCAAAAGGTCAACAACCACAACCATGGATAATTATTAAACTAATTACTAATTAACAATAACACACACATAAAAATTAGGGTTAATAAAATGACAACAACCATTAACCCTAATCAAGGTCCTCTCCCTCAATCTCTAGCAACTGTGCATACGCACCCGCATTCGTGATCCGAGGAACACGAACACAATGAGAAAAACCAATCTCAAATCATATACTAGGATCCGGCTTAAACCAAAGCCCGCTAGTATAGACTGTCCGGACAGCAAACGTGCACAAGTGCGCGGATGCGAACGAACCCTGTCGCAAAACCATGCGACCTCTACTCGTTTTGCCTAAAGGCGAATAGCTCTCTGTGTGGGACTCTAAAGACTCGACACTACGCTGGCAGTGGGTTTAACCACAGACCGCAAGCGGCACTAGCTGTACGTAACGGTCCCCAGGTAGATGTCGATAAGAAGACTGACGAGGTGAACCCCATCTGCACTCCTACTGAGCCTGTATGTGACAGTCTCCGTACAGTCCGGTCTGTTCGTCTGATACATCGCATGGCGGGCCTAGGGGGGCGGTGAACGTCAGTCCCCTAATAGCGGTACAAGTCGTGTCGGAGTGTAGCCCAGAACACCCTGAGATAACACTGGAAACCTACCAGTATATCTCGCTTGCCCTGGCCAGGGACTACTCGTGTAATGGCTCTCCTAGACACAGCGCGATGTCAACCCCCAATACCGGGAGAGACGAATCCTGTCTAACCGTCACTGCCTCCAAGTGCTTCGGGACTGCACCCAAAAACTACCTGTTTGCACAGCTCCTTTGAGCCGTGGTAGGGTAGTAATCAAAGTGCAGTGGGAACACACTCGAGGCGAAGTGACAGTGTCAAGTCAGCGGACTAAGCTGTACTCATGTCACCTGGGAACTGATAACTGACGATAGGTATATTACCAACCAACAGTTCCCGACGAGTCCTGTCCAGTGTACTCGTAACCTAACGAGCACCCGCATACTATCCCAAGTACGACGTACTAACGGCTGTGGGACAGACCGTCTCCCACACTGGGATGAGAAGCGCATACGCTAGTCTACTCCGGAGTATCGATGCCCTGTCTCGATAGTCCAACGACCAGGGACCTGTATAAGGATGTGCTTATAGATTACCCAGCTCCCACGAGTGCGAGCGCCATCACAACGCTGGTAATCAAGCAAAGATCCTAAGGGCTCTACTAATATGTATACCAGCAATATGCTAAAAGAAACACATGCACATATTAAAGCAGAGACAAACCAAGTAGCATACTACCATTTCGAGCAAGATTGTATATACAACTGTGAATATCCCAAGCTTCCATTAAGTAATATACAAACTAGTATGATACAGTAATGGCCTCTAGGGCATATACACTAACAATCTCCCACTTGCACTAAGGCCATGTACTGGCGTATCGAAGACCTATCATCTCGATCAGCCGCTCGAACTGAGTCTGGGGTAGGGCCTTTGTGAGTGGATCTGCAGTGTTATCCTCTGATGCAACTCTCCGGACCTCGATCTCCTGGCGATCCACGATCTCCCTGATCAGGTGATACCGCCTTAAGATGTGTCTGGATTTCTGATGGGACCTGGGTTCCTTCGCTAAAGCTATAGCCCCGTTGTTGTCGCAATACAGAGGTATTGGGTCAACAATGGACGGAACCACCTGAAGTTCTTTCAAGAACTTCCTCATCCAGACAGCTTCTTTTGCGGCATCAGATGCAGCGATGTATTCCGCTTCCATAGTCGAGTCAGCAACGGTTTCCTGTTTGGAGCTCTTCCAACACACCGCCCCTCCATTGAGGGTAAAGACAAAACCCGACATGGACTTGGAATCATCCTTGTCACTCTGGAAGCTGGAGTCAGCAAAGGCCTCAACCTGCAGGTCTTTTCCGCCATATACCAAGAACATCTCCTTAGTCCTTCTCAGGTACTTGAGAATGTTCTTTACTGCTATCCAATGTTTCTCCCCAGGGTTTGACTGATACCTGCTTACCACACTCAGTGCATAAGCCACATCCGGTCTGGTACACAACATCGCATACATTATAGAGCCTACCGCAGAAGCGTAGGGTATAATAGACATGCGATCCCTCTCCAAATCAGTCTTGGGAGACATCTCTTTGGAGAGGGTGATCCCGTGACAAGCCGGTAGATTACCGCGCTTGGAATCTTCCATACTGAATCTCTTCAGTATGGTGTCGATGTACCTGGACTGCGAGAGTCCTAATATCCTCTTGGATCTGTCACGGTAGATCCGGATACCCAGAATGTAGGAGGCATCACCCAGGTCTTTCATGGAGAACCTGTGTGACAAGAACCCCTTGACAGATTGTAGCATAGGAATGTCATTTCCTATTAAGAGAATGTCATCCACGTATAAAACGAGGAATACTACAGTTCTCGCTACAAATCTACAATAGATGCATGGTTCATCTGGATTTTTGATAAAGCCAAATTCTTTGACCGTCTCATCAAAACAGATGTTCCAACTCCGTGATGCCTGCTTGAGTCCATAAATGGACTTGAGCAACTTGCACACCTTTCCGCTGCTCCCACCCTGAATGAAACCCTCTGGCTGGTCCATATAGACACACTCCTCTAAATGACCATTTAGAAAAGCTGTCTTTACGTCCATCTGCCAAATCTCATAATCGTGGAAAGCAGCGATGGCAAGAAGGATCCGAATGGATTTCAGCATAGCTACTGGAGAAAAGGTTTCGTCATAGTCCAAACCAGGTCGCTGACGAAAACCCTTTGCTACCAGTCTAGCTTTATAGGTCTCAACCTGTCCATCTACACCAATCTTCCTTTTGAAGATCCACTTGCATCCTACGGGTTTTACCCCGTCTGGAGCAATGTCCAACGTCCATACTTTGTTGGTGTACATGGACTCCATCTCGGTCCGCATTGCATCCAGCCATTTTACCGAGTCGACGCTCTGAATGGCTTGCTTGAAGCTAGTAGGCTCATCACAATCTAGGATGCAGTCCTCTCTATCCCCGTCAATGAGGAAACCGTAGTACCTCTCGGGCGGATGAGACTGCCTACTACTCCTGCGGAGCGGCGTAGGAATGTCCTGTTCTTTTGAACCTTCTGGTTCCACTAAACTTTCAGTAATAGTTTGTGGTTCTGGAATTTCTTCCAGTTCTATTGCGCTCCTACTTAATTCTTTTTCTATGAACTGATGTTCTAGAAAGTGGGCATGGCGAGAAACAATGACTTTTTGTTCCTCTTCGTAATAGAAGTAATATCCCTTGGAGTTCTTTGGATATCCCACAAACTTGCACTGTACTGAGCGTGCCTCGAGCTTGTCCGCATGCTGCTTTTTTACAAAAGCTGGACATCCCCATGTCTTAATATGATTAAGATAGGGTTTCTTCCCACTCCATAACTCATATGGTGTGGTAGGCACAGTCTTAGTGGGAACACGGTTCAAAAGATATGCAGCTGTTTCTAGCGCATACCCCCAGAAAGATCGCGGTAACTCAGCGTTACTCATCATGGACCGTACCATATCCAATAGGGTTCGGTTCCGTCTCTCCGATACACCGTTATGTTGCGGAGTGTATGGAGGAGTAAGCTGAGAGAGAATTCCATTCTCTTTTAAATAGTTCAGGAATTCGGCACTTAAGTATTCTCCTCCTCGATCCGATCTTAGGATCTTGATACTTTTGCCGGTCTGTTTTTCTACTTCACTCTTATATTCCTGGAATTTTTCAAAAGCCTCGGATTTATGTTTCATTAAGAAGACATAACCGTACCTTGAAAAATCATCCGTAAAAGTTATGAAGTAAGAAAAACCGCTTCGCGCATGTGTAGACATTGGACCGCACACGTCGCTGTGTACGAGTCCCAAGAGCTCGCTCGCTCTTTCTCCGTGTCCAGAAAACGGAGCCTTTGTCATCTTTCCTTTGAGACAGGATTGACAAGTTGCATACGATTGATATTCGAACGAATCTAAATATCCTTCAGTATGTAACTTAGTCAATCTTCTCTCGTTGATGTGACCCAGTCTACAATGCCATAAGAAAGTTTTATTAATTTCTGGAGACTTTCTTTTGTGTGTATTCTGGATATTGAAAACCTGTGGTTGGTTTAAAACGTAAATACCGTTGTTCAATGTACCTGACCCAATCAACACTTGATTAAGGTGAATGTTCACTACATTACTTACAAATGCAAATTCATAACCTTCTTTAGATAATAAAGATACAGAAATGATATTACAGGTTGCATTTGGTACATAATAACAACTACGCAAAACCAAAAAGTGTCCATCTGATAATCCCAGGTGATAGTCCCCCACGGCCTCAGCATCCATGCTAGCACCGTTCGCAACTCTGAGGGTCATGTCACCTGTCTTCAAAACTCTACGCTTTCTCAACGCCTGCAAAGAATTACAGATATGAGATCCTGATCCGGTATCCAATACCCAGGAATTAGAGTTTATTGATAGACAATTTTCAATAACATACACACCTGAAGCTGAAGCTGCAACTCGCTTCAAATCCTGTGTTCTGGCTTTCCAAGCCTTGCAATCTTGTTTCCAGTGACCACTTTTGTGACAATAGAAGCATTCTTCCTTCCCCACCAGCTTCCCCGCTACCTTTGTTGCTTTACCCTTTCCCCTCGTATCCACTTTACCGACACCGCCTCTTGGTTTGGCGGGGGCTTTCTTCTTCTTGCCCTTGGCTTTCGCCCTGGACCTAGAAGAGGAAGATCCTCCTACAAACAAAGTGGATGTCTCCCTACCCTTCTGTAGGGTGCCCTCAGCAGTCCTCAACATGTTCAGAAGTTCGGCAAGTTCAACCTCCTTTCCTTGCATGTTGAAGTTGAGAATGAACTGGGCGTAAGTGGAAGGAAGGGACTGGAGAATCAGATCAGTATAGAGTTCATTCTCCAACGTGGTCCCGAGGTCCGCGAGCTCCTCTATGTAGCCGATCATCTTAAGCACGTGGTCCGCTACCGATGATCCGACGGCCAACCTTGCCGAAAAGAGCTTCTTCGACACTTCGTATCTTGCGATACGAGACTGCTCTCCATACAGTTCTTTTGTATGGAGAAATATGGACTCTAGGTCCATATTCTCGTGCCTCCTCTGATGATCATTGTCCATCGAGGCTAATACGAGGCATTTGGCCCTCGCGCAATCTATCTCCCATGTCTTACGGATTTCTACATCCGCGACGCTGGAGGTGGGACCTGGGACGGGGGGAGCTTTGGTGGTAAGTATATACCACAGCTTGTCATAAGTGATAGCCATCTTGACATTCCTGAGCCAATCTTTGTAGTTTGGCCCTGTCAATATGTTTTTATCTAATAGTAACTTAAGTCCGGTCATCTTGAATGGTCGCTGCAATTAGGAGAGAGAAAAGAAACACTTTAGCATGATGCTCTTGCAAGTTTAGAGTGGTTTTTAGTTTGTCTAAACTGGATGGCTCCCACTGTCTCTCGAATCCCTTCTCAAACCATAAAGAAAAGGATTAGCCGGGATCATTCTCACCGTACAATACTTGCTTAACCGTTCAGCCAGGCCAGTGTCGGTACTTCGAGGGAGGTTTTCCAACGCTTTCGCGAAGTTCCTTAATTAAGTAACCTCTTTTCCCTGTGGGCGTAGCCCCGCTAACACCTTTCTAGGCACCTACTAGGTTTATAGCATTGATCGTTAAGTGAGAGTTTTCCCGAGGAGTAGCATATACTCACAGTAGGATCGGGATCCAAATATCATCGCGTGATAAAACCGAAGGAATCCTACCAGAATCATCACACTCCAAATGGTATGCAAATCTAGCAAGTTTCAGTACTTATGAAACTCCCGATGTGGATTTTTGCCCCATGCTCTTATGACCTTGACTTTGGCCAAAATATCATAAGTCACATGTCAAGTTCTACCCGTCATTCTCCTGGTTAATTTGGACCCACCCGTACCTACCCTTGGCTTTGGCCAAAATGGCAGTATGACTGTCCCAAACCAACGCATCTATCTATGCTGCACATGAATACCCAAACGCTACCAATCACTATGCCTTGACTTTGGCCAAAATACATAGCTTGAATACTTTTGACCATTCATGTGGAATGACGGAGGGCTACGGATGGTTTTGGCGAAACCGTGAACGTAGTGAACTTGATATAATCGATGGAACGAGATAGCTTTTAAAAGGAGTGGTTCAAGCTCCGCGTTTAAAAGTTTTAGTTTTGAAAAGAACCGAGTGGTTTTCAAAGTGTTCCAATCGACTTTTACTTGGTTTATTTCTTGCATTAGTTCTTTTAATGCGTCCCATCATTTAATCCTACCATTGCAGAAAACAACCAAAATATGACGTACGCTTATGCCATTCGCATTCGCCACGGGGCCCCGTCATCACCCGTTAGGTTACTTAACTAACGACAGAGCGGGGGCTGGGCTAGCGCGGCTGTAAAACATAAGCAACGCCTAAATAGTTATTATATATAAATATATAGCAATGATAGACATTACAGATCACAGATGAATACATTGGATATACTAGGAATCCGCAATGCGTTCGAGCCTGCAACGCAAAGCGGATTACACGGTCGCGGTGAATAGCCAATACCCCACCCAAGACCCCTACGGGTGCGGCAAACTACCCGCCAAGCACCCGAAGCGAAGCAACCTCCCTCACCACCGTGAGTAGGCCACTCGGCGCTTCGAGATACCCGGTAGTTTGTGCACCCCCTCCATGGGTCTATCCTAGGAGCAAAAACAGTAAAAAGAATTATACAATGACGGCTACAACCCCGACCCGGTTGTGCGGCCATACAAAGAATATTATTACATCAATTTACATGTTACAAATGAATGAAAGAAAATAACACTCATCTCACATCCAACCCGGCTATTCACCCGCGACAATCCAATCCATTCATATCCACAAACCAACAATCACAGATCACAGAGATGTATAACCCCGACTAATCGTCTTATAGCGATTAGCCGACGTTCAATACATGCAAGCATTACAGATATAACCGATGTAGTTAAAGTGTAGTGAAGTTCCGAAAAATACGGATTTATAGGCCCCCAAAAGTAAATTTTAGTTCTGGAAAATCTGGGCATATATTATATATCCTAAAAATCCTAAAACCAACTCAGAAACAATCTGCACCAAAAACGATACAGAGAGTTGACAAGACGGCCGCGCTTCCGCGGCAAGATCTTCCTTATGCCGCGGAAGCGCGGTCCTCTTGGCTCCTCTCTGGTTCGTATTTGGTGGTGTTTCACACAAAACCCTGAGACAATTTTACAAGTATACAGTTTTTCATTTTAACCAGGAAAAATTTTAACAGAAAGTTGGATTTTGAAAAAGTTTGGTTTTAGGGTTTTTTCGGTTTCGAAACTTCGTTACACTTAACTACTTAGCTAGTTTGAGTTTAGTTAGGCTCTGATACCACTGTAAGTCCGTGTTGCCCACCCCGGTGCTTACGGGGAGGCAGAAAACATAATAAAAATCGGATTTTTTATGACTTAGGCAACATGGACTAAGCTTGTGAGGATCTTTGCTAAACTAAAACTAGCTAAAGTAAACTAACAACTAACAAAGTTGTAGAAAGGTTATACCTTTGATCTTTAGTCCTTCTCTCCTTGCTCTTAGGTATGGTAGAAAAGGATCACCTTGCTTGTCTTCTCCCGTCAAAGAAGGATCCACCCGAAAGCCACCACCTTTAGCTTCAACTCCAAGCTAGGAGTAACTAGAGTGCAAGAAATGCTAAGACTTGAACCCTAGAAGTGAGTAGAGAAGATCAAGAGAGGGTTTTTCTCAAGCTATTTGTTTCTCAACACATGAGAGGGAGAGAGCTTGAGGGAGAGGATGAGCAAGAGAGAGAAATAGAATGAGAGAATGAATTATTTGTGAGCCTTTCTCACTAATATGTGTGTATAATTTTTAATTGAATAATTAGCTAGATAATTATCATGGTAAATCATGACATGACCATTATCATTTCAAATTGCAAAGATCAAAAAGCATCTTCCAAAAGAAATTATGATGGTCAAAGTGTCAACCTTGGTCAACAAGTCAAAGAAGTCAAAAGGTCAACAACCACAACCATGGATAATTATTAAACTAATTACTAATTAACAATAACACACACATAAAAATTAGGGTTAATAAAATGACAACAACCATTAACCCTAATCAAGGTCCTCTCCCTCAATCTCTAGCAACTGTGCATACGCACCCGCATTCGTGATCCGAGGAACACGAACACAATGAGAAAAACCAATCTCAAATCATATACTAGGATCCGGCTTAAACCAAAGCCCGCTAGTATAGACTGTCCGGACAGCAAACGTGCACAAGTGCGCGGATGCGAACGAACCCTGTCGCAAAACCATGCGACCTCTACTCGTTTTGCCTAAAGGCGAATAGCTCTCTGTGTGGGACTCTAAAGACTCGACACTACGCTGGCAGTGGGTTTAACCACAGACCGCAAGCGGCACTAGCTGTACGTAACGGTCCCCAGGTAGATGTCGATAAGAAGACTGACGAGGTGAACCCCATCTGCACTCCTACTGAGCCTGTATGTGACAGTCTCCGTACAGTCCGGTCTGTTCGTCTGATACATCGCATGGCGGGCCTAGGGGGGCGGTGAACGTCAGTCCCCTAATAGCGGTACAAGTCGTGTCGGAGTGTAGCCCAGAACACCCTGAGATAACACTGGAAACCTACCAGTATATCTCGCTTGCCCTGGCCAGGGACTACTCGTGTAATGGCTCTCCTAGACACAGCGCGATGTCAACCCCCAATACCGGGAGAGACGAATCCTGTCTAACCGTCACTGCCTCCAAGTGCTTCGGGACTGCACCCAAAAACTACCTGTTTGCACAGCTCCTTTGAGCCGTGGTAGGGTAGTAATCAAAGTGCAGTGGGAACACACTCGAGGCGAAGTGACAGTGTCAAGTCAGCGGACTAAGCTGTACTCATGTCACCTGGGAACTGATAACTGACGATAGGTATATTACCAACCAACAGTTCCCGACGAGTCCTGTCCAGTGTACTCGTAACCTAACGAGCACCCGCATACTATCCCAAGTACGACGTACTAACGGCTGTGGGACAGACCGTCTCCCACACTGGGATGAGAAGCGCATACGCTAGTCTACTCCGGAGTATCGATGCCCTGTCTCGATAGTCCAACGACCAGGGACCTGTATAAGGATGTGCTTATAGATTACCCAGCTCCCACGAGTGCGAGCGCCATCACAACGCTGGTAATCAAGCAAAGATCCTAAGGGCTCTACTAATATGTATACCAGCAATATGCTAAAAGAAACACATGCACATATTAAAGCAGAGACAAACCAAGTAGCATACTACCATTTCGAGCAAGATTGTATATACAACTGTGAATATCCCAAGCTTCCATTAAGTAATATACAAACTAGTATGATACAGTAATGGCCTCTAGGGCATATACACTAACAAAACCAACGCATCTATCTATGCAACAGATAAATACCCGGCAGCTACTAAACACTATGCCTTGGCGTGAGGTCAAAATACATAGCTTGAATACCACCGAATATTTAACTGAAATGATGGAGGGCTACGACTGGTTTCTGGCGAAAACCTTTAACGTAATGAACTTGATATCGTTGAAGGAACGGATAGCTTTTTAGAAAATATAGTAACGAAAAACCTTCGCTAAAGAGGTCACTCCCGGTGAAGGGATCTCGGCTCTTTCCCCGTAGAATGAGGTGCAGGATATTCCAACTGAATACCACGATGCAAAGCAAAAGTAATCGGCTATAGTGAAGTTATTGCCCTGACGCAAACTTTTGTCCAAGGGGTCACTCCCGGTGAAGGGATCTCGGCCCTTGCCTCGTCGACTGAGGAGCAGGATATTCCAACTGAATACCACGATGCAAAACAAAAGAGAACGCCCTTGCAATAACAGCTTTTTGAAAAGTGTTCCAACAACATCAGAATATGTTTGTTTATCTTGCATTGATCCGAATCAACGCAGTCCCATCAATTGATCACACCACAAAGAACGAAAATATACTGACGTACGTATATGCCATCCGCATTCGCCACTGGGTCCCGTCATTACCCGTTAGGTTAGCTAACTAATGACAGAGCGGGGACTGGACTAGCGCGGATGCAAAACATATACAACATCTACTAATATATATACCAATATATAATATTTCGCTCAAGGCGTGATAAAAAGCAGCATCACAGAACTGTATAGCAACACAGATCAATACAGATATCTGGGATCCCCGGGTTTCACAGAGCCGCTGCTGAAACCCGACGTTCCCCTGGTCGTGTGGATAGCCTGTGCAATGAAATCCTAGACCCCTACGGGCGCGGCAAGTTACCCGCCAAAACCTGAAGCGAGGCAGCCCCCTTCAGCAACGTGAATGGACCACCCAGCACTTCACGGAATCCGGTAACTTGGGCACCCCTCCTGGGTCAACCTATACCCTCTACGAGTGCGGCGAATAGCCCGCCAATTCTAGAGTAAAGCCTCTCCGTCTCAACGCCATGAGATGCGGGCTTGTTGCCCTCTAGAACCCGGCTATCCGTGCACCCCTCCATGGGGTAATCCTAGTACAGAAAATAAAATATACATACAACGGGTACATCGACCGCAACCTGGTCGCGCCCCAAAATAATAATACAAACAGGCAGTGACGGCAGTCCACATGTCGGACGCTCGCCCCGCAATATCAAATATACATATAAAAACAAAACTGTACTAACATTGCATCCAGGCTATCCCCCACGACCGATCCGCAACATCACAGCAACATACAGAACATCAACGTGAATGTCACGTTCGCAAATCCGTCTAACCGGGCTATAGCAGTTAGACGGGATTTACCGATCAAGTGGCATTCACGGTCGCAGATATAATGTAAATACTGTGAACTGGCATGTTTAAATTATCCAATCGAACAAATTTATCAAAGTGGGCCCCAAGCAGTACTGTAGCACATACAGAAAATCTGGGCCCAAAAAGAATGTTCCAAAAACCCTATTTCAGCGACTAGGACCCACTGGAAAAAATTGGTGCAATGAAGCTATATTACTGCGGCGGAACCGCGGCCAAAGTGGGGTTATGGCCGCGGTTCCGTGGCCGTATAGTCGAATTGGGTCACCAAATTTTTGCAGTGTTCTTACAATTCTCTACACATGTTTCTGCAACACCCTGAAAAAATTTTGAAGCTTAAAAAAATTTCGACAGAAACTTGTATACTTGAAATCGGGTTTTCCGACAAATCCGTTCGATCGAGCTTTAAACATACAAGAGCAAGCTAGGCATGGTTAATGGCGTGGCTCTGATACCAATGTAAGTCCGCGGGGGCGCCCCGGCCGTCGATCCGACGCCGGAAACGCGGAAACAAAAACTTTGCAAAAACTAGCAAACCGGCAACACCGCGCACTTTTCACCCGGATCGGGCCATTAACCTAGCTACTAGCAAACAAGAAAAGAGTAGAGAAGCTATACCAAGCGATCCGTATCCTTCGGTCTTCGTCTCCACTCCGATCTCCCGCGGAATCTCCGTCCGTCTCGTTCTCGTCGGAAAAGGCACCACGTAGCCGAATACTTTTACGGGCTCCCACCTCTTAACCGAGGCAACTCGGGCGCGAAGTTGGCTAGCCGACGCGTCCAAGATTTGCTGTAGACAAGTGTAGAATGGTTGTCTCTTTTGGGGTATAAGAAGTTGCCTTGATGATGGAGGTGGAGAAAACAACTAAGGAGATGAGCTATAGAATTTGGTGGCAAGAATGAGATATATCAATTTTCCTCTCTCAATCAAATGAACCTCTCCCTCTCACTAGTGTGGCCGGCCCCATGAATGGAATGGTGGAGAAATTCCAAAAGGAATCTTAATCAAGAGAAGGAAAAAGGAATAATACAATATAGAAAAATGGTCACACCACTTTCTCTTCTCATCAAATCAAATGACCGTCACATGAAAGCAAAAATGAAATGGACAAGGAAAGCATCTCATGATGAAGAGGCCACAAACATGCAAGATACCCCTCCACAAAAAAGTTAATTGCAAACTTGCAATTAACCCCCTACATCAAAAAGTCCGGCCGTGAAGAAATAAAAGAAAACCGGCCGGAACGGAATGCAAGCTGGCAACTTCAGAAAACTGATCCCGTAATAAATTACAGGAAAACCCCACTACTGCAAATACATGCCCGCATTTGTATTCCCACTGAACACAAATGTAAAGAGACAAAACTACACTATCTAAAACTAGAATCCGGCTTAAGCCAAAGCCGGCTAGTAAAAACCGTCCAATCACGATCCGTGCAATACCGCACGTATCTGATCGAACCCTGCCATATCTCCATACGGCCTCAACAGCGTTTCGCCCGAAACCTGAGTAACTGAGTGTGGTGGACTCTAAAGACTCGTCAATACAATGGCTGTGGATTTAACCACTAGCACGTCAGAGGTATAAGTCAATATGTAACGGGCTACCAGGTATTGACTAAAAGGGACGTCGATAAGAGAACTCATCCTGACACCCTACTGAGGCTGTCAGTGACAATATTCGTACAGTCCGGTCCGTTCATCTATGAGCATCGCATGGCGGGCCTAGGGGGTTGGTAAAAGTCAGACCCCCAATAGCGGTACAAGTCGTGTCGGAGTGTAGCCCAGAACACCCTGAGATACTACTGGAATACCTACCAGCAAATCTCCTGCCTTGGCCAAGGACTTTTCATGTTCTGTCTCTCCTAGACACAGCGTGACCTCACCCCCAATACCGGGAGAGACGAACCCCTGCAGATCCGCTCACTGCCTCTATGTGGCTCGGGACTGTACCCAACTAAAACCTGTTTGCACGACTCCTTTGAGCCGTGGTAGGGTAGTAATCAAAGCACAGTGGGAACTCACACGAGACAAATGACGATCTCAGGTCGATGAACTAACCTGTACACATGTCACCAGGGAACTGCTATCTGACGTCTGGTATAATCTCAACTAGCAGGTTCCCGGCGAGTCCTGTCCGGTGTACTCATAACCCAATGAGCACCTGTATACATCTTAGGTGAACCAACTGACACCAGTGGCTTGTGAGACCAGCCACCGCCCCTCGTCGGGGTCTCAACTGTATACACTAGTCTACTCTGGAGTATCGATGCCCTGTCTCGAAACTCCCACGACTAGGGACCTTTTAAGGATGTGCTTATAGACTCCAGCTCTCACTTATATGATCGCCCTCATACTGCTGGTAGTCAAGCAAGAATCCTAGGGGCTCTATCAACGTGTAATAGCGATTCGTAAGGTCACCTAAAGCAGTACACGATGATAAAGATAAACCAGATAGCATATTATCATCTCGAGTAAGACTGTCCTACTGAGACAGGTCCTCCCCTCAATCATTGCAATCACGTGCCTGTGATCCAATAATTGACTCTGAGGGCACTATCTCCAACAACATTATCCTCCAATATAGAATTATATCCTTCTTTAACTCATTAAAGAAACTGACGTAATGTTGTATATCAGGTTCGGTATGTAATAACATTCGTTCAGAATCAATGTATTAATACAAGGTGATATTTGCCAACTGATTTGGTTGCAACACTTTCACCATTCTCTACAGTTAGAGACATATCACTCATTCCCAGTTCTGCACCTATCTGTAGCCCATGTAACATATTACATATGCGGCATTCTGATCCGGTATCACATACCCAGGATGTAGAGGATACTGAGAAACAGTTCTCGGTAATGACACACTCGAAGAAGATGCATCAACATGCACATTCCTCGAATGGGTTGCATAGGTATCCTGATATTCCCCTATTTCCTGCTCAGTCTTATAACAATTATAAGAAAGAACGGAACCAACGTTCCCCAGCTCAGTATAATAAGCAGGTTCGGTCAATGCATCCATATTATTATCTTGATTAAGGTGTGACACGGTTGCTACCAGGAGAGAGAGAAGAAAACACTCTGCGTGCGCTCTTGCAAGATCAGATTGCTTATTATTTTATCTAATCAGGATGTCTCCCACTGTTTTTATCAAATCTTCCTTCAAACCCTAAAAGGTAAGACTAGCCGGGATTAATTACACCCTACAAGTTCGCTAATCTTTCGGCCAGGCCAGTGTCGGTAGTTTGAGGGAGGTTCCCCATGCTTTCGCACGAACCTAAATAAAATAAACCTCGTTTTCCCAGGGGCGTAACCCCATTAACACCTTTCTAGACACCTACTTGATCGGCTAATTGTAATGTGTAAAACTTTCCCAGGAGTAACACTTACTCGCAGTGGGTATCGGGATCCAACTATCTCATAGAAGGTATGCAATCTCATTACAAATTTCAACACTTGAAATTCCCGATAATATTCTACCCCTAGCGTCCTATGACCTTGACGGAGGTCAACAAACCATAGGCTGCTAGTCAAGTTCAACCCGTACATTTCATGATTGAATTAAACCCACCCGCACGACCCTTAACGGAGGTCAACAAGGCCGCACGACTATCTTAATCCAATCGCATCGTATGAAACAAATAAGCACTAGTCAGCTACCGCACACTACGCCTTGACGGAGGTCAACAAACGTAGCATGAATACTAAATAGCACTTATCTGAAATGACGGAGGGCTACGACAGGTTTTTAAGAAAACCTTTGGCGTAATGAACTTGATATCGTTGTAGAATCGAGTGATTTTGAAAAGGAGTGTTTTTGAGGCCTTTACTAGTTCTGCTAAAGAGGTCACTCCCGGTGAAGGGATCTCGGCTCTTTCCTCATTGAATGAAGTGCTGGATATTTCACAAATACCACTATGCAAAATAAGAACTAAAAAAGCAATCAAAAGACAAACCGAGTGGGTTGTAGCATCTGCCAGTTTCGCTAAAGAGGTCACTCCTGGTGAAGGGATCTCGGCTCTTTCCTTATCGAATAAGGTGCAAGATATTCTACAAGGAAAACCGCTATGCAAAGCAAGAACTAGAGCTACCAGTTTTTTTAAAACAAGTTTCTACAACATCTTTAGTTTTCATTTATTTCATTAATCTCATTAACGAAGTCCCATCAATTATGCTTCCTAAGCATCATATAAGAAACGAAAGCATCAATATTTATTATATCTCATATATATAATATAAGCAATCATCTCAACATATCAGGTGATCACATCACAGAATATCAGCAACAGAAGAACACATATGAAATATTGGATATACTAGGAATTCCGTATTTTAATTAAGCCAATAAAAAACGCGGATTCCACATTCGCGATGAATAGCCAAACCCACATCCCTAAATCCCTACGAGAGCAGCAAGCAACCCTACCAATTCTAGAGTTAGGAGACACGGTCTCGACTCCTCGAGATGGTCTCCCACTGGACCCTAGAACCCGGTTACTTGTGCTCCCCACCGGAGAACTGCTATCTGACGATAGGTATAATACCATCTAAGAGTTCTCGGCGAGTCCGTCCAGTATACCCAGTCTCCACTGAGCACCCGTATACCTTCTTTGATGTCAAACACCAATGGATGTGGGATCATCCATCGCCTATCATATGGGTCAAGAAGCGCATACGCTAGTCTACTCTAGAGTATCGATGCCCTGTCTCGATCTCCCACGAATAGAAACTTTTGAAGGATGTACTTACTGATTACCCTGTCCCCACTAGTATGATCTGCATCATAATCCTGGTAGTCAAGTACTCATCCTAAGGGCTTTATCAACATGTAATAGAGAGACAACAAGTGTACATGTTAAGATAAAGTTCAACCAGATAGCATACTATCATGTCGAGCAAGAAAGTCCTCCCTATATATGTCCAAGCATCCACTACAATATACATCACATGTACAGTAATGGCCTCTAGGGCATACATATAACTAACAGACCCAACTAGTTTCGAGCAGGCCATCACAAATGGAGACTCTGTGAAATGGCTGGATGCTATGCGATCTGAGATGGAATCCATGTACACCAACAAAGTATGGACTTTGGAAGTTGCTCCTAAAGGGGTAAAACCCATCAGGAGCAAATGGATCTTTAAGAAGAAACTTGGTGTAAATGGAAAGGTTGAGACCTTCAAAGCTAGACTTGTAGCAAAAGGTTTTCATCAACGACCAGGTGTCGATTATGATGGAACATTTTCTCCAGTGGCTATGCTTAAGTCCATCAGGATCCTACTTGCCATTGCTGCATACCATGATAACGAAATCTGGCAGATGGACGTCAAAACCGCTTTTCTAAATAGAGATTTAGAAGGGAGCGTATACATGACACAACCAGAGGGCTTTGTAGATAGTGGGAGCAGCGGAAAGGTGTGCAAGATCCTTAAATCAATTTACGGATTAAAGCAGGCATCGCAGAGCTGGAACATTTGTTTTTATGTGGCGATCAAAGAGTTTGACTTCATCAAAAACGTAGATGAACCTTGTATATACAAAAAGGTAGTAGAGAGTAAGGTTGTCTTCCTCGTATTGTATATGGATGACATACTCTTGATAGGAAATGATGTTCCTATGCTACACTCGGTTAAGCTCTTCTTATCACAAAAATTCTCCATGAAAGATCTAGGTGATGCCTCCTACATCCTAGGGATTAAGATCTATAGAGATAGATCTAAACAGATGTTGGGATTGTCCCAATCTAGGTACATTGACACCATACTAAAAAGGTTTATTATGGAAGATTCTAAGCGTAGTAGTTTAACCACTTGCTTTGGAATCACTCTCTCCAAAGAGATGTCTCCCAAGACTGATTTGGAAAGGGCTCGCATTCAAGGGATACCCTATGCTTCGGCAGTCGGGTCTATCATGTATGCAATGTTGTGTACCATACTGGATGTAGCTTACATGCTTAGTGTGATAAGTAGGTATCAATCGGATCCTGGAGAGAATCACCGGACAGCTGTGAAGAACATTCTTAAGTACTTGAGAAGGACTAAAGAAATGTTTTTGGTGTATGGTAACGGTGAACTCCAGGTGGAGTCCTTTACCAATTCGAGCTTTCAGAGTGATAAGGATGACAATAAGTCGGTCTCGGGTTTTGTCTTTACCCTCAATGGAGGGGCGGTATGTTGGATGCGTTCCAAGCAAGATATCGTGGCAGACTCAACGATAGAGACTGAATACATCGCTGCTAACGATGCTACCAAAGAGGCTGTCTGGATGAAGAAGTTCATAACTGAACTTGGTGTGGTTCCATCCACTGTGCATCCAATGCCTTTGTATTATGATAACAATGGAGCTGTGCCTTTGGCCAAGAAACCCCGGTCCCATTAGCGATCCAGACATATTCTTAGGCGGTATCACCTGATCCGGAAGACATTTGATCGCCGAGAGATCGAGGTCAGGAGAGTTAACATGAAGAACAACACGGCGGATCCACTCACGAAGGCCCTACTCCAGACGCAATTTGAGAGACTTTTTGGGATGCTGGGTATGAGATATTACAACAACTGGCCTTAGTGAAAGTGGGAGATTGTTAGTCATATGTATGCCCTAGAGGCCATTATTGTACATTATTGTGTATTATAGTGGATACTTGGACACACGCGCGCGCGCGCGCACACATATATTGGACTTTCTTGCTCGACATGATAGTATGCTATCTGGTTGCTCTTTATCTTAACATGTTCACTTGTATTATTATACTGTCTTTCTGATACATATTGATAAAGCCTTTAGGATATGTACTTGACTGCCAGGACTATGATGCAGATCATACTAGTGGGTAACATTTTAGAAAATATAAAATATTATTTTTGGGAATTTAATATTAAAATAATATTTTTCCCGAAAACTGCCCGATTTGCGAAATTGGGGTTTTCGAAAAAGGGTATAAATATATACCAATAATTATGAAATAAATAGAAATTAAAATTATTTATTCATTTAAAAATATATTTAAAGGATTTGGCATTTAAAAAAATTATTATATGCAATTTTGATAAAAACCCGATTAGTGCACTGCTAATCGCGATTAAGCCAAATCCGCATTTCTATAGTTTTTCATAGCTAGTGAACCATGTCATGTTATGTGGTGATTACATGTTGTGTTCTCGTGTTATTTTGTGTATTTTTTGACTTGGGTTTCTAATAAAAAGAAAAGGGTAAGAAGAGAAAGGGTAAACGGGTAATATTGAGAGAGGGTGGGTGAAAATAAGAGAGGAGAGAGAGAAGGGCTGCCTCATTCCAAACCCCCCATCATTTTATTCTTCTTCTTCTTCCTCTCTTCCCTCCACCTTCACCCCATGATATCACCTCAAATCTTTGATCAAAACCCTAATTCCCTTTCACAAAAATTGATCCCCTCAACGCCCTCTACACATTGGACCAAGAAAAGTGAGATTTCGACCACCTTGAGGGTTTTTCTTGGGTTGCCCAAGTGAGGTAATTTCATCACCCTTAGCATAGTATTTCATTCACCTTACCTTTCATGCAAGTTTAGAGGTGAAATTGTGATGTTTAATGAGCTTTGGGAAACCCTAGTAAAGGGTTTGAGTGCTGTTTGAAAATTGGTGATGTTGTGGCTGTTAATTAGACTTGGGTGCTGTTTAATGACCTGGACCAGAGCTTAGAAACCCGAAACACGGAATTTAGAAACCGCGACATCGGATAAATGTGTGAATTGTGAGGGTATTTTGGAATCTGGAGCAACCCGGGGACATTAGAAATGATTTTGCAATTACTGGGAGTCGTACAGGCACCTAGGAAGCTACCACCAAGACCTGAGCCCCATCCCCTGTACCCAGGCCGCAAATAAATTCAATCTGGCCGCAAATTGTGGCCACGCTAGGTTGGAATGGCTTCGTATTTGTTCTGGGGTCCCTTTAGATGTAAATTAGACCCTCTATGTATGCAGAATTGACCAATTTGGATTAGGGTAAAATCTGGGACCATTTCCATGAGTTGGTGCATTGTTTTACGACTTCATTTTTACTTGATTTTGGTATTTGGTATTGTATTTCCATCATGTGGCGTTTGGACATCCACGACCAGGGTTTTTGGTCGTGTTTTGCACAAAAAGCTATAGGTTCTAACCTATGAGCGCACCGTGCGCCGTATCGGTTTTCTGCCTTGATTTTAATATGCATTGCTATGGTTTATTCTTGTAGATACCTTTACATGGACTTCAAGGCGACAGAGCGTGGCGTCATCGACTTCGGCAAACAAGAACCAAGGTGAGTGGATCTATATCCACGGGTGAAGTCGGGTGGATGGCGAATAGCACCCCCGCAAAGTTTTGATGGAAAAATGATTTATAGAATATGGTTAGGAAACCTAGATTAGGAAACTAGGGTTAGAATGAGGATAGCTACGAAACCATATTAGAAACTAGAGGATGATAGAAGTGATATGTTACTACTATCATAGGACGACGTCTAGCGATATTGCCGTTTAGGGTACTGTAGAACTAGATAGTCGATGTAGATACGTCATCCGAACCATACCTTTTTCTAAACCGAAGAATCGTATGTATCTTTTAAATATATACCTTGAGGGATGTTACAGATTTTCAAATGATATCTTTTCTTAAAAACACCGTAACCCCTATTTTCAAAACTACGATTCACTTCTTGAAAAATCTAATTGTATGGTTCGGGTGTGTATGTAGATTAGATACTTACACTTAGTAGGGATAGAATGTTTATGTAAATTCGATTTGATGTGTGAAATAAATGCGATGATGAATATAAGACATATATGATGATATGATGATATGATGATATGTTGGTATACGGACGCGAGTCGATCGAGATGATTTATACCCTGCCGGTCCCCTGATATGAGATTATTGCGGATGTGACCTGGGATAGAGGTACATAGATATATATACACATATAAAATGTTCTGAATCATGGATGATTGGCCGTACATGATATTGGGCCGTACCCTCATTTGTCTTATAGGATGATAGGATCCTTTTTGGTTGATGCTGCCGTACGATGATTTTCCGTGCGTGATGAGTTTAACTTGATGTTTGATCCATACCCTTGACTAGAGGATGCCGTACGATGGATTATACCGTACGTGATGCTGTGAGGCTAGATACCGATTGATAGATTCACCGACTCGGACCTATGATAGTTATGTATACCTTATAGCTTTTAGCTGATGATTTGCCTTATGCTGCATTCATGATATTATCATTGCATTGCATGTACCTGTGATAGTACACCTGCACCATTATCGATGATGCGCATGTTACACGTACACAGATTGTAGGCTCACACACTTCATCATCGATAATTGTCATGTCACTACACAGTAGAATTGCTGCATCATGAAATGACTCTTCGCATAACATGCTTGCATACATCTATACTTGCGGATATACACACTTGTATATCCATATTGGTGCACATATACATTGATACATCTATACTTGCGGATATACACACTTATATATCTATATTGGTGCACATATACATTGATACATCTATACTTGCGGATATACACACTTGTATATCCATATTGGTGCACATATACATTGATACATCTATACTTGCGTATATACACACTTGTATATCCATATTGGTGCACATATACATTGATACATCTATACTTGCGGATATACACACTTGTATATCCATATTGGTGCACATATACATTGATACATCTATACTTGCGGATATACACACTTGTATATCCATATTGGTGCACATATACATTGATACATCTATACTTGCGGAGATACACATTTGTATATCCATATTGGTACACATATACATTGATATATTCATGCTTGCGCACATACACATTGTATATCCACATTGGTGCACACATACATTGATATATCCATACTTGGGCATATACACATTTGTATATCTATATTGGTGCACACATACATTGGTACATCTATACTTGCGCATATACATATTGTACCTACATAGATCACTGGTTTTATTGGGAGATTAGGAACCGCATGTTATATTTTAAAAACTGGAATCATTTTAAAAGAGCGGTTTCCCCTTAATGTGTCATATCACTGTTCCAGGTTGCATGATATATTGATATGCTTACATTTCTGTTATATGTCGCATACATCATGCTTTACGCTTTTACGCATTGAGATATGCGGTTTTTCATCAGATTTCTGGATTTGAGAACCGTGGCTATTTCAAAAGAAAGCATGTATTGTTTTAAAAACCCGGTTTCTCTTGAGGGTCCATAGAATTACCTGCATGTTCTTCCGAATATCTTAAACTTGGGAAAATGTGTAACACCTTAGATTTCGATTAGTGTTAGTTTAGACGATAATACGGGTTGTTTGGTAAAAAATTTACCAATTTGGGTTCCTCGCATTTTATTATATTTAATTAATAATTTATTTTTATTTGTTATGGCATGCATACACATGTGCATGTTTATGTGAGGGTTTGTTTGTGCTAATCTAGATTAGTGACCATGACAACTTAACCCTAATATAATCTTTTGCTTTATCCTGATCCTTGTTTTAATCTTATCCTTAACCTTTTCCCTAGATATTTGTTAAGAGAAAAGATATTTTCATTTGGGTTTTGTTTTGGAGAAGAGGTGGCATGGTGAGTTGTGTGAATGCATTAATGGTGATTTAATGCAAAGGGTACACTCACCTCACTCTCATCCTACTCCCACCTCCCTCTCTCATCATCCTAACACTCTCTCATTTTCTCTATCTCTTTTCATTTCCTCTTCATCACTCTTTTCTAAACTGAACACTTCACTAATCCATCACAAATCCATCACAAACTTCACAAAATCTCACCAAAATCACACCTTTTGCCTTGATTTGCTTATTGGATGCCTTGGAGCTTGGAAAGCTAGGATCTTTGAGTTCTTTTCGTTAGGTAATGATCTCTTTCTGTTAGTTAAGTGTTTATTGTGTAGCGTAGCTTATTAGTTTCAGTTTAGAACGCGTATAGTTTCGTTTCGGGTAAATATCGTATTTTTAGTGTAGTTTTGGGGTCTCGGATGATCTGCTATCAAATTAGGCATTTGTGGAAAAAGTTCCTATCACAGTGACCTAGTGTAGTGATCTAGAACTTACCCTCAAAATACGAGCCCATTCCCTTCTTGGATGGCCGCAGATTTAATGGTTCTGGCCGCAGATTTAATGGTTCTGGCCGCAATTTGTGGCCAGAGTGGGGGCTGAGGTGGTGGGTTTTGGTGTAGGGGTCTCTAGGGTTGTATGTGGTCTCGTGGTACTTGCAACTTTTACAGATTGTTGGTATAGCAAAATCTGGGATCACTTGCTTATTTTCTTGTGTTTCGTTTCACGCGTTACGTTATCCGATACGGTTCGTGTTCTGTGTTGCTGTTGCTCTGAGTTGGTTTCGTTGTGTCACTATGCACGTTAGCCACAATACGAACACTTGAGAGTAGGTTTTGTGTTGTCGCGTTGGTCAGCGTAGTTTGTATGTGTTTTGGGTCTATTGCTAATATATACTTGTTTTGTTGTGTTATGCTTTAGGTTCGCAGGCGGGGACTTCGGGCGCTGCGAAGAAGGGGAAACAGGTGGTAGGCTTTACTTAGCCAGGAGCGTTGGTGAGTATATTTAACATCTACAGGGGAATCGTCCGCATGGCGTTACGCGTCTGGGCTAGAGATGATATGATATTATCGTATATTCTATTGCATATATAGAGTTGCGCATACAACTTATTGCCTATTTACTAGTTGTGCTTGGACTTGGACCCTTAGGACACCACACTATTATTGACGGCTCATGTTGCACGAGCACTAATTGTATGTCACACACACCGTCAATAATTGTCATGATACGCACAACACTCATACATATATGATACTGTATTGTTTAGGAATATTGAGACTTGATCCTTATTTTCCTTCGTGCATATGACATATAGCATACCTGTATACTTACATGCTTACACATATGCCTTGACATGCTTACATGCTAGTTATCCATATACCTATATGGTATTGTACCATTAGAGATAGGTATATCCACATATGAGACATAACTACATGTACATCTTGCATACATACTTACACTTATACCTGGAGGGTATATTACATCATTACTGATAGGTAGATACATATACCTTGTTATACTTACATATTTACACATATATCTGGCTATAGCTACATGTTCACCTTTATTTGATGTTGTATGGACTTGGAGAAATTAGGCACCGCATGATATATATATATATATATATATATATATATATATATATATATATTTACTTGTTGCAGTTAAATAGCGGTTTTTCTTTTATATGCTCATATTACTGTTTCATGTTGCATATATTACATTCATGGATTTCATATGATGTTCTCCGATATTTTTATTCCTATGTATATATAACAGTGGAATGGGACGCTATTATATATATATATATATATATATATATATATTAGTGGAATGGGACGCTAATATATATGTATTGATTTATGCAAGTATTCTTATTCTTTACTTGATATTTGGATGCATCCACTCAGAGATTTGTTTTAGTACCAATACGGGGATTGAGAGTGTCGGTGTTTGGCACTTAAGATTCGAAGGACGTATAAATTGATATGGGGATCGAGAGTGTCGGTGTTTGGCATTTAAGATTCGAAGGAAGTATAATACCGATACGGGGATCGAGAGTGTCGATGTTGGGCACTTAAGATTCAAAGGACGTATAAACCAATATGGGGATCAAGAGTGTCGATGTTGGGCACTTAAGATTCGAAGGACGTATAAATCTGTTTTGGATCATAAGTGTCGATGTTGGGCACTTAGGATTCGCTGTTTTGGATCATGAGTGTCGGTGTTTGGCACTTAGGATTCGCTGAGACTTACAGGATATATGAGATTTACTTGATTTTGGACACTGGATATATGAGATTATTTGATATTGGACACTATAGGAAATATGATATTTACTTGATTTTGTACATTCAGGATATATGAGATTTACTTGATATTGTACATTCAGGAATTATGAGACTTACATGATATGAGAGCCAATTTGGGGGCTGATTTGAGAAAATTGGGATTTGGATTGTCTTGATAGACTTTGGTCCTGCCACGAGGTCAGGATTCCGTGGGAATGACATGTTTTATCCCATACTCCTCATTTATTGTTTATGCACTGCTTCATGTATTAGTAGTACTTGATAGAGTACCTTTCATGACTGTTGCATTTACATACTGTTATTTTATATGCATTGCTTCATGTATTAGTAGTACCTGATAGAGTACCTTATATGATTGTTGCTTACAGATTGTCATATTATTGCTTCATGTATTAGTTGTACTTGCTAGTGTACCTTTCATGACTGTTGCATACATATGAACATTTATTGCTATTAGTTGCATATGTTAAATTCGCGCTGTACGTGCATACTTGCGATTACCTGCATATATTATTTACTAATCACGAGTTGGCAACTCACCCCCGTTGTGCCACAGTATTTTGCAGGTTGTTCCTCAGAGTAGTCAGAGGCAGGGCTATTCTCATCTATCGTATCATCTTTTGCTGCGGATACCGCTTCGGCTCACAGTGTGCAGTTTTTCTTTAGGTGGGTTTTGTGGTTATCCATTCATGTTCACTGTATATTCATTGTATCCTGTACTCTCCATCTACCACTTTCATGTATTGACTTAGAGACTTGATGTGAGGATGATATTGTATATTATTCTGTGACTTGGAGGTCTTTTATGCAGTTTTATTTATATCGTCTTTTATTTCTTCGCTACGGCGTCGTATATCTGTTGTGGTGGTTGTTTTCCGCCTTTGGGCGTGTATTTGCTCCTGTTTGGGGATGCTTTACTTATATTTTTGTTGTACCCATTTTTGGGGCTATTTTTTTACAAAGGAGGTGCTGCCAAAATTTTAAAGGAAATAAAGTTGGACTTTTAAAGAATTTGGGTTGAGATTTCAAAGGTTTTAAAATTCTATTACCACTTACTACTTTTGATGGTTTAGATTGCAGAATTTTCGGTTTACTTAAATTGCGTTATGCCTGTAGACGTTGCGTAGTTTAAGGGCCGTCACGTGCCAATTTCGGGTCGTGACAAAATGGGTTTCTGACATTCGTTCAAACCTTTTAACTTCGCCTAGACGACATGTGAATACCCTTCGTCCGCACGCTAAACAATGCCTCGATTCTCTGGAATAGACGATACACTAACGGTCATCACATTCTAACTGGTCTCTAGCAGTGGCCCGATCACCCGATGCAGATATCAACGCTCGCGTCCACGAGAAAACATAGTAAACGACATATCTAAATGCTCATGCTGACCGCAACTTTAGCCGCAGCTCTCTCTGCCCGTGCAACCGTGGTAACAGAAACCACCATCCGACATTGTAACATTTCAAAAAAATAAAATATTATTTTTGGGAATTTTTAATAATTAAATAATAAAATATTGAATATTTTAATAAGGCGGTATAATTAAATACCGATAAATTGGGAAAAAATTTGGAAAATTATGGAAATTACTAAAAAGAGGGCGTTTTATGTGAATTATGAAAATTATAAGATTTTATGATTTATTATACACTAATTTTGTGCTAATCGTGATTAGATATCGCTAATCGGGCACTAAACGTGTTTTATGCACATGACATGCACATGTCTTTTTTTTCACACTTGTTGCATTTTCCTACTTGGGTTCTTCATTTCTTTTCATGCATGGTTTTTGATTTAAAGAGATGAGAAAAGAAAAAAAAAGAAAAGAAAAAGGAAAATGGAAATGAATATAGTATTAGGCATGGGCATGAGAGAGAAAGGTGAGGGGGTTAATTGACCATGACCATTCTCTTTCCCCTTCATCTCTCTTTATCTTTATCCTCTCCATTTCCCCCATGGCTGCTGCCCTCATCCCCCACCTCCTCAAACACCTCATTTCACCATAAAAAACTACTCAAAAATCCTTCTCCATTTCACAAAAAACTTGCACAAGCTCACACCAAGCACTTTAGACAAAGAAAGGAAGGGTTTTGGAGACTTGGGGCAACTCAAGAAAGTTCTTGAGTTGCCAAATGAGTTAACTTCTGCACTCTTAGTATTGTATTTAGATTTCCTTAGCACCCATACAAGTTTAGAGGTGTTTTGATGTGGTTTGGTGAACTTTGAAAATCCCTAGTTAGGGTTTGAAGGGATTTTGATTTAGGATAGTGTAATTGACTTAGTAGTGACCTTAAACCCCCTAGTGATAACATTTGGGCTAAAACCCGAGAGTAGAACCCCATACCCAAAATTTGAAAACCCCGACATCGACAGGTTTTATGGAAATTGTGATGTATTTTTGTATCTGCTATCACCCGGAGCCTCTGAAAATTATTTAGCAAACACAGAGTGATGTGCAGGCAACCTGGAGTGTACCACCAAAACCCAGGACCCCAATTCCCTCTTTAGGCCGCAAATTACGGCCTGGGCATTCCAGTTTGGGTTCGTGCTTGTTCTGTGGCTTTATTTCCAGTAAACTAGACTCTTGGCATATGCAAAATTGGCTGATTTCACCTAGGGTAAAATCTAGGATCATTTTGTTGTGTTGGCGCATTGTTTTACGACTTGTTTTAATATGGATTTTGGTATTTGATAATTTATTTCCGTCCTATGGCGTTTGAACGTCAACGACTAGGGTTATTGGTCGTGTTTGCATGCGAGGCTATAGGTTTTTACCTATGAGCGTAGCGTGTGCCGTTTTGGGTTTTTCCGATTGGATTTTAATACGCATTGCGATTGGATTATATGTGTAGGTACCCCACGTGATGTCGAGACGTTGAAGACGAAGATGGCGACATCGGCATCGGCACACAAGAAGCAAGGTGAGTAAATTATATCTACGGGGGAAGTCGGGTGGATGGCGTATAGCACCCCCACAGTTCGATGTATAGTATGCTATACACACACACACACACACACACACACACACACTATATACATATGATATCTTTTATGTGTGACATGGATATTCAAGATATGATTAGGTGTTCAATGGTTAGATTAGGGTTGTTAGAAGTGAACTAGTATAGCTTCTTAGTCGCGAACCCTAGAATAGGTTTACAGCCACACGCACACACAAGCATACTTGTTATACTTGTGCGTATATGGGGATACGTATATATATATACACACATAGTGTAGGGTTACTAAGCACTCTCATAAGGGGCTACAAGGCATCAACCATGCCCGATTTAAATTTTAGACGTGCCGAACAACCCTAACCAAGATTGTATACTAGAGATTATGCGAAAAAAATAAGCAAGTAAACAACTTTACTACTAATAGTTTCGGATTACAACCTTTGCAGTCCGGTCCTTCACTTCAATAGCTCGGTGTAGTAGTCCCTTCGCTGCGATCACGATCATCCGGACTCTAGAAAGGCTCCCGTGAAGAAACGAACGTGCTTGCTTCGATGACTTTGAGGCCGAAGATGATCTACGTCGAGGAGACACTGAATCAAGCTATTCCTTTACTAGGTCATGAAATTTGTGAAGAGAACATACTCTACTACATGGCAACTGGTAGAGGATGAAGAAGTAGGAGGTGGGCTCACTTTAGAATTGATTTTCTCACATTTTATCTCAAAACTCCATTAGAGCTAGCAAGCTTTTTCATGGAGCTTGAAGAAGAAGAAGAAGACTTGTGAATAATTCATCCATATGAATTATTGCACCCTTGGTTGAGTTAAGCCCTCATGGCTAACTCATGTAGAGAATTAACTCATGGCTATGGTTAAAGGTTGGGTTTGATAAATATCTTAAACTAGACAAAAGGGTTGACTTTGTCAAAGCTTATCCATAAGCTTTTGTGCAAGGTTTAGCATAACAAACTCAATCTCTTTTGAATTAGCTTAACATAAATAGAAACCTTAACTTAACCCTAGCATTATGTTAATCTCATACACCCATCTTTTATGTATCATCAAACATGACACAATCCATGTGCACAAATGTACATATCGCGTATATACATACAATGTGCACATCATGTGAGAAAAAGAAATCAATAGTGAGCTAAATATTAGTTAATGTATTATAATATATCAAATATATAATTATATATTAAATTATCAAATCAACTCTTGATTTAATAATCCGGTTATATCACATATAACCGACTAATTTCAAATGCAACATCTTATCGAATCAACGCTCGATCCGATAACTCGGCTATAACATATATAACCAATCATGTCACACATCGTGAGAATATAATGCGGTATCACATACTCGCATTAATTTTGTTCCCGCACGTATCACATATGCGCTACTACTCCGTTTCGCTTGAGTCAGGAAAGCTCCGTGTAGGACTCTAAAGACTCGTCAATACGCCGGCAGTAGGTGATGATCATATCAAACACCCACAAGCCGCAAGCGGTCTGCTAAATGTAACGGCCACCCGGGTATTGAGCGATTAGAAAATCAACAAGCAAGCCTGTACATTCTCCTGCGAATCCAATCAGTAACACTCCCGTACAGTCCGGTCTCGTTGTCTGATATGTCGCATATCTCGCCTATGGGTGGTAAACGTCAGACCCCGGTAGCTTGATAAGTCGTGTCGATTTGAGGTCTATAACAGTTCGAGAAACTACTGATAACACTTATCAGTAAATCCCAGCAACCCTGGCCAGGGATTTCCAGTTATAGCCAATCGAACACAGTGCAACATCAACTCCCTATACCGGGAGAGACGAATCACCTCCTATCGCTCATTGTCTCCATGTGATTCAGGACTGTACCCAAAAGTCACCGTTTTTGTCACGACCCGCAGGGTACGGAACGTGACTGGCACTTAAGTTTACGAAACGTCTAAAGGCGTCCGTAAAATAAGTAAGCCAAAGCCCAGAAAACAAAACCAATGAAGCAAAAGAGTGAAGAAAACCCAATCATTTGAAAGCAAGTTTATCAAATAAGTCATGTAAAACCCCTTTTAAAAACAATACTAATTTTTCCGAAAATTTCGGCAGAGTCTCCTTTGTAAATACTGGCCCCCAAAAATGGGTACAACAAAATATATATGAATCCAACAAAATATGGCATCCCCAAGCGGGAGCTAGCTCTTCGCCACAAGGCGGTCACAAATCCCACGCAATGTAAATGACAGCAAGCATAATAATCATAAGGAAGCATAAGAAAACATCATGTCGACTCAAGTGAGCTCGACCCCAAAATACAGTATAAAATCCACAAACCTCACAGTCTCATCTCTAGGTCAATATACAATAATCTGGTAGAAACAGTAGATGGAGTACACTAGATACAAGAATATACAAGGTGGTACAAAATAATAACATAACCCACCTATGAGCAAATCTCGAGCTCAGGCAAAAGAGGAAAAAGAACAAGTGCGCCCGCCGCTACTGAACTGACGGAGCGGACCTGCAAAAGACTGTGGCACAACGGGGGTGAGTTGCCAACTCGTGAGTAATAAATAATATCTACAAAGGCTATCGTATGCATGCACACAAGCATCCTAGCATCTATAATACAGGTATGACTGGATGCACTAGCAGGTGTGTATATAACATCAGTGTACTAATATGTATGCAACATGAATATCTGAGGTCTCAATAGGTATATATAAGAATATTTTATCTCTTTTTGTTTTTGAAACTCTTTTAGAATGCCAGCATAATGTCAATGAATCGACGAAAATCGGTGTCCAGCAACGACACCCAAAAGCTGTCTCAAATCTCATAAATGTATCTCTGGCCTCAGCCGTCCGGCTGACCCATCTCAAATATCAATATCTCATCATCTAGCGGCCACGGTCGGTATCCTCTGGATATCCGCCGTCCCAAACAGTCACCGGTAGGTAATCCGTCCCCTGCCAGGCTCAACGTCATCACCACATTCCTCTTGCCCCGGGGTACCTTACCGGGCCCACCATGTACCCGTGCCGGTTCCTCCACTCCTCGACACGGATTTCCAAATCCACAGCAAACTCATGGTGGACGACACTTACATCACTAGAAAACCGCAATTTTTACATATTTTAAAATATAATAAGTTTAGAAATTTTGCGGTTTTCCCCCGAAATCCAGCAATATCATAAAATCTCAAGAAATCCTCATAAGTGCATATATCAATGATAATGAATGCGTATGATATCAATAATCAAGTTGCGATGTGTGATCAATGGATTAAGCATGAACAATTAATATGATGAAGTACATGCACATGAATAGCAATACTACGGTTTCATTTCAAGGAATTAAAGGCAAAAGCAGCAGTTTAAGTATCAATTAGTAAAAGGTTTAATTTAATGTTATCTAGTGTGGTGGCATGGCAATTACCAGGGTGTGTGTGTAAACATGAATAGTGCTCGTGCTGCATATAAAAACCCTGGTAATGGTGCAGGTGTCCTATGAAATGGTTTCGTATAGGTATGCCAATATAATGCATGGATGCAGCAAATAATCAACTAAGTATTTCACCCCTAATTACTAACATCACTAAGGGTCTTGTAAGTTACTAAAACTATCGGGCGGCTTGCGCCATCCAACGATAGTCCCCCGTAGATGTTACATCTACTCACCGGAATCCCTGGCTAGCTGTGTCCAATCACCGCCTTTCCCTTTTGCGCCGCGTCTGACGTCTCCGCGACCGAACCTGGAATTTACATCAATACCAAATATAAGGTTACATATCAAGAACGACGCAAAACCCCAACGAAACTACTAAAGTTCGCTAGCTAGGTACAACGTGCACAAAGTGCGCGGAACACACGCGAAAATCGCAAAAACTGCCAAAAAAACGCCGATTTGGTCGCCCGGCAAAACTACAACCCGATTACAAAAAAATCCGCACTCACACATCCTAAATATCATAGGATATGCCAACAAAATAATCTAGATATCGCAATTAAATTCGCCACAATATTTTAATAAAAACCTAGTAAGCTAGAAATTGTAATTTGATGCAAACATCGACAATATAGCGACAAAGTCAACACCACCCAACACCAACATCCAAACTAACCAAATAGCTAGCCAATACACTAATTTTAAACCATCAACTATGCTTAAAAACCTAATTTCCATAAACAAAACCTTCTCTTGATTTTTGTAATTAGCAAACATAAACCAAACTATATATGAAAAACCTTAATTTAACACTAGATTTTAGCCTAATAGGCAAGTTAACCACTTAGATTAAGGTTAGCAAAACACTAGATAGCAAAATAATTTAATTACCCTAATAATGGATTTCTAAACCCTAAACAACTCATTAACATGTTTCACAATCCAATTCCATACAAAAACCTTCTCTTGAAAATCCTAAAACAACAATTTCACACTTCTAAATTTAACTAAATTAGCATAATTGAAAACTACATAAACAAGGTGATCATATAGATTAGTTAATTAACAACTAGATTAACTAAAAGACAAGCTAATTAACTAACATGGCTTCAAAACCCTAGTTAAACAAACTACTCTTTCATTTTTTTAAACTAGATTAGAAATTATTTAACTTTTAACACTAAACCATGCATTTAAAGGAATTTAGCAATAAAAGAAAGTAACTTTGATGAGAATTATACCTCACTTGAGATCTAGAAAGAATGGATTTTGCTCCAAATGATGGCCTCAAACACCAAGATCCAAGCAAGAATGGCTAAGGATAATGATAGCATAAGGATTTTGTTTGGATTTTTGAATTAAATCATGGATTTTGATGTGGTTTTTGAAGGAAATTGAAGAAAAATGAAAAGAAAAGAGATGAAGAAGAGGAGGTTCAGTTTCGGCCAGAATGAGGTAAGGGGGAGGGTGTGGGCAAGTGGGGAAAAGTCATGGGTCAAGTCTCCAAAGTCAATGTATCATACTTTATTCATTTTAATTAAAATAAAACCATAAACTATCAAATTCAACTCAAGAAAGCAACTCAAGAAATGAGGCCAGAAATTTCTGTTCTCACACAAGGTGGGGCTGTCCTAGGGCTGAGGAAAAAGAGTGAGGGGTTTTACAAAAGAAATTTTATGCAAAAAGGCCCCCTACAACTCAAAAATTGCAAGTTTTAGCTTAAAATTCAATAAATTCGTTTCATAACATAAAAATTTGTTAAAAATCAAAATAAATTACTAAAAAATTATGTTATCACTAGATTATAATTATCATAATTTTAGAGATTAAAATTAGCCCGGAAAAATTTGTATTTATTGCTAATTTAATGTATTTTCTTACCGGCATAAAATAATATTAAAAAATTGAAAAATTAGGGAAAATTTTTAAACGACCAGAATTTCATAATTAACTCATTAGCTACTAAAAACAAGTAATTACCTATCCATTTAAGGTATAATTAGCCCTAACTGCAAAATAACGAGAAAGAAGGTTTTCGGAAAAATACCGAATTTTCACCGAATTTCAGGAAAATACCAAAACGACTTTTCAAGACGCTACAATCTTCCCCCCTTAAAGAAATTCGGTCCCCGAATTTAAAATAATATAGCTACGCGTACCTTCAAAGAGATGGGGATATTTCTTCCTCATCTCGCCCTCGGTCTCCCAGGTAACCTCCTCGCTGCTCGGGCTACGCCAAAGGACCTTGACGGTTGGTATAATCTTCGACCTCAACTTCTTCACCTGCCGATCCAGGATGGCCACCGGCTGCTCTGCAAAAGAAAGGTCGCGCTCTAGCTGGACTGTCGGGTGCTGAATCGCATGCGAAGGGTCGTGAAGGTACTTGCGGAGCATCGAAACATGGAAGACGGGGTGAACATCGGGAAAGCTGGGAGGAAGAGCCAAACGATAAGCAACAGCGCCAACCCGCTCGAGGATCTCGAAGGGACCTACGAATCTAGGGCTAAGCTTCCCCTTTCGCCCAAAACGCATCACGCCCTTCATCGGGGAGACTTTCAGAAAAACATGGTCGCCAACTGCGAACTCTAATCTGCGACGGCGCCTGTCTGCATAGGATTTCTGCCTGCTCTGAGCCGCTCTCATCCGGTCTCGGATCAACTGTATCTTCGCTGTCGTCTCCTCAACAAGCTGCGGCCCCAAAATGCTGCTCTCGCTGAGCTCTGTCCAACACACGGGCGATCTGCATCTCCTCCCATACAATGCCTCGAAAGGTGCCATCTGAATAGTATCCTGGAAGCTGTTGTTGTAGGAGAACTCCACTAGAGGTAAATGACGATCCCAGCTACCACCAAAGTCTAAAACGCACGCTCTGAGCATGTCCTCGAGAGTCTGAATGGTCCGCTCTGACTGTCCGTCGGTCTGCGGATGAAACGCTGTGCTGAAGCTCAAACGAGTGCCCAAAGCCTCCTGAAGTCTCTGCCAAAGTCGGCTGGTGAACTGAGTGCCTCGATCTGACACGATACAAGTCGGTACGCCATGTAGTCGCACGATCTCGTCAATATAGAGCTGAGCATACTGAGCGAAGCTGAAAGTCGTCTTCACTGGCAGGAAGTGAGCCGCTTTCGTCAATCTATCCACGATCACCCAGATGGAGTCATACCCTCGACTGGTCCTGGGTAGACCCACAACGAAATCCATCGAAATCTGCTCCCATTTCCACTCTGGAATGGGTAACGGCTGTAGCTCTCCTGCGGGCCTCTGGTGCTCGGCCTTGACTTGCTGACAAGTCAGGCATCTCGAAACGAACTCCGCAATGTCCCTCTTCATCCCGTCCCACCAGTAGGTCTCTCTCATATCATGGTACATCTTGGTGGAACCTGGGTGGACACTATACACTGATCGGTGTGCCTCCTCAAGAATGTCGCGCCGCAATCCATCAGCATCTAGTACGCACAGTCTAGATCCATATCGTAAAATCCCCTGATCGTCAATCACGAACTCGGAAAATCTGCCCTGTCCCATCTGTGCCATGATCTCTGAGCAACGGTCGTCACTGCGCTGTGCCTCATATATACGGTCAAGCAACTGTGGGCGTGCACGAACATGCGCGAGCTGTCCCCCTGTCTGAGTGAACTCGAACTCAACTCGGCTGTCGCATAACATCTGCCAATCTGCTGACGACTGCCTCTGCACTGCGCGCAAAAAGGATAGACTACCCCCGGGCCTCCTACTCAACGCATCTGCCACCACATTTGCCTTGCCGGGGTGATATAAGATCTCGCAGTCGTAGTCTTTCACCAACTCCATCCAACGACGCTGTCTGAGGTTCAGGTCTCGCTGCTGAAATATGTACTTTAAGCTCTTGTGATCGGTGAATATCTGACACGACTCGCCGTAAAGGTAATGTTGCCAAATCTTCAGTGCAAAGACCACTGCAGCCATCTCCAAATCATGAGTGGGGTAGTTCTGTTCATGCTTCTTCAACTGCCGAGAAGCATAAGCGATCACCCGGCCATGCTGCATCAATACGCATCCTAATCCCACTCGCGAAGCATCACAGTAGACAACAAATCCGCCTGATCCCGAAGGCAAAGATAATACCGGCGCCGTAGTCAAACAAGTCCGTAGCTGCTGAAAACTGCGCTCGCACTCCTCTGTCCAAACGAAAGGAACTCCCTTCCGGGTCAAACTAGTCAACGGTGCAGCTATACGGGAGAAGTCCTGAACAAAACGCCTGTAGTAGCCCGCCAAGCCTAGAAAACTACGGATCTCAGTAACCGATATAGGTCGGGGCCACTGCTGAACAGCCTCAATCTTCTTCGGGTCCACATAAATGCCGTCTCTCGTAACCACGTGACCCAAGAATCCGACGCTGTCCAGCCAGAAAGCACACTTGGAGAACTTCGCGAACAGCTGGTGCTCCCTCAGAGTCTGTAACGTAATCCGCAAGTGCTGCTCGTGCTCCTCTCTGCTCCGGGAGTACACCAAGATATCGTCGATAAACACGATGATGAACAAGTCAAGATACGGCCTGAATGTACGGTTCATCAAATCCATGAATGCTGCTGGGGCGTTGGTGAGTCCGAACGACATCACCAAAAACTCGTAGTGGCCGTAGCGCGTGCGGAAAGCTGTCCTCGGTATATCCTCCTGTCGAACTCGCAGCTGATGGTATCCTGATCGCAAGTCGATCCTCGAAAAATACCCCGCACCCTGAAGCTGGTCGAACAAATCATCAATGCGCGGCAACGGATATCTGTTCCGAACGGTAACTTTGTTCAGCTGGCGGTAGTCGATACATAAGCGCAAACTTCCATCCTTCTTCTTGACAAACAGGACCGGGGCACCCCACGGAGAAACACTAGGTCGAATAAGCCCCTTATCTAACAAATCCTGCAACTGATCCTTCAGCTCTCGAAGCTCTGCCGGGGCCATCCGATAAGGCGGTATAGAAATAGGCCCCGAGCCGGGAATCAAATCAATGCAGAACTCAACGTCGCGCTCAGGCGGTAGCCCAGGTAGCTCATCAGGGAAAACATCAGGGAAGTCACAAACTATCGGGACCCGGTCCAACGGAACCTCTGCAGCTCGAGTATCACAAATACACGCTAAGAATCCCTGACATCCCTTCCGCAAGAGCTGACCAGCGCGAAGAGACGAAATTAAGCTGGGAAGGGTGACACTGCGGTCTCCCTGAATAACAAGGACTGGCTCTCCCGGAAAGCTAAATCTGACTGCCTTCTCACGGCAGTCCACCGAAGCATAACAAGTGGCTAGCCAATCCATGCCCAGAAGCACATCAAAGTCCAACATATTGAGGAGTATCAAATCAACCGATGAATCCCTCTCCCCGATACGAACGGAACACAAACGAAATACAAACCGAGCGACAAACGACTCGCCTACCGGAGTAACAACAACAAGCGGCTGATCTAACGACGACGACTCACGGCCCAACATCGGTGCAAAGTGTGTAGATACGTACGAATGTGTGGAACCTGGGTCGAATAATACCCGTGCGTCGAAAGAACAAACTGGCAAGGTACCTGTCACAACGGCATTGGATGCCTGTGCATCCTGCGGTGTCAAAGCAAAAACTCGGGCCTGTCCTCCACCGATAGCGGGCTGACCTCGACCTCGGCCTCTTCCTCCTCGTCCTCTCTGAACAGGACCGCCACGTCCACGGCCTCTCGGTGCACCTAACTGGCATGGAGCATCGCCTGGGGTAGGAAGTAGGGCTCTCTGAGGAGGGGGTGGTGATGGTGGTAGGGTCACGTGCGGAACTGTCGCTGCTCCCTGTCGTCTCACTGGACAGTCTCTGACAAGATGGTGCAGACTCCCGCACCCAAAACATCCTGGTGACGGCTGCTGCCCATGGGGATAAGAACCATATAACTGTCCCCGCCCAAATCCTCTGCCAGGCCTATCTCTCGGAAAGAATCTGGCGCGCTGCCTCTGAGACGGTACATCGGTGCGCATCCTCTTCGGCCCAGAAACGGCCGAAGTCTGTGATATGCGTGCCTCCATCCGCAATGCCGTATCCCTAGCAGCTGAATAAGTGTCGTAGTGCTGGGCGCCAATGGCAAGATATAGCTGGGCATCAAGTCCCTGTATGAACCTCTTCACCATCTTCTCCTCGGTATCTACCAAATACTGAGCATATCGGGATAACTGTGTAAACTGGATGTCATACTTAGACACCGTCATCCCAGGTGTCTTGACTAAAGCCTCGAAGCTACGAGCTCTGGCGTCACGAACGCTCTCTGGAAGGAAACGGGCTAGAAAGACCGCTGTAAACTCGGCCCAAGTCATAGGCGGTAGACCTGATGCTCGACCTCTAAAGACTGACTCCCACCATGTCTGCGCGAGACCCTCTAGTCGGAAACTCGCAAGCTCTACCCATCGATCATCCGAACATCTCAGCGAACGGCAGATCCTGGCTAAACTGTCAAGGAACGTCTGTGGGTCCTCCGCTGCCTCGGTGCCAGTGAATACTGGAGGTCTCAGCCTCATGAAATCCTGTAGTGAAACCGGGATGGTCACGGTGGTAGTAGTAGGAGCAGGTATCATGGTCGTCTGTGATGTAGTAGGTACGTCATCCGGCCTCGGTGTACGACTGGCTGCAACTAGGGATCCTACCATCTGACGTAGCTCCTGCATGCCTCCCATCATCTGTCGCAACTCCTCCATACCGGTTTCGAGCCTATCCATACGGCCTGGGGAAGGTGGATCGGTCTGTCCCTGCGGCGTAGGCATACCACCCTGCTCAGTCCTAGTCTCGGACGAGCCAGCTCGAACCTCGTCTCTGGCGGCAGCCCTCTGTGCCCTCGTAGCCTTCGGCGGCATAGTGGCTGTTACAGGAAAACGGATAGTAAGGACAGTGCAATAGGATCATAGGATACACTGAATTGAAGAAGGAATTTTTCAAGCAAGTATATCCTAAAGTCACTTAGGCGGAGTACCGTATCGTAAGTATGCCGCGGACATACGCACGCTACGTTACCCTACTTAAGTCACTTACTCCATCTACCAAGGGTCATCCTACACTCACAAAGGTAAAACCTATTGCTCTGATACCAACTTTGTCACGACCCGCAGGGTACGGAACGTGACTGGCACTTTAGTTTACGAAACGTCTAAAGGCGTCCGTAAAATAAGTAAGCCAAAGCCCAGAAAACAAAACCAATGAAGCAAAAGAGTGAAGAAAATCCAATCATTTGAAAGCAAGTTTATCAAATAAGTCATGTAAAACCCCTTTTAAAAACAATACTAATTTTTCCGAAAATTTCGGCAGAGTCTCCTTTGTAAATACTGGCCCCCAAAAATGGGTACAACAAAATATATATGAATCCAACAAAATAGGGCATCCCCAAGCGGGAGCTAGCTCTTCGCCACAAGGCGGTCACAAATCCCACGCAATGTAAATGACAGCAAGCATAATAATCATAAGGAAGCATAAGAAAACATCATGTCGACTCAAGTGAGCTCGACCCCAAAATACAGTATAAAATCCACAAACCTCACAGTCTCATCTCTAGGTCAATATACAATAATCTGGTAGAAACAGTAGATGGAGTACACTAGATACAAGAATATACAAGGTGGTACAAAATAATAACATAACCCACCTATGAGCAAATCTCGAGCTCAGGCAAAAGAGGCAAAAGAACAAGTGCGCCCGCCGCTACTGAACTGACGGAGCGGACCTGCAAAAGACTGTGGCACAACGGGGGTGAGTTGCCAACTCGTGAGTAAAAAATAACATCTACAAAGGCTATCGTATGCATGCACACAAGCATCCTAGCATCTATAATACAGGTATGACTGGATGCACTAGCAGGTGTGTATATAACATCAGTGTACTAATACGTATGCAACATGAATATCTGAGGTCTCAATAGGTATATATAAGAATATTTTATCTCTTTTTGTTTTTGAAACTCTTTTAGAATGCCAGCATAATTTCAATGAATCGACGAAAATCGGTGTCCAGCAACGACACCCAAAAGCTGTCTCAAATCTCATAAATGTATCTCTGGCCTCAGCCGTCCGGCTGACCCATCTCAAATATCAATATCTCATCATCTAGCGGCCACGGTCGGTATTCTCTGGATATCCGCCGTCCCAAACAGTCACCGGTAGGTAATCCGTCCCCTGCCAGGCTCAACGTCATCACCACATTCCTCTTTCCCCGGGGTACCTTACCGGGCCCACCATGTACCCGTGCCGGTTCCTCCACTCCTCGACACGGATTTCTAAATCCACAGCAAACTCATGGTGGACGACACTTACATCACTAGAAAACCGCAATTTTTACATATTTTAAAATATAATAAGTTTAGAAATTTTGCGGTTTTCCCCCGAAATCCAGCAATATCATAAAATCTCAAGAAATCCTCATAAGTGCATATATCAATGATAATGAATGCGTATGATATCAATAATCAAGTTGCGATGTGTGATCAATGGATTAAGCATGAACAATTAATATGATGAAGTACATGCACATGAATAGCAATACTACGGTTTCATTTCAAGGAATTAAAGGCAAAAGCAGCAGTTTAAGTATCAATTAGTAAAAGGTTTAATTTAATGTTATCTAGTGTGGTGGCATGGCAATTACCAGGGTGTGTGTGTAAACATGAATAGTGCTCGTGCTGCATATAAAACCCCTGGTAATGGTGCAGGTGTCCTATGAAATGGTTTCGTATAGGTATGTCAATATAATGCATGGATGCAGCAAATAGTCAACTAAGTATTTCACCCCTAATTACTAACATCACTAAGGGTCTTGTAAGTTACTAAAACTATCGGGCGGCTTGCGCCATCCAACGATAGTCCCCCGTAGATGTTACATCTACTCACCGGAATCCCTGGCTAGCTGTGTCCAATCACCGCCTTTCCCTTTCGCGCCGCGTCTGACGTCTCCGCGACCGAACCTGGAATTTACATCAATACCAAATATAAGGTTACATATCAAGAACGACGCAAAACCCCAACGAAACTACTAAAGTTCGCTAGCTAGGTACAACGTGCACAAAGTGCGCGGAACACACTCGAAAATCGCAAAAACTGCCAAAAAACGCCGATTTGGTCACCCGGCAAAACTACAACCCGATTACAAAAAAATCCGCACTCACACATCCTAAATATCATAGGATATGCCAACAAAATAATCTAGATATCGCAATTAAATTCGCCACAATATTTTAATAAAAACCTAGTAAGCTAGAAATTGCAATTTGATGCAAACATCGACAATATAGCGACAAAGTCAACACCACCCAACACCAACATCCAAACTAACCAAATAGCTAGCCAATACACTAATTTTAAACCATCAACTATGCTTAAAAACCTAATTTCCATAAACAAAACCTTCTCTTGATTTTTGTAATTAGCAAACATAAACCAAACTATATATGAAAAACCTTAATTTAACACTAGATTTTTAGCCTAATAGGCAAGTTAACCACTTAGATTAAGGTTAGCAAAACACTAGATAGCAAAATAATTTAATTACCCTAATAATGGATTTCTAAACCCTAAACAACTCATTAACATGTTTCACAATCCAATTCCATACAAAAACCTTCTCTTGAAAATCCTAAAACAACAATTTCACACTTCTAAATTTAACTAAATTAGCATAATTGAAAACTACATAAACAAGGTGATCATATAGATTAGTTAATTAAAAACTAGATTAACTAAAAGACAAGCTAATTAACTAACATGGCTTCAAAACCCTAGTTAAACAAACTACTCTTTCATTTTTTTAAACTAGATTAGAAATTATTTAACTTTTAACACTAAACCATGCATTTAAAGGAATTTAGCAACAAAAGAAAGTAACTTTGATGAGAATTATGCCTCACTTGAGATCTAGAAAGAATGGATTTTGCTCCAAATGATGGCCTCAAACACCAAGATCCAAGCAAGAATGGCTAAGGATAATGATAGCATAAGGATTTTGTTTGGATTTTTGAATTAAATCATGGATTTTGATGTGGTTTTTGAAGGAAATTGAAGAAAAATGAAAAGAAAAGAGATGAAGAAGAGGAGGTTCAGTTTCGGCCAGAATGAGGTAAGGGGGAGGGTGTGGGCAAGTGGGGAAAAGTCATGGGTCAAGTCTCCAAAGTCAATGTATCATACTTTATTCATTTTAATTAAAATAAAACCATAAACTATCAAATTCAACTCAAGAAAGCAACTCAAGAAATGAGGCCAGAAATTTCTGGTCTCACACAAGGTGGGGCTGTCCTAGGGCTGAGGAAAAAGAGAGAGGGGTTTTACAAAAGAAATTTTATGCAAAAAGGCCCCCTACAACTCAAAAATTGCAAGTTTTAGCTTAAAATTCAATAAATTCGTTTCATAACATAAAAATTTGTTAAAAATAAAAATAAATTACTAAAAATTTATGTTATCACTAGATTATAATTATCATAATTTTAGAGATTAAAATTAGCCCGGAAAAATTTGTATTTATCGCTAATTTAATGTATTTTCTTACCGGCTTAAAATAATATTAAAAAATTGAAAAATTAGGGAAAATTTTTAAACGACCAGAATTTCATAATTAACTCATTAGCTACTAAAAACAAGTAATTACCTATCCATTTAAGGTATAATTAGCCCTAACTGCAAAATAACGAGAAAGACGGTTTTCGGAAAAATACCGAATTTTCACCGAATTTCAGGAAAACACCAAAACGACTTTTCAAGACGCTACAGTTTTGCACGCCCCATTGGACGTGGTACGATGGAAATCAAAGCACAGTGGGAATCACACAAGACTCTATGACGATCTCGGGTCTATAGACTAACCTGTACCAGTGTCACCAGAGAACTGCCATCTGACGTGAGGTATAATACCATCTGGGAGTTCTCGGCGAGTCCGTCCAGTATACCCAGTATTCACTGAGCACCCTATACCTTCTCTGATGTCAAACACCAATAGATATGGGATCATCCATCGCCCATCATATAGGTCAAGAAGCGCATACCCTAGTCTACTCTGGAGTATCGATGCCCTGTCTCGGTACTCCCATGACTAGGAACATTTAAAGGATGTACTTGGCGACTACACTGTCCCCACTAGTTTGATCTTCATCATAGTCCTGGTAGTCAAGTGCTTATCCTAAAGGCTTTATCAACATGTAACATAGAGACAATCAGAGTACATGTTAAGATAAAGAGCAACCAGATAGCGTACTATCATGTCGAGCAAGAAAGTCCTCCCTATATATGTCCAAGCATCCACTACTATATACATCGTATGTACAGTAATGGCCTCTAGGGCATACATATAACTAACAATCTCCCACTTGCACTATGGCCATCTGTTGTGGTATCGCATACCCAACAATCAGCAGTGGTTGAAGTATCTCATACTCAACCATCCCATAAAAGCATCTACTGGGAAATAGGCCTTTGTGAGTGGATCCGCGCTGTTTTCCTCTGTGTCTACTCTCCTAACTTCGATCTCTCTGAAGATCAACCATCTCCATGATCAGGTGATACTGCCTAAGAATTATATCTGGATTTCTGATGGGACGGGGGTTCCTTGGCTAAAGTCACAACTCCATTGTCACACAATGGTAGGAACTGAGTTCATCTCATGAACTATTATCTATATCCAGACTGCCTCTTTGGTAGCATCTTTGGTAACAATGTATCTTGCCTTTAATCGTCTAGTAAGTCACGGTATCTAGCTTGGAACTCTTCCAACATACCGTCCCTCCACTGAGAGTAAAGATAATGCTAGCGATTGACATTCAGTCGTCCTTATCACCCTGGAACCTTTCCAGTAATTCTCCCCAGGATCGATTGATACCATCTCACTACAACTAATGAGTATCCTAACATCAAATTAGCTCTATCTCATAGATCCAAAACACAGGATGTAGGAGGTATCATTTTGATCCTCTATGGAGAATCCTTGTGATAAGCGGAGATTAACCGAGAGTAGCATAGGAAACTCCTTCCCTATCAAGAGTATGTCATCCACGTACTCTACGAGGATCACCACCATACTCCCTACTACCTTTTTTGTATATACAAGGTTCATCTACCATTTTGATGAAGTCAAACTCTTTGACTACCACATCAAAACAGACGTTCCGACTCTGCGATGCCTGCTTTATCACATAAAACATCTTGCACACGTTTCCGCTGCTCCCACTGTCTACGAAGCCCTCTGGCTGTGTACTTATAGACGCTCTCTTCTAAAACATCATTTAGAAAAGCAGTCATGACACCCAACCACCGGATATCGTAGTCATGGTATGTAGCCGTGGCAAGTAGGATCTGGATGGACTTAAGCATAGCTTTGAAAGTCTCAACTTTTCCATGTACACCAAGTAATCTTCTCAAGATATACTTGCTCCAGATGGGGATTTAACCCTTCAGATAAAGCAACCAAAGTCCATACTTTGTTGGTGTATAAGGATTCCATCTTAGATCGCTAAGCATCCAGCCATTCTTACAGAGTCTCACTCCTGATGGCCTGCTCGAAACTAGTTGGGTCATCATCTCATGATGCAATCCTCGCTCCTACTGTCATAGAGAAACCGAAGTATCTCTCAGGTGGGTGAGGAACCCTACTAGATCGGCGGAGAGGCTGAGGTTCGTTGAAAACTATTGAATCCTTCGGGTTTACCAAATCATCTGCTGCAGCTTGTATAGCTGGAACCTTTCCAGTTCTATAGAACTGACCTTGCCTCGAGCTTTGTCCGGATTTTTCTTTTAGACAAAGGCCGGACAACCCCAAATCTTAATATCCTTAAGAGATGGGCTCTTCCCATACTATATCATATATGGAGTGGTAGGCTTCTGATTTGATTGAAACCCTATTCAATAGGTATACAGCTTCACAAGTGCATAATTCCCAAAAGGAAATAGGAAACTCAGTAGTACTCATCATAGAGCGCACCATATCAAATAGGGTGTGATTGCTCCTGTAGGGTTCCTAGGAACACTTGTGAAGGTTCATAAAGCATCAAACATGCCCGAATAAAATTTTACATGTGCCGAACAACCCAAAGACGTGATCTTTGCTAGATTATTAGGGTTTAGCATGCAATATGATATCTTTAAAGCTAAGTGTGAAGGATTACAACCTTTGTAGTCCGCTCCTTCGCTTCACAAGCTCCGAGTAGAAGTCCCTTCGCCGCGATCCACGATCTCCCGGACTCAAGAGAGGCTCCACGACTCGAATGATCCATGCTAGCTTGAAGTGTTCCGATTCTCCGATGATCTACGTCGAAGTTGCAATAACCCAAGATTTCTCACTCTAAAGAGATGAACACCCTAATCTAATGGGCTAGATTATATGAGGATGATGGAGTAGTATTTATGCTCTCTTTTTAATTCACTTTCTCATAATAAATCATCATAAAAGGAATTTCTAGTGAGCTCTCTCTCAAAACTAAAGAGAGAAGAAGATGAAGAATGAAAAGAGAATAATCCTTTTGTGTTGAATAGTAGTCAAGAGTATATGATTGATTATAGAACCATGGTCAAGGATGAGAGGTTAAAACTTGTAGAGAATAAACAAGAGTTAGGGTTTAGTTAAGTTAAGGATAAGTATCAACCATAATATCTTAACCAAGACAAAATAGAATCCTTCTAGAATGAACAAGAAGAAGCTAACCCTAATCAAACTCTAATCCCTTTTTATCATCCTTAAACATGTTTTATAATAAATCATATCATGTCACAATAATATATATCATATATATATTATATATTTGCAACAAAAGAAAATAATACAATTAACATATATCGCATATATATCAATGTATTAATCCGGTGAGAAAATGAAATAATAAAGCGAGCCAATATTAGATAATATAATACAATATATCATATATATCATTATACATTAAATCATTGAATAAATACTTGATCCGACGATCTGGCTATATCGAATATAACCGACTAATATATCATGTACCGATTCATCGAATCAACACTTGATCCGATGTCCCGATTCATATCTAAATATCGCGAGAATATAATACGGTATCTCATATCGTATTATCCTGTCCTGCACATATCACATATGTACCTCTACTCCGTTTTGCCTGAGCCAAGAAACCTCTTTGTAGGACTCTAAATAATCGTCAATACGCCGGTAGCAGGTGATGATCATATCATACACCCACAAGCTGCAAGCGGTGAGCTAAACGTAACAGCCACCCAGGTATTGAGCGATCAGAAGATCAACAAGCTAGTCTGTCCGTTATCCTGTGAATCCAATCAGTAACACTCCCGTACAGTCCGGTCTGTTCATCTGATATGTCGCATATCAAGTCTAGGGGTGGTATACGTCAGACCCCAGTAACCGATAAGTCATGTCGATGTGAGGCTCATAACAGGTCGAGAAACTACTAGTAACACTTACCAGTATATCTCTATATCAGCCCTGGCCAGGGACTTCCAGTTATAGCCAATCGAACACAGCACAACATCAACTCCCTATACCGGGAGAGATGAATCCCCTCCTATCGCTCATTGCCTCCATGTGATTCGGGACTGTACCCAAAATCCACCGTTTTGCACGCCCTCTTGGACGTGGTAAGGTGGAAATCAAAGCACGGTAGGAATCACACAAGACTTTATGACGATCTCAGGTCCACAGACTACCCTGTACCAGTATCACCAGAGAACTGCCATCTGACGTGTAGTATATCACCATCTGGGAGTTCTCGGCGTGTCCGTCCAGTGTACCCAGTCTCCACTGAGCACCCGCACACCATCTCTGATGTCAAACACCGATGGATATGGGATCATCCATCGCCCATCATATAGGTCAAGATGCGTATACGCTAGTCTACTCTGGTGTATCGATGCCCCGTCTCGATATACCCTCGACGAGGAACATTTATAGGATGTACTCATCGAATACCGTGGCCCCACTACTATGATCTCATCATAATCCCAGTAGTCGAGTACAGATCCTAAGGGCTTTATCAACATGTGAGAGAAAGACAGTAAACCAATACAAGTCAACATGTTAAGATAAAGTGAAACCAAATAGCATACTATCATGACGAGCAAGAAAGTCCTCTCTGTATATATCCAAGCATCCATCATAATATACATCATATGTACAACAATGGCCTCTAGGGCATATACATAACTAACAATCTCCCACTTGCACTAAGGCCAGCTGCTGTAGTATCTCATACCTAGGATCCTGAATAATCTCTCAAACTGTATCTGGAGAATGGCCTTCGTGAGTGGATCCGCAGTGTTGTCCTTCGTATCTACTCTCCTGACCTCGATCTCTCGGCAATCAACTATCTCCCTGATCAGGTGATACCGCCTTAGAATATGTCTGGACTTCTGATGGGATCTGGGTTCCTTGGCCAAAGCCACAGCTCCATTGTTATCACAATACAGAGGTATTGGATGTTCAATGGATGGAACCACACCAAGTTCAGTAATGGACTTCTTCATCCAGACAGCCTCTTTGGCAGCATCGTTGGCAGCGATGTATTCAGCCTCCATCGTCGAGTCTGCAACGGTATCCTGTTTGGAACTCTTCCAACATACCGCCCCTCCATTGAGGGTAAAGACAAATCCCGAGTGCGACTTAGAGTCGTCCTTATCACTTTGGAAGCTGGAATCGGTAAAGGACTCCACCCGGAGTTCTCCGTTACCATACACCAAGAACATGTCTCTAGTCCTTCGTAAGTACTTGATAATGTTCTTCACAGCTGTCCAGTGATTCTATCCAGGATCTGCTTGATACCAACTCACTACACTTAGTGAGTATGCTACATCGGGTCTGGTACATACATCGCATACATGATAGAGCCTACTGCCGAAGCATAGGGTATCCCTTGCATGCGAGCTCTCTCCAAATCAGTCTTGGGAGACATCTCTTTGGAGAGAGTGAGTCCAGAGATCATGGGTTGGTTCCCACGCTTGGATTCTTCCATACTAAACCTCTTTAGTATGGTGTCAATGTACCTGGATTGGGACAATCCCAGTATCCTTTTGGATCTATCTCTATAGATCCTAATCCCCAATATGCAGGAGGCATCACCTAGATCTTTCATTGAGAATCTTTGTGATAAGAAGAGCTTGACTGATTGCAGCATAGGAATATCATTTCCTATCAAGAGTATGTCATCCACGTACAATACGAGGAAGACAACCTTACTCTCTGCTACCTTTTTATAGATACAAGGTTCATCTATGTTTTTGATGAAGTCAAACTCTTTGACTACAACATCAAAACAGATGTTCCAACTCCGCGATGCTTACTTTAACCCATAAATGGATTTAAGCAGATTGCACACCTTTCCGCTGCTCCCACTATCTACGAAGCCCACTGGCTGAGTCATGTACACGCACTCTTCTAAATCACCATTTAGAATGGCGGTCTTAACATCCATTTGCCAGATTTCGTAGTCATGGTATGCAGCAATGGCAAGTAAGATCTGGAAGGACTTAAGCATAGCAACTGGAGAAAAGGTTTCGTCATAGTCCACACCTGGTCGTTGACGAAATCCCTTTGCTACAAGTCTAGCTTTGAAAGTCTCAACTTTTCCATATACACCAAATTTTCTTTTAAAAATCCACTTGCTCCTAATGGGTTTTACCCCTTCAAGTGCATTTCCCAAAATCCATACTTTATTGGTGTACATGGATTTCATCTCAGATCACATTGCATCCAGCCATTTCACAGAGTCACCACTCGTGATGGCCTGTTCGAAACTAGTCGGGTCATCATCTTCCATGATGCAATCCTCGCTTCCACCATCAATGAGAAAACCGCAGTATCTCTCAGGTGGATGAGAAACCCTACTAGATCGGCGGAGAGGCTGGGGTTCGTCGGGTACTACCGAATCCTCTGGTTCCACTAAATCTTCAGTTACAGTTTGTGTTGCTGGAACTTCTTCCAGTTCTACCTTAGAGCCACTAATCTCTTTTTCAAGAAATTCCTTTTCTAAAAAGGTGGCATGTTGAGCAATAAACACCTTTTGTTGTTCACTGTGGTAGAAAAAATATCCATTTGAATGTTTAGGATATCCCACAAACTTGCATAGAACTGACCGTGCCTCGAGTTTGTCTGGATTTTGCCTTTTGACATAGGCCAGACAACCCCATATCTTAACTCGTTTAAGACATGGTCTCTTCACACTCCATATCTCATATGGTGTGGTAGGTACAGATTTAGTTGGAACTTGATTCAATAGGTATGCTGCTGTCTCAAGCGCATACCCCCAGAAGGAAATAGGTAACTCAGCTGTACTCATCATAGAGCGCACCATATCTAATAGGGTGTGATTCCTCCGCTCTGATACACCGTTGTGCTGTGGTGTATAAGGAGGAGTAAGCTGAGAGAGAATCCCATTCTCCTTTAGATAATCTAGGAATTCATTGCTTAAGTATTCTCCTCCTCGATCAGATCGAAGGATCTTAATAATTTTGCCCGTTTGTTTTTCTACTTCGTGCTTATATTCTCTGAATTTCTCAAAAGCTTCACACTTGTGTTTCATCAGGAACACATGTCTGAATCTAGAGAGATCGTCAGTGAATGTAATGAAGTAGGAAGAACTGTTCCTGGCATGCGTAGACATGGGACCGCATACATCACTATGTACCAGTCCTAAGAGTTCAGTAACTCTTTCTCCGTGTCCACTAAACGGAGCTTTGGTCATTTTTCCTTTGAGACATGAATGGCAAGTATCATAAGATGATAATTCGAATGGATTCAAATAACCATCCTTATGTAACTTAGCCAGTCGTGTTGCATTGATATGACCAAGTCTACAATGCCACAAGAAGGATTCGTTCATTTCTGAATTTTTCCTCTTGTATGTGTTTTGTATATTGAGGACTGTATTCTGATTTAGAATGAATATGCCATTATGTAACGAGCCTGATGCAATCAACTTTTGATCTAGGAATATGTTCATAATATTATCCTTTACTACAAAATTATATCCTTCTTTACTTAATAAAGAGACTGATATAATGTTGCACATCATATTCGGTATATAATAGCACTCATTTCGAATCAGTGTATTACGACTTGGCAATACTAGGTGATATTCGCCAACTGCTTTGGCTGCAATACTTGCACCGTTCCCTACTTAAACGGAATGATCACCTTTTCCCAGTTCTCTACCTTTACGTAGCCCATGTAACAATTTACATATGTGGGATTCTGATCCGGTATCCAATACCCAGGACGTAGGGTGAACTGAGAAACAGTTCTCAATAACTAACACACCTGAAGAAAATGCATCAACATGCATGTTCTTTTGGGCGGCTTGAGAATCCAGATATTCTTCTATTCCCTGTTCAGTCTTATAACTCTTATAAGAAAGAACAGGTCCAACGTTCCCCTGCTCAGTATAATAAGCGGGTTCAGTCAATACATCTATATTATTATCTTGATTATGGCCTGACATGGTCGCTACCTGGAGAGAGAGAGAAGAAAACACTTTAGCGTATGCTCTTGCAAGATTAGATTGGTTATTATCTTATCTAATCAGGATGTCTCCCACTGTTTTTATCAAATCTACCTTCAAACCCTAAAAGGTAAGATTAGCCGGGATTAATTACACCCTACAATTTCGTCAATCTTTCAGCCAGATCAGTGTCGGTACTTGAGGGAGGTTCCCCATGCTTTCGCACGGACCTAATTAAAGTAAACCTTGTTTTCCCAGAGGCGTAACCTCGTTAACACTTTTCTAGACACCTACTTGATCGGCTAATTGTCCTGTGTAAAACTCTCCCAGGAGTAACTCTTACTCGCACTGGGTATCGGGATCCAACTATCTCAAAGGAGGTATATAATCTCATTGCAAATTTCAACACTTGAAATTCCCGATAATATTTTGCCCCTAGTGTGCCATGACCTTGACAGAGATCAACAAACCATAGTGCACTAGTCAAGTTCAACCCGTCATTTCTTGATTGAATCAAACCCACTCGCACGACCCTTGACAGAGGTCAACAAGGTCGTACGACTACCCTAATCCAATCACATCACATGCTTTACAGATAATTACTAGTTAGCTACCGTACACTACGCCTTGATAGAGGTCAACAAACGCAGCACGAATATTAAATAGTCTTTATCTGAAATGACGGAGTGCTACGACAGGTTTTTCTGAAAACCTATTGCATAATGAACTTGATATCGTCGTAGAATCAAGTGAAATTTTGAAATGGAGTGTTTTTTAGGCTTTCATTAGTTTTGCTAAAGAGGTCACTTCCGGTAAAGGGATCTCGGCTCTTTCCTCATCGAATAAGGTGCAGGACATATCACATATATTACTGTGCAAAGTAAAACTCTAAAAGCAATCAAAAGACAAACCGAGTTTTGTGGCATCTGCCAGTTTCGCTAAAGAGGTCACTCCCGGTGAAGGGATCTCGGCTCTTTCCTCATCGAATAAGGTGCAGGGTATATCATATATACCGCTATGCAAAGCAAAACTGTAGCTACCCTTTTTATAAAGTTTTGATTCTACAACATCTTTTAGGTTTCTTTTCTTTTATTAATCTCATTAATAAAAAATCCTATCAGCTTATGCTTCCTAAGCATCACAGATAAATACGACGTACACTTATGCCATCTGCATTCGTCTCGATGTCCCCTCGTGCACCGTTAGGTTAGATAACTAACGGCAGAGCTGTAAGTGCACGGCGGTGCCCCGGCCTCCATCCCGAGGCCAAATGCGGAAGCGATGGTTAACTTTAATTTTCTTGAACCGGCACCACCGCGCACTAAAACCCGGATCGTACCATTAACTAGTCCTAGCAAACTACAAGATGGGGAAGAGAGATATACCGAGCGATCCGTGTCCTCCGGTCTTCTCGCCGTCGTCCCGATCTCCCGCGGAATGTCCGGTCTCCACCTCGTCGCCGGAAGGGTACCACGTCGCCTTCTTCTTTTACGGGCTCCCACCTCTATACCGAGGCAACTCGGGCACGAAGCTGGCGAGTCGACGTGCCCAAGATTTGCTGTAGAATATAGTGTAGAACCATGTCTCATTTTAGGGCAGTGGATGTTGCCTTCTTGGTGGAGGAAAATGAACTTGGAGAGAGGTGAGAAAAATGTAGTATGCAAAAGAATGAGATTATCATTTCTCTCACAACCAAAAGAGAAAAAATCCCCTCTCCTCACTAGTGGCCGGCCAATGCAAATGTGAAGGGTGAGAATGGAGTGAAAGTCAAGGGAGTGGGTGAGCTATCATGCAAGCATGAATAATGAGTGATGATTAAAACAATATCACCACAAACAAAAACCAACACTCCAAAACAACCATCATGAACCCAAAGTCAATCAATGATGAAGTAAACATGTCAATGCATGGTGGAACCATCATGACACAACAATATGCAAAGAACCCCCTCCACTAATGCTTATTTGCACAATTGCAAATAAGCCCTCCTCCACCAATCTTCGGCCAAAGAAGGATACAAATGAAAATGGCCGAAACGGAAAGCAAACTGGCAACTCCAGAAAACTGGTCCCGTAATAAATTACAGGAAAACCCCGATACTGTGCATACACACTCGCATTTGTATTCCGACCGAATACAAATGCAATGAGACAAAATTACACTGTACTATACTAGGATCCGGCTTAAACCAAAGCCGGCCAGTAATATCCGTTCGATCCTGATCCGTGCAATACCGGACGTATCTGATCGAACCCTGCCATATCTCCATACGGCCTCTACAGCTTTTCGCCCGAAAACTTGAGCAACTGAATGTGAGGGACTCTAAAGACTCGTCAACACCATGGTTGTGGATTTAACCACTAGCACGTCAGAGGTATAAGCCAATACATGACGGGCCACCAGCTATTGACCAAAAGGGATGTCGATGAGCGAACTCATCCTGACACCCTACTGAGCCTGTCAGTGACAATATCCGTACAGTCCGGTCCGTTCGTCTATGAGCATCGCATGGCGGGCCTAGGGGGTTGGTAAAATCAGACCCCCAAAAGCGGTACAAGTCGTGTCGGAGTGTAGCCCAGAACACCCTGAGATACTACTGGAATACCTACCAGTAAATCTCCTGCCTCGGCTGAGGGCTTTGTGTAATGGCTCTCCTAGACACAGCGCGACCTCACCCCCAATACCGGGAGAGACGAACCCCTGAAGATCCGCTCACTACCTCCATGTGGCTCGGGACTGTACCCAACTAAAACCTGTTTGCACGTCTCCTTTGAGCGTGGTAGGGTAGTAATCAAAGTACGGTGGGAACTCATACGAGACAAATGACGATCATCAGGTCGATGAACTAACCTGTATACATGTCACCTGGGAACTGCTATCTGACGTCTGGTATAATCCCAACTAGCAGGTTCCCGACGAGTCCTGTCCGGTGTACTCATAACCCAATGAGCACCTGTATACATCTTAGGTGATCCAACTGACACCAATGGCTTGTGAGACCGGCCACCGCCCCTCGTCGGGGTCTCGACTGTATATACTAGTCTACTCTGGAGTATCGATGCCCTGTCTCGAAACTCCCACGACTAGGGACCTTTTAAGGATGTGCTTGTAGACCCCAGCTCCCACTTATATGATCGCCCTCATACTGCTGGTGGTCAAGCAAGAATCCTAGGGGCTCTATCAACGTGTAATAGCGACATGTCAGGTCACCTAAAGCAGTACACGATGATAAAGATAAACCAGATAGCATACTATCATCTCGAGTAAGACTGTCCTACTGGGACAGGACCCCCCTCAATCATTGCAATCACGTGCCTGTGATCCAATAATTGACTCTGAGGGCACTATCTCCAAAAATCTCCCACTTGCACTCAAGGCTAATTATTGCGATGTCGCATACTCACAGCCCGTGTGATACCGAACACCCAACTCCTCTACTAGTCAGTCTCACAAAGCCCGTTTGTGAAACTATTGCGTTCGAGGAATAGCCTCAGTGAGTGGATCCGCTTTGATGTTTCTTTCTATTTCTCTCTATATCTCATGTTCGTGGAGAAATCCATCTCCCGAAATGAGCAATACCTGTCTTAGAATGTGTCTGGATGTCTGATGGGACTTAGCTCATAAATGAACTCCAAATCCAAACTTCTTAGACTGTATCGACAACTGAACTTAATCAGTATCCTGCGCCATGCCTCCCTCAGTATTTCCTTAGACCACCTATCCAAAATACTGCCCCTCATCAGAGGGAAAACTATAACTCTGACAACCTCCTTGTCGTCCAGGTCACCTTGGAAGCCTGGAATGATAACTGTCTCCCAAAAGAGGCTGTCGTTATCATATCCCTAGAATATCCACTTATGTTTTAAAACTGCTTCCGGCTGTTTCTCTAGGATAGGATCAACATCAACTTATTGCATCTAGTGCAAGAACAACATCTGGTGTGGTACTTGACATCTCATGATTGACTCAATTGTCTGAGCAAGTGATCTGCCAATCATGCACATCCCTCTCCCTTTTAGTCTGTAAGACACCTTTAGAGAGGGTGACTCCATCACCTGCAGGTACACCACCGTGCCAGGAGTCGTCCATTCTAAATACTCTTAGAATGCTGTCTAAGTACCCTTAATTGGGAAACCACCCAAATCTAGATCTAAAACAATAGATCTAGTAACCAGTATGTCTGATATAATGTCCAAGTCCCATGTGGAGAAACCACTGTGTGACGACCAAAGTATAACCGATCGTAGTATAGGAATGTCACTTCCTACTCTGTGTATGTCATCCAAATACCATGACATTACACCCTACTACCTTCTCAACAGATCCATCCCCTATTCTGATGAAGTCAAACCTATGACTGTCACATCAGAAATAGATGATCTATCTCCGCTATATCTACTTTAGTCTATAAATAGACATAAGCCACTTGTCCACCAATGCTTCCGCTGCTCCCACTGACTACGACAACCCTCTGGCAGAGTCATATAGATGTACTCTTCTAAAGCTAGTTTAGAACGACGCTATACTCATCCTCCTGCCTGGTCTCACAGTCTGGAACAACAACAATGGTAAGTCTGGGTAAACAAGAACCTCCCTGTCACCGTCCTTGAGCATACCGAAGTACCTCTCGGGTGCCTGAGGTTACCCACTTTATCTGCGGAGTGGCCGATGGAATGTCAAACTATATTGAATCTTTAGATTCCTATCAAATCTTCAGTAATTGTTTGCGGTTCTGGAATCACTTCCAGTTCTACCATACTCCCACTACCGTTTTCTGAAAAAATCCATTTTTAATAAAACTGCGGCGAGTCTAGAACAATATCGCTATTGATCTTCCAGATGGTAGAACGTCAACCCTCGTCATAGCCTGGGTAAACCCACAAACAACCATTACAGAAACGTGCCTCGAGTTATCCAGAGTCTGGTTTTAAGCATAACCCGGACAACTCCCCGTACCTTAACATCGTTAAGATATGAACTGTTCTATATCCAATATAGAACTAGAGGCACTGATTTAATTGAACCAGATTCAAATCATGCAGCTATCTCCAGTGCATGTCAACTAAATGGAAGGAGGCCGATCAGCGTTACTCAACTTAGGAATGCTTCCAATTATGAGTAACCTGAAAGAGAAGCAAGTTCTCTTTATCATTACTATCAACTGAATACCATATACAAGTATCTACATCTTCGATCACTTTGAAGAATCCTGATACTTGCTACACCTGGTTCTCTACTTTATTCAAATACCTATAACTTCTCAAAATTCGGACCCTGTGTTTCCACGAAACACCTGTCTAAAAACTAGAGAAGTCATAAGTAAACCGAATATAGTACGAGGACCAACCCCTCTGTCCTGATGGACACTGGACAATATACAATACTCTGTACAAGTCCCTTGAGTCTTATAACTCACTCCCTGTGTGTCGTAGGTTGAAAACTGTACTTATGGTTAAGAAGAATTACACCGTTGTTTAATGCTCCTTACCTAACCAACAGCTGATATAGGTAAATGTCATCGACATAATTTCAAAAAGGTATATCTCACTCTATAAAAATAGACGTACAGATATATCAATTTGAAATTGGTGCATTATAACGGATATTCAAAACCAAATATTCGCCGTCCGGCAAACAACCCAGGTGATTTCCTCAAATATCACCGATTACAACGAATCCCGATATAATGAGGATGATCACCTAATTCCCAATAACTTACTCCCACTCATCATCTGTAAAACCATACAGATATGAGAATCAAACTTGGTAAATACATACCCTGGAGTAAGTGTCTAATTGGGAAATCAGTTTTCCTTTAACAGTACACAGTGACACTGAAACATTGAAATGTTTCGATGGGGTATCCTGGTATTCCTAGTAATGCCTCTTCCATATTCACAACTGTAACCGTATAAATCTCTGCCACCTCTCCAAATCCCTTCATATGTCTTTAGTCATTACCTTCTGTACACCCCTTTAGGCCAAATGGTTTTCTTCCTTCCCTACCGTTCGGCACCAGGCTATGGTTTGGAAGAAGACTATCCAATAAGCATAATGGGTGTACTGTCCCAATCTTAGGAACACTCGCAATGCGTAAGAAGGTGAAGATAAAAGACAACCGAACAAACCTTATTCCTATTTCTCCTGAACCAGAATCCATCCCCGAACTGGAACAAGTTCCTTTCGAGTTCGTATATAACCATACGATGGAGTATCCAAATATCTGTGGATCTTCGTAGTGATACGGAGTGTCCTGGAGAAATACAAAGGTGAAGTGGGAGTGGTAATGAAATATTTGGTTTGGTCGTGAATATCAGTCGCAATTTACTTTGCCCTCTTACTAATCCATTTCTTTGTCTTTACGTAATACCTTCTGTACACCATCGTTAGGCTAATTGGTTTTCTTCATTCCCTACCGGTCGGCACCTGCCTATGGTTTGGAAGAAGACTATCCAATTTGCGTAATAGGTGTACTATCTCCTAAACCAAGGAGTACTCGCAACCTGAGAGAAGGTAAAAGGAAAAGACAACTGAATAATTCTATCCGTTTTCTCCAGAACCAGAAACCATCCTCGAATAAATCCTTTCGAGTTCGTATATAACCATACGATGGTTTTGTCCAATGGAAGTGGACGTTCGTAGTAATACGGGGTGTCCTGGAGAAAAAAAGGGTAAAAGTAGGAGTGGCAATAAGGTCTGCAAATCTGACAATCCAAAAGCCAGTGTTTAAGAAGGTTCGGTCAACTTGGTCACTGAGTCATAGTCTAGGGTCGGGTTGATGGTCGCTGCCAAAGAGAGAGAGAAAAGAAACACTCAGCGTGCACTCTATCCTAGATCAGAATGGCTACCAATTTATCTAATCTGGAAACCTCCCACTGTACCGTCAAATTCTTCTCCAAACCCAAAAGTAGAATTAGTCGGGATCACCCGAGGAGTAAACCAACTCATCAGTGGGAATCGGGATCCAACTATCATCGCCTGATAACGTGACGGAATCCGCTCACGCTATCACACTCTAGAAGGTATGCGCATATCTGGCAAGTTTCAGTTCTTTTGAAACTCCCGATGTGATTTTTACCCCATGCTCTTATGACCTTGACTTTGGCCAACAAATCATAAGTCACATGTCAAGTTCTACCCGTCATTCTCCAGGTTAATTTGAATCCACCCGTACCTACCCTTGACTTTGGCCAACAAGGCAGTACGACTGTTCCAAACCAACGCATCTATCTATACTGCATATGAATAACCAACAGCTACCAAACACTGTGCCTTGACTTTGGCCAACAAACACAGCTTGAATACTATTGACTATCCATATGAAACAACGGAGGGCTACGAATGGTTTCTGGCGAAAACCTTTAACGTAATGAACTTGATATCGTTGAAGGAACAGATAGCTTTATAAAAATATAGTGACGAAAACCTTTGCTAAAGAGGTCACTCCTGGTGAAGGGATCTCGGCTCTTTCCCCGTAGAATGAGGTGCAGGATATTCCAACTGAATATCACGGTGCAAAGCAAAAGTAATCGGCTATAGTGAAGTTATTTCCCTGACACAAACTTTTGTCTAAGGGGTCACTCCGGGTGAAGGGATCTCGGCCCTTGCCTCGTCGACTGAGGAGCAGGATATTCCAAGTGAATACCACGATGCAAAACAAAAGAGAACGTCCTTGCAATAACAGCCTTTTGAAAAGTGTTCCAACAACATCAGATTAGGTTTGTATTAAACTTGCATTGATCCGAATCAACGCAGTCCCATCAATTGATCACACCACAAAGAACGAAAATATACTGATGTACGTATATGCCATCCGCATTCGCCACTGGGTCCCGTCATTACCCGTTAGGTTAGCTAACTAACGACAGAGCGGGGACTGGACTAGCGCGGATGCAAAACATATACAACATCTACTAATATATATACCAATATATAATTTTTCGTTCAAGGCGTGATAAAAATGCAACATCACAGAAATGTACAGCATCACAGAACAATACAGATATCTGGGATCCCCGGGTTTCACAGAGCCGCTACTGAAACCCGACGTTCCCTTGGTCGTGTGGATAGCTTGTGCAATGAAATCCTAGACCCCTATGGACGCGGCAAGTTACCCGCCAAAACCTGAAGTGAGGCAGCCCCCTTCAGCAACGTGAATGGACCACCCAGCACTTCACGGAATCCGGTAACTTGGGCACCCCTCCTGGGTCAACCTGTACCCCCTACGAGTGCGGCGAATAGCCCGCCAATTCTAGAGTGAAGCCCCCTCCGTCTCAATGCCATGAGATGCGGGCTCGTTGCCCTCTAGAACCCGGCTATCCGTGCACCCCTCCGCGGGGCAATCCTAGTACAAGAAGTAAAATATACATACAACGGGTACATCGACCGCAACCTGGTCGTGCCCCAAAATAATAATACAAACAGGCAGTGACGGCAGTCCACATGTCGGACGCTCGCCCCGCAATATCAAATGTACATAATACAACAAAAAAACTGTACTAGCATTGAATCCAAGCTATCCCCCACGACCAATCCGCAACATCACAGCAAAATCACAGAACATCAACGTGAAAGTCACGTTCGCAAATCCGTCTAACCGGGCTATAGCAGTTAGACTGGATTTACCGATCAAGTGACATTCACGGTCGCAGATATAATATAAATACTGTGAACTAATGTGTTTTAAATATCCGATGGATCAAATTTACCAAGTGGGCCCCAAAGTACTACTGTATTACATCAAGAAATCTGGGCCCAAAAATAACATTCCAGAAAACCTATTTTCCACTCAGGAGCATTCTGTAGAATTTTGGGGGACTGAACAGTTCAAGTCGCGGCGGAACCGCGGCCCAAGCATGGGTTTGGCCGCGGTTCCGCGGTGGTTTGGACTGTTCACAAGCCCAAATTTTCACAGAACTCTTAGAATGTCCAACACATCATTCTGAAACAACCTGAAAAAATTTTGGACTTCAAAAAATTTCGATAGAAACTGATGTGAAGAAAAATACGGTTTTTGGAAAATTGTTCGATCGGAAATGTAAAACACATTAGACAAAGCTAGACTATGTTAATGGAAAGGCTCTGATACCACTGTAAGTGCACGGCGGCGCCCCGGCCTCCATCTCGAGGCCAAATGCGGAAGCGATGGTTAACTTTAATTTTCTTGAACCGGCACCACCGCGCACTAAAACCCGGATCGTACCATTAACTAGTCCTAGCAAACTACAAGATGGGGAAGAGAGATATACCGAGCGATCCGTGTCCTCCGGTCTTCTCGCCGTCGTCCCGATCTCCCGCGGAATGTCCGGTCTCTACCTCGTCGCCGGAAGGGCACCACGTCGCCTGCTTCTTTTACGGGCTCCCACCTCTATACCGAGGCAACTCGGGCACGAAGCTGGCGAGTCGACGTGCCCAAGATTTGCTGTAGAATATAGTGTAGAACCATGTCTCATTTTAGGGTAGTGGATGTTGCCTTTTTGGTGGAGGAAAATGAACTTGGAGAGAGGTGAGAAAAATGTAGCATGCAAAAGAATGAAATTATCATTTCTCTCACAACCAAAAGAGAAAAAATCCCCTCTCCTCACTAGTGGCCGGCCAATGCAAATGTGAAAGGTGAGAATGGAGTGAAAGTCAAGGGAGTGGGTGAGCTATGATGCAAGCATGAATAATGAGTGATGATTAAAACAATATCATCACAAACAAAAACCAACACTCCAAAACAACCATCATGAACCCAAAGTCAATCAATGATGAAGCAAACAAGTCAATGCATGGTGGAACCATCATGACACAACAATATGCAAAGAACCCCCTCCACTAATGCTTATTTGCACAATTGCAAATAAGCCCTCCTCCACCAATCTTCGGCCAAAGAAGGATACAAATGAAAATGGCCGAAACGGAAAGCAAACTGGCAACTCCAGAAAACTGGTCCCGTAAGAAATTACAGGAAAACCCCGATACTGTGCATACACACCCGCATTTGTATTCCGACCGAATACAAATGCAATGAGACAAAATTACACTATACTATACTAGGATCCGGCTTAAACCAAAGCCGGCCAGTAATATCCGTTCGATCCTGATCCGTGCAATACCGCACGTATCTGATCGAACCCTGCCATATCTCCATACGGCCTCTACAGCTTTTCGCCCGAAAACTTGAGCAACTGAATGTGGGGGACTCTAAAAACTCATCAACACCATGGTTGTGGATTTAACCACTAGCACGTCAGAGGTATAAGCCAATACGTGACGGGCCACCAGCTATTGACCAAAAGGGACGTCGATGAGCGAACTCATCCTGACACCCTACTGAGCCTGTCAGTGACAATATCCGTACAGTCCGGTCCGTTCGTCTATGAGCATCGCATGGCGGGCCTAGGGGGTTGGTAAAGTCAGACCCCCAAAAGCGGTACAAGTCGTGTCGGAGTGTAGCCTAGAACACCCTGAGATACTACTGGAATACCTACCAGTAAATTTCCTGCCTCGGCCGAGGGCTTTGTGTAATGGCTCTCCTAGACACAGCGCGACCTCACCCCCAATACCGGGAGAGACGAACCCCTGAAGATCCGCTCACTGCCTCCATGTGGCTCGGGACTATACCCAACTAAAACCTGTTTGCACGTCTCCTTTGAGCGTGGTAGGGTAGTAATCAAAGTACGGTGGGAACTCACACAAAACAAATGAAGATCATCAGGTCGATGAACTAACCTGTACACATGTCACCTGGGAACTGCTATCTGACGTCAGGTATAAGACCAACTAGCATGTTCCCGGCGAGTCCTGTCCGGTGTACTCATAACCCAATGAGCACCTGTATACATCTTAGGTGATCCAACTGACACCAATGGCTTGTGAGACCGGCCACCGCCCCTTGTCGGGGTCTCGACTGTATACACTAGTCTACTCTGGAGTATCGATGCCCTGTCTCGAAACTTCCACGACTAGGGACCTTTTAAGGATATGCTTGTAGACCCCAGCTCCCACTTATATGATCGCCCTCATACTGCTGGTGGTCAAGAAAGAATCCTAGGGGCTCTATCAACGTGTAATAGCGACATGTCAGGTCACCTAAAACAGTACACGATAATAAAGATAAAGCAGATAGCATACTATCATCTCGAGTAAGACTGTCCTACTGGGACAGGATCTCCCTCAATCATTGCAATCACGTGCCTGTGATCCAATAATTGACTCTGAGGACACTATCTCCAACAAGAGCAGGGCAGGGCTAGCGCGGTTGTAAAACATAAGTAACGCCTATATAATATATCATATATACTATATACTGTATCCATCACAACATATCAAATGATCACATCACAGATATCGCAGCAGAAACATAGATATAATGTGGGATATACTAGGACGTCCGTATTTAGTATTTAGCCAACAATAGAAAATACGGATTCCACAGTCGCGATGAATAGCCAAGCCCACACCCTGGACCCCTACGAGAGCGGCAAGCGACCCTACCAATTCTGGAGTTTAGGAGTCCCGGTCTCGACTCCTCGAGATGGCCTCCCACTGAACCCCATAACCCGGTCACCTGTGCTCCCCTCCTTAGGTCCATCCTAATACGGAAAAGTAAATACTCTACAACACTGGTGGCATCAACCTCAACCTGGAAGTGCCCCAAATAAAAGAATATTACATTATAATTGAATTTACATGAATGAAAATATAAAACTCTCATCTCACATAAAACCCCCGGCTATTCAATCGCGACAATCCTGCACATCATATCTTAGCAACACATAATATCTCATATCATCAACGTAAGTAAGTATGCATACACCGATCGTCGTCGATGTATAGCAACGACAATCGGCAATACAACTACATACTACATTTACGGTCACAGAAAAGAAATTGTAAAACTACAATATTTGGAATCCACAATCACTTTAGACATCGTAAATCCGAAATATCACATACTTCGCATTTCATGCCTAACACAATGAATTCCACATATTGTATCACATTCCAGATAAATAGACAGTATTAAACTTTCCGAACAGATAATCAAATACCCAAAATTTTCTAAATTGCTCAACACTTGAGCGGAGTTCAAATAATCCGGAATGTGTCACAGTAGTAGCGGTCCAGCCGTAGAAGGGTCAAGCCAACGCCTCACATGTGGCATGCCGTACTGCCCCAAACCCGAAAGTTCAAAAGGCAGTTCAAGGCGGTCACATAATCGAATTAAGGTTTGTTGTCTTCTAGAGGGTCCACCACGAAACTTGCACACATTTGCGAAAGATTTAAACTCGAGAAAAGATTCAACACTTGAAAATTTTTCGTGTCGGGAAAAAGTGAGTTAATGATATCCGTTCGAACTTTTTAACAGTTTCTAAATATCCGGAAATAAAAATGAATTTAAATATTCTTATCGAATCTATGATTACAAAACAAACCCCAGAACACTCAATCATTGAGTCAAAAATAAAAATACCAGAAACTGTATAAGCATTAAAAACGAATTACTGTGAAAAAATAATTGTCACATCAAACAGTACGGCCGCGGAACCGCGGCCCAAGCAGGATACAGCCGCGATTCCGCGGCAGTATGTACGAATCACTGCACCGAATTTCACAGTAATTCTTATTTCTGTTTGCTAAATTTTTCAGGTATTTTTAATTCAGATAAAATCGCATTTTTGAAAAATATCCAGAGAGGGGTTCATTTTCGTCGGTTCGGGTTCGATCGGAGTTTTAACTTCGTAAACACGTCGGCTAATGCTCTAACTAGGCTCTGATACCACTGTAGGGTTCCTAGGCACACTTGTGAAGGTTCATAAAGCATCAAACATGCCCGAATAAAATTTTACATGTTCCGAACAACCCAAAGACGGGATCTTTGCTAGATTCTTAGGGTTTATCATGCAATATGATATCTTTAAAGCTAAGTGTGAGGGATTACAACCTTTGTAGTCCGCTCCTTCACTTCACAAGCTCCGAGTAGAAGTCCCTTCGCCGTGATCCACGATCTCCCGGACTCAAGAGAGGCTCCACGACTTGAATGATCCATGCTAGCTTGAAGTGTTCCGATTCTCCGATGATCTACGTCGAAGTTGCAATAACCCAAGCTTTCTCACTCTAAAGAGATGAAAACCCTAATCTAATGGGTTAGATTAGATGAGGATGATAGATTAGTATTTATGCTGTCTTTTTAATTCACTTTCTCACAATAAATCATCACGAAAGGAATTTCTAGTGAGCTCTCTCTCAAAACTAAAGAGAGAAGAAGATGAAGAATGAAAAGAGAATAATCCTTTTGTGTTGAATAGTAGTCAAGAGTATATGATTGATTATAGAACCATGGTTAAGGATGAGAAGTTAAAACTTGTAGAGAATAAACTAGAGTTAGGGTTTAGTTAGGTTAAGCATAAGTATCAACCATAATATCTTAACCAAGACAAAATAGAATCCTTCTAGAATGAACAAGAAGAAGCTAACCCTAATCAAACCCTAATCCCTTTTTATCATCCTTAAACATGTTTTATAATAAATCATATCATGTCACAATAATATATATCACATATATATTATATATTTGCAACAAAAGAAAATAATACAATTAACATATATCGCATATATATCAATGTATTAGTCCGGTGAGAAAATGAAATAATAAAGCGAGCCAATATTAGATAATGTAATACAATATATCATATATATCATTATACATTAAATCATCGAATCAACACTTGATCCGACGATCCGGCTATATCGAATATAACCGACTAATATATCATGTACCGATTCATCGAATCAACACTTGATCCGATGTCCCGATTCATATCTAAATATCGCGAGAATATAATACGGTATCTTATATCGTATTATCCTCTGTCCTGTACATATCACATATGTGCCTCTACTCTGTTTTTCCTGAGCCAAGAAACCTCTGTGTAGGACTCTAAAGAATCGTCAATACGCCGGTAGCAGGTGATGATCATATCATACACCCACTAGCTGCAAGCGGTCATCTAAACGTAACAGCCATCCAGGTATTGAGCGATCATAAGATCAACAAGCTAGCCTGTCCGTTCTCCTGTGAATCCAATCAGTAACACTCCCGTACAGTCCGGTCTGTTCGTCTGATATGTCGCATATCAAGTCTAGGGGTGGTATACGTCAGACCCCAGTAACCGATAAGTCGTGTCGATGTGAGGCTCATAACAGGTCGAGAAACTACTAGTAACACTTACCAGTATATCTCTATATCAGCCCTGGCCAGGGACTTCCAGTTATAGCCAATCGAACATAGCACAACATCAACTCCCTATACCGGGAGAGATGAATCCCCTCCTATCGCTCATTGCCTCCATGCGATTCGGGACTGTACCCAAAAGCCACCGTTTTGCCCGCCCTCTTGGACGTGGTAAGGTGGAAATCAAAGCACAGTGGGAATCACACAAGACTTTATGACGATCTCGGGTCTATAGACTACCCTGTACCAGTGTCACCAGAGAACTGCCATCTGACGTGTGGTATATCACCATCTGGGAGTTCTCGGCGAGTCCGTCCAGTGTACCCAGTCTCCACTGAGCATCCGCACACCATCTCTGATGTCAAACACCGATGGATATGGGATCATCCATCGCCCATCATATGGGTCAAGATGCGTATACGCTAGTCTACTCTGGTGTATCGATGCCCCGTTTCGATATACCCTCGACTAGGAACATTTATAGGATGTACTCATCGAATACCGTGGCCCCACTAGTATGATCTCATCATAATTCCAGTAGTCGAGTACAGATCCTAAGGGCTTTATCAACATGTGAGAGAAAGACAATAAACCAATACAAGTCAGCATGTTAAGATAAAGTGAAACCAAATAGCATGCTATCATGACGAGCAAGAAAGTCCTCTCTGTATATATCCAAGCATCCATCATAATATACATCATATGTACAACAATGGCCTCTAGGGCATATACATAACTAACAGCTCCGCCCCGATACACCGTGGTGCTGTGGTGTATACGGAAGAGTAATACTGAGAGAGAATCTCATTCTCCTTTTAGAATAGTCCAGGAATCCCGTGCTCAAGTATTCTCCTCCTTGATCTCATCAAAGGACATAATACTTATACCTGTTTTTGGTTCTCTATTTCTAACTTATATTCATTGAATTTCTCAAAAGGTCTAAACTTGTGTTTCAACAGGAACATATATCCGAATCTTGAGAGATAAACAGTGAATGTAATGAAGTATAAAGAACCGGTCTTGGCATGTGTAGAAAGGGGACTTACATACATCATCATGTATCAATCCCAAGAGTTCATCAACTCTTTCTCTGTTTCCAATAAACAGAGCTGTGGTCATCTTATCTTTGTGACATGACCGGCAAGTTTCACAAGATGTAAATTCAAACAGATTTAAATATGCATCTAAATGTAACTTTAGCTAGTCGGGTCGCATTGATATGACCTAGTCTACAATATCTCAAGAAGGATTCGGTCATTTCTGAACTCTTCCTCTTGTGTGTGTTCCGTATACTAAGAACTGCAGTTTGATTTAAAACGTCAATGCTTTTAGATAACGTGCCTGAACCGATCAACTCTTGTTATAGGAAATGTTCAAAACATTATCCAACCATACAAAATTATATCCTTCTTTACTAATAAAGAGACAGATATGATGTTGTATATCAGGTTTGGTATCTAATAACATTTGTTCAGAATCAGTGTATTTGTCAATACAGGGTGATAACTACCAACAGACTTGGCTGCAACACTTGTACCGTTTCTATCTCATGAAATTTATCACCCGTTCTCAGTTCTCTACCTATCTGTAGCCCATGTAACAAATTATATATGTGGGATCCTGATCCAGTATCAAATACCCAGGACGTAAAGGATACTGAGAAACAGTTCTCTGTAATGAACACACCCGAAGAAGATGCATCATCATGCACTTTCTTCGTTTGGGCGGCACGGGAATTCTGGTAATCCCCTATTTCCTGCTCTGTCTTATAACAATTATAAGTTGGAGCGGGACCAACGTTCTCCAGCTCAGTATAACAAGCGGGTTCGGTCAATTCATCTGTTTTATTATCTTGATAAAGGCGTGACATGGTCGCTACCAGGAGAGAGAAAGAGAGAGAAGAAAACACTCAGCGTATGCTCTTGCAAGATTAGATTGGTTATAAAATATATCTAATCAGGATGTCTCCCACTGTTTTAGTCAAATCTTCCTTCAACTCCTAAAAGAAAAGACTAGCCGGGATTAATTACACGTTACAAGTTCGCCAATCTTTCAGCCAGGCCAGTGTCGGTACTTTGAGGGAGGTTCCCCGTTCTTTCGCACGGACCTAATTAAATTAAACCTCATTTTCCCAGAGGCATAACCCCGTTGTAACCTTTCTATACACCTACTTGATCGGCTAATTATAATGTGTAAAATTTTCCCAGGAGTAACTCTTACTCGCAGCGGGTATCGGGATCCAACTATCTTATAGGAGGTATGCAATCTCGTTGCAAATTTCAACACTTGAAATTCCCAATAATCTTTTACCCCTAGTACTTATGACCTTAACTAAGGTCAACATATCATAAGCACTTGTCAAGTTCTACCCGTCATTTCATGATTAATTAGACCCACCCACATGACCCTCAACTAAGGTCGACATAATCACATGACTGTCCTAATTAATCGCATAATATGCTGTGTAGGAAGACATCACTTTGCTACCATACACTACGCCTCAACTAAAGTCGACATACGCAGCACGAATACTAAGTACTCTACTTCCTAAAATGACGGAGGGCTACGACAGGTTTTTAAGAAAACCTTTTGCGTAATGAATTTGATATCGTCGTAGAATTGAGTGATTTTAAATGGAATGTTTTTGAGGCTTTTCTAGTTTTGCTAAAGAGGTCACTCCTGGTGAAGGGATCGTCGGCTCTTTCCTCATCGAATAAGGTGCAGGATATTTCACAAATACCACTATGCAAAGCAAGAACTATAGAAGCAATCAAAAGTCAAACCGAGTTTGTAGCATCTGCTAGTTCCACTAAATAGGTCACTCCCGGTGAAGGGATCTCGGCACTTTCCTTATCGAATAAGGTGCTGGATGTTCTACAAGGAACACCGCTATGCAAAGCAAGAACTAGAGCTACCAGTTTTTTTAAACAAGTTCTATAATATCTTTAGGTTTCTTTTATTTCATTAATCTCATTAATAAAGTCCTATTTTATTATGCTTCGTAAGCATCACATTTGAAACGAAATCAACAATATAATATATATCTTATATATATATATAATATAAACATTTGTCTCAGGCAGTTATATGATCTCATCACAGAACATAGCAGCAGAAGAACATATATGAAATATTGGATATACTAGGACGTCCGTGTTTTAATACGAGCCTGTATAAAACACGGATTCCACGGTCGCGATGAATAGCCAAACCCACATCCCTAGACCCCTACGAGAGCGGCAAGCAACACTGTCAATTCTAGGGTTAGGAGACCCGGTCTCGACTCCTCAAGATGGTCTCCCACTGGACCCTAGAACCCGGTTACTTGTGCTCCCCGCCTTGGGTCTTTCCTAATGCGGAAAAGTAAATAATATACAATGGTGACATCATCCTCAGCCCGGAAGTGCCCCAATAAAAGAATATTACATACAAATGAATTTTACATGAATGAAAAAGAAAAACTCTCATCTTACATAAAACCCCCGGCTATTCAGAACACGACGATCCAATATAACATATCACAGCAACACATAATATCTCATATTCTCAACGTAAGTAAGTATGCATATACCGATTGTCGTTGATGTATAGCAACGAAAACCGGCGATACAACTACATACTACACTTACGGTCGCAGAAAAGAAAGTGTAAAACTACAACAGTTGGAATCCGCAACCTCCTTAGACATCGCATGCCTAACCAAATGAATTCCTTATATATCGCATGCCTAACAATTATAAACCCCGCATTTTAGTCTCATTATCGAAAACTCTTTTCAATATTAAGTCGGGCAATTCAACAAGATTTCCGACATCCTGATCGAATGCTCATCGCAAACTTTAGTAGACGGCCGCACCCCCGGATGCCGTCGACGAAGTGCACTAAGGCGGAACACCGCTGCCGCGAGCAACCGAACGGATTCTTTTTGTATCGGGGTTTTCCTACAGTCACTTGGTCGGGGCTATGGGGCGTGGCTGTCTATTAAGTTTAGGCGAGTATCTGCGTACGCTAGGTGATTGCGACGGACTTTTGATCACATCAAAATTCCGTGGCAACCAATCATCTAAGACTGAACTGCTAGATTTACAATATTCAAATTAGTTATCTCATAACTACTTGTGGATTCCAAATATTATATCACAATCCAGACAAATAGACAGTGTTAAACTTTCCGATCGAATAAACAAACACCCAAGATTTCCCAAATAGTTCTCAACACTTGAAATTAGTTTTAAAACATCCATCACATGCCACAGTACCAACGGTCCAGCCGTAGAAGGGTCAAGCCAACGCCTCACATGTGGCACGCCGTACTGCCCCAAACCCTAAAGTTTAGAGGCGGTTCAGACGGTCACATAATCGAGTTAAGATTTGTTGTCTTCTAGAGGGTCCACCGCGTTACTTGCACGACTTAGAACGTTCTTAAACTACGGAAAAATCCAACACTTGGAAATTTTCCGGCAGGGGAAAAAGTGAGTTATTGATAGCCGGTCGAACTTTTTAACACGTTCTAAAGTTATCCGGAAAAAGTTAAACGAAGTTAAACTTTCCGATCGAATCAACGAATACAAAAGATCTCCAGAAAACTCAACACTTGAGTAAAATTAAAAATTCCCAGAAAAATGAAAAAGGACCTAAGAATAAATATATGAAGTACCAGGGACCAAATCATAATTTTGGCCGTGGAACCGCCGCCAAACGCGTGGTTTGGTCGCGGTTCCGGTCATGTGAGCGCATTGGACGTCCGTACTTCACAGTAATTATTATATTTCCCTGCTTAGTTTTCTGAGGATTTTTAATACAGAAAAATCAACATTTTTAGAAAATTTCCAGAGAAGGGTATAAAATGGGGTTTCGGGGTTCGATCGGACTTTAAACTTCGCCCAGACTTCGCCTAAAGCTTTAGCTTGGCTCTGATACCACTGTAGGGTTACTAGGCACTCTCATAAGGGTCTACAAGTCATCAACCTTGCCCAATTTAAATTTTAGACGTGCCGAACAACCCTAACCAAGATCGTATACTAGAGATTATGCGAAAACAATAAGCAAGTAAACAACTTTACTACTAATAGTTTCGGATTACAACCTTTGTAGTCCGGTCCTTCACTTCAATAGCTCCGTATAGTAGTCCCTTCGCTGCGATCACGATCGTCCGGACTCTAGAGAGGCTCCCGCGAAGAAACGAACGTGCTTGCTTCGATGACTTCGAGGCCAAAGATGATCTACATCGAGGAGACATTGAATCAAGCTATTCCTTCACTAGGTCATAAACTTTGTGAAGAGAACACACTCTACTACATGGCAAGTGGTAGAGGATGAATAAGTGGGAAGTGGGTTCACTTTAGAATTGATTTTCTCACATTTTATCTCAAAACTCCATTAGAGCAAGCAAGCTTTTTCATGGAGCTTGAAGAAGAAGAAGACTTGTGAATAATTCATCCATATGAATTATTGCACCCTTGGTTGAGTTAAGCCCTCATGGCTAACTCATGTAGAGAATTAACTCATGGCTATGGTTAAAGGTTGGGTTTGATAAATATCTTAAACTAGACAAAAGGGTTGACCTTGTCAAAGCTTATCCATAAGCTTATCCATAAGCTTTTGTGCAAGCTTTAGCATAACAAACTCAATCTCTTTTGAATTAGCTTAACATAAATAGAAACCCTAACTTAACCCTAGCATTATGTTAATCTCATACACCCATCTTTTATGTATCATCAAACATGACACAATCCATGTGCACAAATGTACATATCGCGTATATACATACAATGTGCACATCATGTGAGAAAAAGAAATCAATAGTGAGCTAAATATTAGTTAATGTATTATAATATATCAAATATATAATTATACATTAAATTATCAAATCAACTCTTGATTTAATAATCCGAATATATCACATATAACCGACTAATATCAAATGCAACATCTTATCGAATCAACGCTCGATCCGATAACTCGGCTATAACACAAATAACCAATCATGTCACACATCGCGAGAATATAATGCGGTATCACATACTCGCATTAATTTTGTTTCCGCACGTATCACATATGTGCTACTACTCCATTTCGCTTGAGCCAAGAAACCTCTGTGTAAGACTCTAAAGACTCGTCAATACGCCGGCAGTAGGTGATGATCATATCAAACAACCACAAGCCGCAAGCGGTCTGCTAAACGTAACGGCCACCCGGGTATTGAGCGATCAGAAGATCAACAAGCAAGCCTGTACATTCTCCTGCGAATCCAATCAGTAACACTCCCATACAGTCTGGTCTCGCCGTCTGATATGTCGCATATCTCGCCTAGGGGTGGTAAACGTCAGACCCCAGTAGCTTGATAAGTCATGTCGATTTGAGGTCTATAACAGTTCGAGAAACTACTAATAACACTTATCAGTAAATCTCAGCAACCCTGGCCAAGGATTTCCAGTTATAGCCAATCGAACACAGCGCAACATCAACTCCCTATACCGGGAGAGACGAATCCCCTCCTATCGCTTATTGTCTCCATGCCATTCCGGACTGTACCCAAAAGCCACTGTTTTGCACGCCCCATTGGACGTGGTATGATGGAAATCAAAGCATAATGGGAATCACACAAGACTCTATGACGATCTCGGGTCTACAGACAAACCTGTACCAGTGTCACCAGAGAACTGCTATCTGACGTGTGGTATAATACCATCTGGGAGTTCTCGGCGAGTCCATCCAGTGTACCCAGTTTTCACTGAGCACCCGTATACCTTCTCTGATGTCAAACACCAATGGATATAGAATCATCCATCGCCCATCATATAGTTCAAGAAGCGCATACGCTAGTCTACTCTGGAGTATTGATGCCCTGTCTCGGTACTCCCATGACTAGGAACATTTGAAGGATGTACTTAGCGACTATACTGTCCCTACTAGTATGATCTACATCATAGTCCTGGTAGTCAAGTACTTATCCTAATGTCTTTATCAACATGTAATATAGAGACAATCGGAGTACATGTTAAGATAAAGAGCAACCGGATAGCGTACTATCATGTCGAGCAAGAAAGTCCTCCCTATATATGTCCAAGCATCCTCTACTATATAAATCGTATGTACAGTAATGGCCTCTAGGGCATACATATAACTAACACATAGGTATGGGACGATGTATATATAAACACGTATACCTACAGTTGGATCATGAGGATAGTGGATGGTCTTTGGGGATGAGTCGATGAGATTGGGCATGGTGCCATGAGATCGATGATATGATGTGGTTCGTATTTTGAGATAAGACATGAGGTTATAACGGGCCTTTAGGCATGTGTTTTCATACACGCATATATATATTGATGGCATCAGTTTGTACTAGACTTAGATCAGTACCCCAGTTCATGAGATATGATGATAAGGATACCAGATAATTGATGAGATAAATGTGAGATTCGACCCGTACCCAGATTTGGGATGCCGTACGACGGATTTACGTACGAGCTATATATTGATGATAGATCCGCACTCTTGACTCGAGGATGTCATATTGTATATTATATCGTATGTGATACTATTGAGGCGGGATCACCGACTATTATGTGTGTATATATCGACTCAGATTTATGTGGTTTCCATACCCTTTCGATTAGCTTGTTAGTTAGATCTGTAGTTTACTTAGTAGATGTTAGATTAGACCCGAGTCATACCTTTTTCAAAACTAACGAATCGTGAGTATTTTAAAGACAGGCCAAGGGGTTCTACGGATATTTTCAAAAGACGCATCTTTTCTTAAAAACACCGTAGCCCTTATTTTTCTAAACACCACGATTCGTCTTATTTCAAATGGTAAAACTGTATGACATTTACATATTGATGTAGATTCTTTACTGTTGTATTTATTATTCATTTTCCGCATATCCTTGCTATTCGCATCGCATTGCATGTTTAAATGTGTTTATTGTTATATTAAACCCATGCTGTCAGGACACCAGCACCATTATCGATGATACGTATGTTCCACATACACCTGCTTGCCGGCTCACACACTTCATCATCGATAATTGCCATGTCACTACACAGTAGGATTGTTGCATCAGGATATGACTACTTGTACATCTATATTGGCATACACACATATTGTACACCCATACCTGCATACACACGTATTTGCATATACATAGATGATTCTGGCTTGATTTTGGAGATTTGGGAACCGCAAGATATATTTTAAAACTGATTCATTTTAAAGGAGCGGTTTTCCCTCGATATGTGCATATTACTGTTTTATGTTGCATGATATATGGATATGCTTACATTTCTATCATATGTCGCATAGATCATGCCTTATGATTTTACGCATTGAGATATGCCGTTTTCATGAGATTTCTGGATTTGAGAACCGTGGTCATTTTAAAAGAATGTATGCATTGTTTAAAATCCCAGTTTCTCTTGATATGATATTTCAGTGCGTCCACCATGCGTTTTCTCGGTTCTGAGACGTGTGACATATGAACCCGAATCGAGGAGCTGGATGAGGCCGATTGCGGGTACATGGTGGACCCGGTATGGTACCCCGGGGCAAGAACGGATCTGTCGTGCCGTAGACGATGAGCCTGGCAGAGGGACCACTACCTACTGGTGATAGTATTTAGGCTCGGCGGATATCCGGAGGATACCGACCGGAGTCGAGAGATGATATGGGCCGATCCGGACTGATGGAGCTCGTGGGCCGATCCGGACTGATGGAGCCCGATATATGAGAATTTACGTGCCGATACTGGGCACGGGTTTCATGATGTTTTCGAGTGTCGATGCCGGACACTCAGGTTCCATGATTTTAATGTGTCGCGAGGGACACACGTTGATTTATATCCTCATACTTCCATGCATATGCCTTATGGTATTTACATGCATGATGTTTTGTGTCATTGGATGACACGTGGGCGAGATCCACATACATACAGACATTGATTACATAGTTGGATGATATCTACATATTTATACTTCATGATATAGTTGACACTGATTTCATGATGATTACATGGATGATACCTCATATTTATGATATGTTGCTACCTGAGGCACTGACACGAGCACTTGGTATTACACTTATGTAGAGATGTTTATCCTTGCTACCTTATCATGCTTCAGACTCTATCATATTGAGGATATATATATATATATATATATATATATATATATATATATATATATATATATATATATATATATATATATATATATATTACCGATCGTTTGACCTAGAATTGAGTCATACATACGATTTCTGCTCTGTGATGTTTTCTACTCACGAGTTGGCAACTCACCCCCGTTGTGCCACAGTTCTTGCAGGTTTTTGCCATACAGGTTTCATTGCGGCTTTCTGGCACACTACTTCCATTCTCGATGATTGCTTTGGTAGGTGGGTTCGCTCGCATCGTGACCACCCTTGTATATTATTTTCATTGTTGTATCTAGTAAAATTACATCAACCAGACTTGTATATTTATTTCAGACTTAGAAAACCAGTTGTGTATTATTTCGACCTTGGAGTCGTGCATTGTAGTATTATGATTTTCATGATGATTTTGAGTTTCCTTTTGAGTTTTGATCCTCGCCCTTCGGCGTTGTATGTTATATTGCTTGCGTGGTTGTGACCGTCGATTGACGAAGAGCTAGCTCCCGCTTGGGGATGCCTTTTATCATTATGCATATATTATTCTTGTTGTACCCCGTTTTGGGCCAGTATTTACAAAGGAAACTCTGCCGAAATTTTCAGAAAAGACTTGAGAATTTATAAATGCATATTCGGCTTACTTATTTAAAAACCTTGTTTTTAAAACATGTTTTCTTCACTTCTTTAAAACTAGTTTTCCTTCATTTATTATTTAAAATGGTTTTAGATTTCTGGGCTTTTGGCTTACTTGAATTAGAGGAGGTCCTATAGACTTCATATGATTCAAGGGCCAGTCATATGCTATTTTGGGTCTGTAGCATCTTAGAATGTGATTAGGGGTTGTTATACTTTAATATGCGGGTTTTAGTAAAAAGTTTACCAAAACAGTTTTCAAATATTTTATCTGGAATTATGAATATTTTATTAGAATTTAATTTGGACTGCACACACTTGTGCATGTTAACTAGGGTTAAGTTTAGGGTTAAACCATATTTAGATAACCATGGTGGACTAACCCATTTAATTAAGTTAATTTGATTTAATTAAGGGTAATTGTTTTTTTTAAAGAGAAAAATAGAATTAGTATTAGGGGTTGACTTGAGTAGGTGAGAGAGAGCATGATGGCTAGAGCATGCGTGCAATTAATGAGGAGAGAGGGGTTGACTCTCATTTCTTTGGTTTCAAAATCCATTATTTTTCCCTCTCACTCACTCACACACACACACAACCAACAGCAGCTGCAATAGAAGCAGCAGCAGCAGCAGAAGTTGCAGCAGCAGCAGCAGCAACCAACAGCAACAACAACAAAGCAGCAGCAACACCAACAACAGCAACATCAACACCACCACAACAGCAACAGCAGTAGCAAGCAGCAAAAAAAACAGAAAGCAATAGCTGCAGCAGAAACCCTCCACCTCCTCCTTCTTCTTCTCCTTCTTCTTGCACCACAGGATCAAGTGAGGTATAATCTCTAAACTCAACTCCTTTTTTTACTAAGTGTTAGTTATATGTATGCCCTAGAGGCCATTACTATACATAGGATGTATATTGTAGTGGATGCTGGGACATATATAGGGAGGACTTTCTTGCTCGACATGCTAGTATGCTATCTGGTTGATCTTTACCTTAACGTGTATACTGGGTGTCTCTCTGTTACATGTTGGTAAAGCCCCTAGGATGTGTACTTGACTACCTGGACTATGATGCGGATCATACTAGTGGGGACAGGGTAGTCCATAAGTACATCCTTCAAGGTCCCTAGTCGTGGGTATATCGAGACGGGGCATCGATATACCAGAGTAGACTAGCGTATACCTTCTCGACCCATACAGATGGGCGATGGATGATCCCATATCCATTGGTGTTTGACATCAGAGATGATATACGGGTGCTCAGTGGAGACTGGGTACACTGGACGGACTCACCGAGAACTCCCAGATGGTATTATACCTTACGTCAGATGGCAGTTCTCTGGTGACACTGGTACAGAGTAGTCTGTTGACCCGAGATCGTCATAGAGTCTTGTGTGGTTCCCACTGTGCTTTGATTTCCATCTTACCACGTCCAAGAGGGCGTGCAAAACGGTGGTTTTTGGGTACAGTCCCGAGTCACATGGAGGCAATGAGCGATAGGAGGGGATTCGTCTCTCCCGGTATAGGGAGTTGATGTTGTGCTGTGTTCGATTCGCTATAACTGGAAATCCCTGGCCAGGGTTGCTGAGATATACTGGTAAGTGTTACCAGTAGTTTCTCGAATTGTTATAGACCTCATATCGACACGACTTATCGAGCTATTGGGGTCTGACGTTTACCACCCCTAGGCGAGATATGCGACATATCAGACGACGAGACCGGACTGTACGGTAAGTGTTACTGGTTGGATTCACAGGAGTGTGAGCGGGCTTGCTCGTCGATCTTCTGATCGCTCAATACCCGGGTGGCCGTTACGTTTAGCAGACCGCTTGCGGCTTGTGGGTGTTTGATATGATCATCACCTGCTGCCGGCGTATTGACGAGTCTTTAGAGTCCTACACAGAGGTTTCCTGGCTCAAGCGAAACGAAATAGGAGCGCATATGAGATATGTGCGGGACCGAGAATAATGCGTGTATGTGATACCGTATTTCATTCTCGCGATGAATGTGTCGAATGGTTGTATGCGATATAACCTAGTTATCGAATCAAGGAATGATTCGATAAATCGATACATTATATACTAGTCGGTTGTGTGCGACATGACTGGATCATTGAATCAAGTGTTGATTTAATGATTTAATGAATAATTATATATTTGATATATTACTTTACATTAACTAGTATTGGTTCACTTTAAAGGATTTTCTCACTTGGATGTACAAGTTGTATATGTGATATACTTTTTGTGCAAATGATTGTATCATGTTTGATGATACATGTTTACTTGGTTAAGTGTAAAGAATTAAACCATGGTTAAACTTATGATTAGGGTTTTGTTTTCTTTTTCATTTATTTTTCTTTTTATTCTTTTTGGAGAAATGATAAGAAAAGAATGGTGGCTTTATTTGTAGTTTAGTTGAAACTTCATGAAGCTTTGACCTAGTCCACCATTCTTATCTCATCCTTAACCCTAACCATTCCTTTAACCTTGGTCAATTCTCTACACATAACTATAGTTAAAATTATGATAAGGATTGATTTTCTATTCTATTCTAAAAAACTTATCATAATATTATCATCATCTTCTTCTTCTTCTTCAAGAAGAGAAAACCTAGACTTCATCAATGGTGATTGACGAAAAAGAGTGAGAAATCCAATTCTAAAGTCTACCCACTTCCTATTTCTTCATCCTCTATCTCTTGCTAAGTAGTAGAGTGTGTTTCCTTCACAAGTTTTCATGGCTTGATGAAGGTGGAGCTTGATCTAGTGATGCCTCGACGTAGATCATCTTCAGCGTCGTAGTCGATGACCTAGCCCGCCCATTCTCCGATGAAGCCGACACTAGAGCCCGGGATCCGATGATCGCAGCGAGGAGACATCATCACAGAGCTATGGAGGTGGAGCACCGGATCTACAAAGGTTGTATTTCCGTTACACTTTAGTTAAGTTGTTAACTAGCTCGTTGTTTCGCCTAAATATCTAGTTAACGATCCGTATTAGGGTTTCTCGGCACCCGTAAAAATTGAAATTGGCATGGTTGATGCCTTGTGAGACCTCTTGAGAGTGCCTAGGAACCCTACAGTGGTATCAGAGTCTAGCTAGAGCCTTAGGCGATGCGTAGACGAAGTTTGAAACCCGAACGAACCCGAAACCCTAACACAAACATGCTCTCTGGACTTTTTCCAAAATCTGGAGTTTTTCGATATTAAAAATATGAAGAAAAATCAGCAGGGAATTGTAAGAATTACTGTGAAGCTCGTACCCATGAATCCACCAAAGTGCGGCGGAACCGCGGCAGAAGCCTGGCTTCTGCGGCGGTTCCGCGGCCGTATGATGACGTCAGCTTCCCATTTTTGCACAGTAATTCCTCTTTTCTGGGGTTGGATTTTCTGGGAATTTTTAATATTTATTCAAGAGTTGAATTTTCTGGGTTGTTTTGGGGATTCGAATGTTCGATCGGATTATCAAATTTTGTCTGTGTGGCTTTCCGGATAATTTTTGGATATGTTAAAAAGTTCGACCGGATATAAATACCCAACTTTTCCCCTGTCGGGAAATTTCCAAATGTTGGATTTTTCCGTGGTTTAAAGACGTTCTAAGTAGTGCAAGTAACGCGATGGTCCCTCTAGAAGACAACAAACCTTAACTCGATTATGTGACCGTCTTGAACTGCCCTTTGAACCTTAGGGTTTGGGGCAGTACGGCGTGCCACATGTGAGGCGTTGGCTTGACCCTTCTACGGCTGGACCGTTGGTACTGAGGCATGAACTGAATGTTTTTAGACTTATTTCATGTGTTGAGCTATATCGGGAAAACTTGGGTGTTCGAATGTTCGATCGGAAATTTTAACATTTTCTATTTATCCGGAATGGGATACAATAATTGGAATTCACAACAAGTTATGAGATAACTGAATGAATGTTATAAACATAGCAGTTTAGTCTCACTTGATCGGTTGCCACGGAATTTTGATGTGATCAAAAGTCCGTCGCAATCACTTAGCGTACGCAGATACTCGCCGGGTAAACTTAATAGACAGCTACACCCCTTAGCCCCGACCAAGTGACTATAGGAGAACCCCGTCGCCGAAAGCATCCGTCCGAGTGCTCGCGGTAGCGGTGTTCCGCCTTGGTGCACTTCGTCGACGGTATCGGGGGTGCGGCCGTCTACTGAAGTTTGCGACGAGCATTCGATCAGGATGTCGGGAATCTTGTTGAATTGCCGGACTTGATATTGAAAAGAGTTTTCGATAATGAGACTAAAATGCGGGGTTTATAATTGTTAGGCATGTGATGTCTAAGTAATTCATTTGATTAGGCATGCGATGTCTAAACAGGTTGCGGATTCCAACTGTTGTAGTTTTACACTTTCTTTTCTGTGACCGTAAGTTTAATATGTGATATCGCCGGTTTCGTTGCTATATGTCAACGACAATTGGGATGCGCATATTGACTTACGTTGATGACATGTGATGTTATGTGTTGCTGGATATGTTATATTGGATCGTCGTGTTTGAATAGCCGGGGGTTTTTATGCGAGATGAGTGTTTTTCATTTTCATTCATGTAAAAACTTGTATGTAATATTCTTTTATTGGGGCACTTCCAGGTTGCGGAAGATGTCACCTTTTGTATATTATTTACTTTTCCACACTAGGGTAGACCCAAGGAGCGGAGCACAAGTAACCGGGTTCTGGAGTCCAGTGGGAGACCAACTCGAGGAGTCGAGTCCGGGTCTCCTAACTCTAGAATTGGTAGGGTTGCTTGCCGCTCTCGTAGGGGTCTAGGGGTGTGGGTTTGGCTATTCATCGCGACCGTGGAATCCGTGTTTTATACTGGCTCGTATTGAAAACACGGACGTCCTAGTATATCCAATATTTCATATGATTCTTCTGCTGCGATATCTGTGATGTGATCATGTGATGTTCTGTGATAGATACAGTATATAGTATATATGATATATTATATAGGCGTTACTTATGTTTTACACCCGCGCTAGCCCTGCCCCGCTCTGTCGTTAGTTACCTAACCTAACGGTGCACGAGGGGACATCGAGGCGAATGCGGATGGCATAAGTGTACGTCGTATTTATCTGTGATGTTTAGGTATTTAAATGATGGGACTTCATTAATGTGATTAATGAAATAAAAGAAACCTAAGATGTTGCAGAATCGAATTTCAAAATAAAACAGGTAGCTACAGTTCTTGCTTTGCACAGCGGTATATATGATATATCCTGCACCTTATTCGATAAGGAAAGGACCGAGATCCCTTCACCGGGAGTGACTCCTTTAGCAATAACTGGCAGATGCTACACACTCGGTTTGTTTTTGATTGCTTCTATAAGTTTCTGCTTTGCACAGTGATATATATGATATATCCCGCACCTCATTCGACGAGGAAAGGACCGACGATCCCTTCACCGGGAGTGACTCCTTTAGCAAAACTAGAAAAGCCTAAAAAACACTCCATTTTAAAATCATTTGATTCTACAACGATATCAAGTTCATTACGCAATAGGTTTTCAGAAAAACCTGTCGTAGCCCTCCGTCATTTCAGATACGTACTAGTTAGTATTCGTGCTGCGGTTGTTTGGCCTCCATCAAGGCGTAGTGTACGGTAGCTAACTAGTGCTTATCTGCTAGCATATGATGCGATTGGATTAGGGTATTCGTACGGCGTTGTTTGGCCTCCGTCAAGGGTCGTGCGGGTGGGTTTAATTCAATCAGGAAATGACGGGTTGAACTTGACTAGCGGACTATGGGTTGTTTGGCCTCCGTCAAGGTCATAGGACGCTAGGGGTAAAATATTATCGGGAATTTCATGTGTTGAAATTTGCAATGAGATTGCATACCTTCTATGAGATAGTTGGATCCCGATACCCGCTGCGAGTAAGAGTTACTCCTGGGAGAGTTTTACACATTACAATTAGCCGATCAAGTAGGTGTCTAGAAAGGTGTCAACGAGGTTACGCCTCTGGGAAAACGAGGTTTACATTAATTAGGTCCGTGCGAAAGCACGGGGGACCTCCCTCAAAGTACCGACACTGGCCTGGCTGAAAGATTGGCGAACTTATAGTGTGTAATTAATCCCGGCTAGTCTTTCCTTTTAGGGTTTGAAGGAAGATTTGATAAAAACCAGTGGGAGCCATCCTGATTAGATAAAATAAAAACCAATCTATTCTTGCAAGAGCGCACGCTGAGTGTTTTCTTCTCTCTCTCTCCAGGTAGCGACCATATCACGCCTTAATCAAGATAATAATACGGATTATTGACCGAACCCGCTTGTTATACTGAGCCGGGGAACGTTGGTCCCGCTCCAACTTATAATTGTTATAAGACAGAGCAGGAAATTGGGGATTACCAGAATTCCCATACCGCCCAAACGAAGAGAGTGCATACTGATGCATCATCTTCGGGTGTGTTCATTACAGAGAACTGTTTCTCAGTATCCTTTACATCCTGGGTATGCGATACCAGATCAGGATCCCAGATATGTAATATGTTACATAGAGCTACAGAAAGGTTGAAGAACTGAGAACGGGTGATAAGTTTCATGAGACAGAAAACGGGGCAAGTGTTGCGGCCAAGTCTGTTGGTCACTGTCACCCTGTATTACCAATACATTGATTCTGAACAAATGTTATTAGATACCGAACCTGATATGCAAAATCATATCTGTCTCTTTATTAGTAAAGAAACGATAAAATTTTGTATTGTTGGATAATCTTTTGAACATTTCCTATATCAAAAGTTGATCGGTTCAGGCACGTTATCTAAAAGCATTGATGTTCTAAATCAAACTACAGTTCTTTAGTATACGGAACACACACAAAAGGAAGAGTTCAGAAATGAACGAATCCTTCTTGAGGCATTGTGGACTAGGTCATATCAATGCGATCCGACTGGCTGAAGTTACATTTTAGATGCATATTTAAATCAGTTTGAATTTATATCTTATGAAACTTGCCAGTCATATCACAGAGATAAGATGACCATAGCTCCGTTTACTGGAAACAGAGAAAGAGTTAGTAAACTCTTGGGACTGATACATGATGATGTATGTAAGGTCTCCTGTCTACACATGCCAAGACCGGTTCTTTGTACTTTATTACATTCTCTGATAATCTCTCGAGATTCAAACCTATGATCCTGTTGAAACACAAGTCCGAACCTTCTGAGATATTCACAGAATATAAGTTAGAAATAGAGAACCAAAATACGGGTATAAGTATTATGTCCTTTGATGAGATCAAGGAGGAGAATACTTGAGCACGGAATTCCTGGATGATTCTAAAGGAGAATGAGATTCTCTCTCAGCATTACTCCTCCGTATACACCATAGCACGATGGTATATCGGGGCGGAGCAATCACACCCTATATGATATGGTGTGCTCTATGATGAGTACTGCTGAGTTACCTATTTCCTTTTTGGGAGTTATGCACTTGAGAAGCTGCATACCTATTGAATAGGGTTCCAATCAAATCAGTTGCCTACCACTTCATATGTGATATGGAAAGGGAAGAGCCCATGTCTTAAGCTAGTTAAGATTTGGGGTTGACTGGCCTATGTCTAAAAGCAAAATCCGGACAAGCTCGAGGCAAGGTCTGTAATGTAGAACTGGAAAGGTTCCAGCTATACAAAACTGCAGCTGATGATTTGACAGAACCAAAGGATTCAATAGTTACCAACGAACCTCAGCCTCTCCGCCGATCTAGTAGGGTTCCTCACCCACCTGAGAGATACTTCGGTTTCTCTATGACAATGGGAGCGAGGATTGCATCATGAGATGATGACCCAACTAGTTTCGAACTGGCCATCAGGAGTAGGACTCTGTAAGAATGGCTGGATGCTTAGTGATCTGAGATAGAATCCATGTACACCAACAAAGTATGGACTTTGGTTGCTAAATCTGAAGGGTTAAATCCCCATCAGGAGCAAGTAAACCTTGAGAAGATTACTTGGTGTAGATGGAAAAGTTGAGACTTTCAAAGCTAGACTTGTTAAAGCTTTTCGTCATCGACCAGGCGTGGATAATGATAAAACCTTTTCAAGTGGCTATGCTTAATCCATCCAGATCCTACTTGCCACGGCTACATACCATGACTACGATATCTGGTGGTTGGGTGTCATGACTGCTTTTCTAAATGATGTTTTGGAAGAGAACGTCTATAAGTACACAGCCAGAGGGCTTCGTAAACAGTGGGAGCAGCGGAAATGTGTACAAGATGCTTTATAGGATAAAGCAGGCATCGTGGAGTTAGAACATCTGTATTGATGAAGTAGTCAAAGAGTTTGACATCATCAAAATGGTAGATGAACCTTGTATATACGAAAAGGTAGTAGGGAGTGTGGTGATCTTCGTAGAGTACGTGGATGACATACTCATGATAGAGAAGGAGTTTCCTATGCTATGCTCGGTCAATCTCCGCTTATCACAATGATTCTCCATAAAGGATCAAAGTGATACCTCCTAAATCCTGCGTTGTGAATCTATGAGATAGATCTAATTGGATGTTAGGATTCTCACTAGTTGTAGTGAGATGGTATCAATCAATCCTGGGGAGAATCACTGGAAGGGTTCCAGGGTGATAAGGACGACTGAAAGTCAGTCGCAGGTATTGTCTTTACCCTCAGTAAAGGGACGGTATGTTGGAAAAGTTCCAAGCTAGATACCGTGGCATACTAGACGATAAAGGCTCGATACATCGCTACTTAAGATGCTACCAAAGAGGCTGTTTGGGTGTATATTGGTTCATGAGATGAACTACGTTCCTCCCATTGTGTGACAATGGAGTTGTGGCTTATGCCAAGGTACGTCCGTCCCATCAGTGATCCAGACATATTCTGAGGCAGCATCACCTGATCATGGAGATAGTTGATCTCCAGGGTGATCGAGGTTAGGAGAGTAGACTCAGAGGACAACACGGCTGATCCACTCACAAAGGCCTTTTCCCAGAGAGAGACTTTTTTGGGATGGTTGAGTATGAGATACTGCAACCACTGCTATCAGATGTCCCTAGTGCAAGTGGGAGATTGTTAGTTATATGTATGCCCTGGAGGCCATTACTATACATAGGATGTATATTGTAGTGGATGCTGGGACATATATAGGGAGGACTCTCTTGCTCGACATGATAGTATGCTATCTGGTTGATCTTTACCTTAACGTGTATACTGGGTGTCTCTCTGTTACATGTTGGTAAAGCCCCTAGGATGTGTACTTGACTACCTGGACTATGATGCGGATCATACTAGTGGGGACAGGATAGTCCATAAGTACATCCTTCAAGGTCCCTAGTCGTGGGTATATCGAGACGGGGCATCGATATACCAGAGTAGACCAGCATATACCTTCTCGACCCATACAGATGGGCGATGGATGATCCCATATCCATTGGTGTTTGACATCAAAGATGATATACGGGTGCTCAGTGGAGACTGGGTACACTGGACGGACTCGCCGAGAACTCCTAGATGGTATTATACCTTACGTCAGATGGCAGTTCTCTGGTGACACTGGTACAGAGTAGTCTGTGTTAGGTTAGGTTAGCACCCTATGAAGAGATTACAAGCATCACATGACCTAAAGTTTTCATTTTTTATGGTGCTAAACTAACAAGCAAAGGAATCGTCCTAGAAAATTAGGGTTTGCTAAACATTAAACTAGAAAAGCTTAGGGTTAGAAGGCTACAACCTTTGTAGCTCCCGTTTTTTGTTTTGCTCCTTTGACTTTGGGGTGTTGGAAGAAGGTCCACTCTTCCTCCTCTTGCGTCCACGACGATCCACCCGGAGCTATCCCGTCCAAGCTTGCAACTTTGAAAAACAAAGAGAACACACTAATCAAGTGAGCTAGACTTGATTAGAATGAGGTTGTGGTTATGGATCTCACTTCAAAATCCTATTTTTATGAAGGATTCACTCTCTTGTAAGAACTAGAGAGCTTAAGCATGGAGGTTGATGAAGATGATGGACTTTTTTTAAGAAGAGAATGAATTATCTTAACAAAGAGAAAAGAAAAATAGCTATATATATTTTTCTTTCTCTTAACCAACCATGGTTAAGTATTTAGATATCATTTTATTTTAAATTAAAAGCATGATAAGAAAATAAACTATGGGTTAAAAGTTAGGTGAGCATGGTTGAGTTAGAAGAGTGTAGAAATTCCAAATTGATTTAACCCATTTTTTATTTTCTTTTGCTTTAATTTAAATTCAATAATTATCCAAATACAACCATGGTGTAATTCTTATACATCCACCATTTCCATTGTATAAACAACCATGATAGAATTTGATGTATGTATGCATGTGTGCTTGCACATCAACATGTGCATGAACAAAAATGAATGTACACATGCATGCATACATACAACATAAACAAGATAGGATTTGTAGTGAGAAAATAATAATGAATCAACACTTGATTCACTAATCCGGTCATATCACATATGACCCGACCATTAGCAAGCCGCCCAATTAATATACGGTATCCCATACACGTATTTTAATCGGGTCCAAGCGCATATCGCATACGCGCACCACAACGTTTCGCCTGGACTAGGTAACTCCTGTGTGGGACTCTAAGACTCGTCAATACGCCGGCAGTGGGTGATGATCATATCAAGCACCCGCAAGCCGCAAGCGGTCAGCCAAACGTAACGGCCACCCGGGTATTGAGCGATAAGAAGAAGACAAGCGAACCTGTTACAACTCCCGTCGAGCCATCCAGCAACACTACCGTACAGTCCGGTCTCTTCGTCAGATATGCTGCATATCGAGCCTAGGGATGGTCACGTCGACCCCAATAACTCAATAAGTCGTGCCGGTTAATGGTCTATAACAGATCGAGAAACTACTGATAACACTTATCAGCAAATCTCAGCAGCCCTGGCCAGGGACTTGCTGTTATAACCAGTCGAGCACAGCACAGCATCAACTCCCAATACCGGGAGAGACAAAACCCCTCCTATCGCTCATTGCCTTCGTGTGTCTCGGGACTGTACCCAACGGCCACCTGTTTGCACGACTCAGTAGAGCCGTGGTAGGGTGGCAATCAAAATACAGTGGGAGAACACACAAGGCTCTATGACGATCTTGGGTCTACAGACTAACCTGTACCAGTGTCACCTGAGAACTGCTATCCGACGATAGATATAATTCCATATAGGAGTTCTCGGCGAGTCCGTCCAGTGTACCCAGTCACCACTGAGCACCCGTATATGATCTTGATGTCAAACATCGATGAATGTGGGAACATCCATCGCCCATCACATGGGTCTAGTATCATATACGCTAGTCTACTCTGGTATATCGATGCCCCGTCTCGATACACCTCCGACTAGGGACATTTCAGGATATGCTTATAGACTACAGATGTCCCACTAGTATGATCTCCATCATAATCAGAGTAGTCAAGCCGATATCCTTAGGGCTTTATCAGTATGTATGAATGAATAGAAGCATGATCAAATAAACATGTCAGATAAAGAAGTACCAGATAGCATACTATCATGTCGAGCAAGAATGCAAACTGAATATATATACATGTATAGATACATCCACTATCACATAATGGCCTCTAGGGCATACATATATCCAACAATCTCCCACTTGCACTAAGGCCAGTTATTGGCGTATCTCATACCCAACATCTCAAAAAGTCGCTCATGCTGCGGCTGAGGGAGAGCCTTAGTGAATGGATCCGCGGCGTTGTTCTTTGTGTCTACTCTCTTAATCTCGATCTCGCGGCGATCTACAATCTCCCGGATCAAATGAAATCGCCTCAGGATGTGTCTGGACCGCTGATGGGATCTGGGCTCCTTGGCTAACGCCATAGCCCCATTATTATCACAATACAAGGGTATTGGATCAATAATGGTTGGAACTACTCCTAGCTCCGAGACGAACTTCTTCATCCAGACGGCTTCCTTGGCGGCATCATTTGCAGCAATGTACTCAGCTTCCATCGTAGAGTCTGCAACGGTATCTTGTTTGGAACTCTTCCAACTTACCGCCCCTCCATTGAGGGTAAATACAAACCCTGAGATAGATTTGCTGTCATCCTTGTCGCTCTGGAAGCTCGAATCGGTAAAGGCCTCCATTTGGAGATCTTTATTACCATACACCAAGAACAATTCTTTAGTCCTTCGTAAGTACTTAAGAATGTTCTTCACAGCTGTCCAGTGGTTCTCCCCTGGGTTGGATTGATACCTGCTTACAACACTAAGTGCATAAGCTACATCTGGGCGTGTACATAACATCGCATACATTATAGACCCTACTGCCGAAGCATAAGGTATAATGCTCATGCGAGCTCTCTCTTCATCGGTCTTTGGACAAGAATCCTTGGAGAGAGTGACTCCATGGCAAGCGGGTAAGGCACCCCGCTTGGAGTCTTCCATACTAAACCTCTTTAGGATGGTGTTGATGTACCTGGTTTGGGACAATCCCAATAACTTTTTGGATCTATCCCTATAGATCCTTATGCCCAGGATGTATGTGGCATCACCCAGGTCCTTCATGGAGAACCTCAGTGATAAGAATGATTTGACCGACTGTAGCATAGGAATGTCATTTCCTATCAGAAGAATGTCATCCACGTACAATACGAGGAATGTGACAGCTCTTCCTACAGCCTTCCTATAAACACAAGGTTCATCCGGATTTTTGATGAAATCAAACTCTTTGATAACATCATCGAAACAGATGTTCCAACTCCGAGATGCCTGCTTTAACCCATATATGGATTTAAGCAATCTACATGCTTTCTCGCTGCTCCCACTGTCAATGAAGCCCTCCGGCTGATCCATATAAACACATTCTTCTAAATCTCCATTTAGAAATGCCGTTTTAACGTCCATCTGCCAGATTTCATAGTCGTAGTGAGCAGCAATAGCAAGTAGGATCCGAATAGATTTAAGCATGGCTACGGGCGAAAAAGTTTCGTCATAGTCCAAACCTGGTCTTTGACGAAAACCCTTCGCCACAAGTCTTGCTTTATAGGTCTCTACCTGCCCATCCACACCAATCTTTCTTTTAAAGATCCATTTGCACCCTACAGGTTTTACCCCAGGGGGTACAACGTCCAAAGTCCATACTTTGTTGGTGTACATAGACTCCATTTCGGATCTCATGGCATCCAGCCACTTCACAGAGTCACCACTCGTGATAGCTTGCTGAAAACTGGTAGGATCATCATCTTCCATGATACAGTCTTCCCTGTCACCATCAATGAGGAAACCGTAGTACCTCTCCGGCGGGCGAGAAGTCCTACCAGACCTACGGAGTGGCCGAGGTTCTTCAGTTTCTGTTGCAACAGCCGGTTCAACCAAATCGTCATTTGTAGTTTGTGTCTCCAGAACCTCTTCCAGATCTACTACCTTGCCATCATCTTTATCTGTGAAAAACTCTTTTTCCAAGAATGTGGCATACTGAGAAACAAACACCTTTTGTTCCTCTTTGTGGTAGAACAGATATCCATAAGAATTCTTTGGATATCCCACAAAGTTACACATGACTGACCGTGTCTCGAGTTTGTCCGGATTCTGCTTTTTAACATAGGCCGGGCAACCCCAAATCTTAATTCTTTTAAGAGATGGTCTCTTCCCATTCCATATCTCATATGGCGTGGTAGACACGGCTTTGGTTGGAACCCTGTTTAGAAGAAACGCCGCAGTCTCCAATGCATGCCCCCAAAACGAGACTGGTAACTCAGCGTCACTCATCATGGACCGGACCATATCTAATAGGGTCCTATTCCGTCGTTCTGACACACCGTTGTGCTGTGGTGTGTAAGGCGGAGTGAGCTGAGAGAGAATCCCATTCTCTTTTAGGAAGTTTGCAAATTCTGTACTGAGATACTCACCACCTCGATCTGATCGAAGCATCTTAATACTCAAGCCGGTTTGTTTTTCTACTTCTTGTTTATATTCAACGAACTTCTCGAAAGCGTCGGACTTGTGTTTTAATAAAAATACATGACCGAATCTTGAGAAATCATCGGTGAATGTAATGAAGTACGAAAAACCGCCTCTAGCCTGTGTAGACATTGGCCCACATACATCACTATGTATGAGGCCCAGGAGCTGAGTAGCTCTTTCTCCGTGTCCAGTAAACGGAGTTTTGGTCATTTTACCCTTGATACAAGACTGGCAAGTCGCATAAGATTTATATTCAAAAGAGTTTAAATATCCATCTTTATGTAACTTGTTTAGTCTTGTTTCGTTAATATGACCAAGTCTACAGTGCCAAAGAAAAGCTTCATTTAATTCTGAAATTTTTCTTTTATTAGTGTGTTGTATACTGAAAACTGTGTGTTGATTTAGGACATATATTCCGTTATTAAGTGTACCATACCCAACCAACATTTGATTCAGGTGAATGTTCATAACATTGTTCTGCAACACAAAATTATATCCTTCATTGTCCAACAAAGATACGGATATTATATTACATAGCATATCAGGTACAAAATAACATGGATTCAAAATCAAAATACATCCAGACGGCAACCCCAAGTGATACTCTCCCACTGCGACTGTATGTACATTGGAACCATTTCCAACGCGGAGAGTATGGTCACCTGTCTTCAAAACCTTGCTATTTCTCAGCCCCTGCATAGAATTGCAAATGTGAGAACCTGAACCGGTATCCAATACCCAGGAAGCAGAGTTTATAGAAAAACAGTTTTCAGTCACAAACGCACCTGAAGCAGAAGCATCACCATGCTTCTTCTTAAGACTTAGGTACTCCGTGCAGTTGCGCTTCCAATGTCCTGTCTTGTGGCAATGAAAACACTCGCCTTTCCCTGGGTCTCCAGCCGTGGACTTTCCCTTTCCCTTCACCTTTTTGACTCCGCCCTTAGGATTAGTGGGTTTCTTCTTTTTCTTTCCCTTGGCCTTAGCTTTCGGGCGAGAAGAAGAAGACTGTCCAATCGTCATAACGGGAGTCTTTGCTGATTTCATAGTGCTCTCTGCACTCCTTAACATATTAAGGAGTTCAGGGAGGTCCTTCTCCATGCCGTGCATGTTGAAGTTCACTATGAACTGAGCAAAGGTGGAGGGGAGGGACTGCAGAATAATATCTATATATTGTTCATTGTCCATAGTCCATCCGAGGTCCTCAAGCTCTTCTATAAGAGCTATCATCTTCAAAACATGGTCTGCTACTGGTGTGCCAGGGGCCATCCGCATGTGAAACAGTTTCTTTGATGCCTCGTATCGTAATACGCGGGACTGCTCCCCATACAACTCCTTTGTATGGAGCAGTATCCCGTGGATGTCCATGTCCTCGTGCTGCTTTTGATGTGTGTTATCCATCGATGCAAGCGCGAGGCATGTGGCCGTGGCACAGTCAGCGTCCCATGTCTTGCGGACTTCTATGTCCGCAACTGAGGATTTTGGGCCTGGGACGGGCGGGGCTGAAGCCGTGAGGACATATGATACTTTATCATAAGTCAAGGCGATCTTCAGATTCCTTAGCCAGTCTTTATAGTTGGTCCCGTTCAGTTTGTTTTTATCTAGTAGAAGCTTAAGTCCAGTCATTGGTATCTGCCATTAAGAGAGAGAAAAGAATACACTCAGCGAAAGCTCTTGCATAGATTAGATTGGTTTTATTATCTTGTCTAATCGATGTTTCCCACTGCTTTTTATCAAGTTTTTCTTTCAAACCTTAAAAAGAAAAACTAGCCAGGATTAATTACAGTCTACAACTTCGCTAACCGTTCAGCCAGGCCAGTGTCGGTACTTTGAGGGAGGTTCCCCGTGCATTCGCACGGACCTAATTAGAGTAAACCTCGTTTTCCCAGAGGCGGAGCCCCGTTAACACCTTTCTAGACACCTAATGAGTTAGCTAATTGTAAACTGCAAAACTCTCCTAGGAGCAACTATTGCCCACAGTGGGATCGGGATCCAACCATCATATGGAAGGTATGCAATCTCATTGCAAATTTCAACACTTGAAATTCCCGATGTGGTTTTTACCCCTAGTACTTATGACCTTAACTATGGTCAACAAATCATAAGTACCAGTCAAGTTCTACCCGTCATTTCTTGATCAATTAGACCCACCCATATGACCCTTAACTATGGTCAACAAAGTCGTATGAATGTCCTAACTAATCTGCATCATATGCAGTGTAGGAAGACATCACTTAGCTACCGTACACTACGCCTTAACTAAAGTCAACAAACGTAGCACGAATACTAAGTACTCTACTTCCTAAAATGACGGAGGGTTGCGAATGATTTTTAAGAAAATCTTTAACGCTTTGAACTTGATATCGTTGTAGAATCAAACTGTTTTTCAAAAGGAGTGGCTTAAGCTCCGCAGTTTTGAAATAAAGCTTTTTCATAAATAGCCGAGTAGTTTTGAAATCCGATTCTACAACATCTTTTTAGGTTTATTTTCTTTACATTAATCACATTAATGTAATCCCATCATTTAAGTCCTAAAGCCAATCACAGAAAAGAAACGAAAATATCACGTACGCTTATGCCATCCGCATTCGCCGCAATGTTCCGTTATGCACCGTTAGGTTACTTAACTAACGGCATAGCGGGACGGGACTAGCGCGGGTGTAAAACATAAGCAACGTCTACTATATATCATATATATAATAAGTCATTCGTCTCAGATTTCACAGAACACAGGCAGCAGAAATATAGATATAACGTGGGATATACTAGGACGTCCGTATTTAGTATTTAGCCAGAATAGAAAATACGGATTCCACAGTCGCGATGAATAGCCAAGCCCACACCCTGGACCCCTACGAGAGCGGCAAGTGACCCTACCAATCCTGGAGTTTAGGAGACCCGGTCTCGACTCCTCGAGATGGCCTCCCACTGAACCCCAGAACCCGGTCACTTGTGCTCCCCTCCTTGGGTCCATCCTAATGCGGAAAAGTAAATAATATACAACACTGGTGACACAACCGCAACCTGGAAGTGCCCCAAATAAAAGAATATTACATTACATTTGAATTTACATGAATGAAAATATAAAACTCTCATCTCACAAAACCCCCCGGCTATTCGATCGCGACAATCCTACACATCATATCTCAGCAACACATAATATCATCAACGTAAGCAAGTATGCGTACCCCGATTGTCGTTGATGTATAGCAACAAAACCGGCGATATCTAACATACTACACTTACGGTCACAGAAAAGAAAGTGTAAAACTACAATATTTGGAATCCAGATTCTCTTTAGACATCATAAATGCGAAATATCACATATTCCGTATTTCATATCTAAACCATATGAATTCCACATATTGTATCACATTCCAGATAAACAGACAGTATTAAAGTTTTCGAACGAACTATCAAGTACCCAAGATTCACTAAAGCTCAACACTTGAGCAAGGTTCAAAAATCCGGAGTGTGACACAGTAGCGGCGGTCCAGCCGTAGAAGGGTCAAGCCAACGCCTCACATGTGGCACGCCGTACTGCCCCAAACCCTAAGGTTCAAAGGGCAGTTCGAGACGGTCACATAATCGAGTTAAGGTTTGTTGTCTTCTAGAGGGACCACCGCAAAAAGACTTGCACGCATCTCCAAACTATTTAAACCCCGTGAACATTGAGTAAATGATATTCGTTCAAACACTTCAATACTTTCTAGTTTACCCGGAAAAGAAAGCGAAATGAAAATTCCGAACGAAACAACTAGTTCAAAACCATCTCCAGAATTTTCAACAGTAGATTCAGATTAAATACTCTCAAAAATTACTGTAGCAGGTAAAGAAAGTTACTGTGAAAAAAAAATACCAGAGAACTCCTCAAATAGCCGCGGAAGCGCGGCCTAAGCCTTGCTTATGCCGCCCTTCCGCGGTCAATATTACTGTTCATGTGTACGAATTTTCCAGATCCTCTAATTTTTACCTGCTCAATTTTTTGAGAATTTTTAATTCTGAAAAAGATCATTTTTTAAAAAAATTCCAGAGAGCATCCCATAAATCCGTATTTTTGTTTCGATCGGACTTTTTACTTCGCATTAAGGTCGCCTAATGTTCTAACCTGGCTCTGATACCAATGTTAGGTTAGGTTAGCACCCTATGAAGAGATTACAAGCATCACATGACCTAAAGTTTTCATTTTTTATGGTGCTAAACTAACAAGCAAAGGAATCGTCCTAGAAAATTAGGGTTTGCTAAACATTAAACTAGAAAAGCTTAGGGTTAGAAGGCTACAACCTGTTGCGCCACGGCAGCGCCCCGGCCGTCTTACTCGAGGCCAAATTGCGGAATCAAAATTTTTCCTTGCTCGGAAACCGGCGCTACCGCGGACAAAGAAAACCCGGATCGATAACCATTAACCTATACTAGCTATCTAGAGATGGGAAGAGAAGTATACCAAGAGATCCGGTCCTCCGGTCTTCTCATCATCGCCCCGATCTCCCGCGGAAAGTGTAGTCTCCATATCGTCGCCTCCTCGCCGGAAAGGGCACCACATCGCCTTCATCTTTTACGGGCTCCCGCCTCAATACCGAGGCAACTCGAGCATGAAGCCGGCAACTCGACATGCTCAAGATTTGCTGTAGGAAGTAGTGTAGAAACTTTGTCTCTTGGAGTTTATGCAGTTGCCATTGATGGATGGAGGAAGAGGTAAAGAAAATTGGTGCTTTCAATTTTCTAGCAAGAAGAAGATGAAATGAACTCTCTCAATTTTTTTTTTCTTTTTCTCTTTCTTTTTCTTCTACTCTTTTTTTCTCATAACCATGAAAGACTTTCTCTTCAAGTGAGAATGAGAATGGTGGAGGAAGGATAATATGATAGCAAGAGGGAGGTGAGTGTAGGAGCAAGAGAGGAGGTGACCACAACCTAGACAAAGAAACATGCAAGCATGCTTCATCTCACATCAAACCCATACCCTTTTCAAATCACAATTAAACAAAGTCAAGGTGCAAGAAAAGAAAGCTATCATAATAGATCTTTATGCAAGAAAACCCTCCACAAAGAGTTATTTGCAAAACTGCAAATAACCCCCTCCATCGGAAAAGTCCGGCCGGGAAAGAACAAAGGAAAACCGGCCGGAACGGAATGCAAACTGGCAACTCCAGAAAACTGGTCCCGTAATAAATTACAGGAAAACCCCGATACTGTGCATACACACCCGCATCTGTATTCCGACCGGATACAAATGCAATGAGACAAAATCTACACTGTACTAGACTAGGACCGGCTTAAGCCAAAGCCGGCTAGTAAAATCCGTTCGATCCTGATCCGTGCAATACCGCACGTATCTGATCGAACCCTGCCATATAACTATACGGCCACTAGTACAAACCGTCCGATCCTGATCCGTGCAATACCGCACGTATCTGATTGGACCCTGCCATATCTCCATACGGCCTCTACAGCGTTTCGCCCGAAAGCTGAGTAACTGAAAGTGTGGTGGACTCTAAAGACTCGTCAATACTATGGCTGTGGATTTAACCACTAGCACGTCAGAGGTATAAGCCAATACGTGACGGGCCACCAGCTATTGACCAAAAGGGACGTCGATGAGCGAACCCATCCTGACACCCTACTGAGCCTGTCAGTGACAATATCCGTACAGTCCGGTCCGTTCGTCTATGAGTATCGCATGGCGGGCCTAGGGGGTTGGTGAAAGTCAGACCCCCAAAAGCGGTACAAGTCGTGTCGGAGCGTAGCCCAGAACGCCCTGAGATACTACTGGAATACCTACCAGTAAATCTCCTGCCTCGGCCGAGGGCTTTGCGTAATGGCTCTCCTAGACACAGCGCGACCTCACCCCCAATACCGGGAGAGACGAACCCCTGCAGATCCGCTCACTGCCTCCATGTGGCTCGGGACTGTACCCAACTAAAACCTGTTTGCACGACTCCTTTGAGCCGTGGTAGGGTAGTAATCAAAGCACAGTGGGAACTCACACGAGACAAATGACGATCTCAGGTCGATGAACTAACCTGTACACATGTCACCTGGGAACTGCTATCTGACGTCTGGTATAAATCCAACTAGCAGGTTCCCGGCGAGTCCTGTCCGGTGTACTCATAACCCAATGAGCACCTGTATACATCTTAGGTGAACCAACTGACACCAGTGGCTTGTGAGACCGGCCACCGCCCCTCGTCGGGGTCTCGACTGTATACACTAGTCTACTAATGGAGTATCGATGCCCAGTCTCGAAACTCCCACGACTAGGGACCTTTTAAGGATGTGCTTATAGACCCCAGCTCCCACGTATATGATCGCCATCATACTGCTGGTGGTCAAGCAAGAATCCTAGGGGCTCTATCAACGTGTAATAGCGACATGTCAGGTCACCTAAAGCAGTACACGATGATAAAGGTAAACCAGATAGCATACTATCATCTCGAGTAAGACTGTCCTACCGGGATAGGTCCTCCCTCAATCATTGCAATCACGTGCCTGTGATCCAATAATTGACTCTGAGGGCACTATCTCCAACAATCTCCCACTTGCACTCAAGGCTAATTATTGCGATGCCGCATACTCACAGCCCGTGTGATACCGAACACCCAACTCCTCTACTAGTCAGTCTCACAAAGCTCGTTTGCGAAACTATTGCGTTCGAGGAATAGCCTCAGTGAGTGGATCCGCTGTGATGTTTCTTTCTATGTCTCTCTATATCTCAAGTTCGCGGAGAAAGCCATCTCCCGAAATGAGCAATACGTGTCTTAGAATGTCTGGATGTCTGATGGGACCTAGCTCATAAATGAACTCCAAATCCAAACTTCTTAGACTGTATCATCAACTGAACTTAATCAGTATCCTGCGCCATGCCTCCCTCAGTATTGCCTTGGACCACCTGTTCAAAATACTGCCCCTCGTCAGAGGGAGAACTATAACTCTGACAACCTCCTTGTCGTCCATGTCACCTTGGAAGCCTGGAATGATAACCGTCTCCTAAAGGAGGCAGCCGTTATCATATCCCTAGAACATGCACTTATGTTCTAAAACTGCTTCCGACTGTTCCTCCAGGATTGGATCAATATCAACTTATTGCATAGAGTGCAAGAACAACATCTGGTGTGGTACTTGACATCTCATGATTGACTCAATTGCCTAAGCAAGTGATCTGTCAATCATGCGTATCCCTCTCCCCTTTAGTCTGTAAGACACCTTTAGAGAGGGTGACTCCATCAACTGCAGGTACACTACCGTGTCAGGAGTCGTCCATTCTAAATACTCATAGAATGCTGTCAAGGCACCCAGATTGGGAAACCACCCAAATCTAGATCTAAAACCATAGATCTAGTAACCAGTATGTCTGATATAATATCCAAGTCCCTTGTGGAGAAACCACTGTGTGACGACCAAAGTATAACCGATCGTAGTATAGGAATATCACTTCCTACTACCTTCTTAACAGATCCACCCCCTATTCTGATGACGTCAAACCTATGACTGTCACATCAGAAATAGATGATCTATCTCCGCTATATCTGCTTTAGTCTATAAATAGACATAAGCCTGAAGTCCACCAATGCTTCCGCTGCTCCCACTGACTACGACAACCCTCTGCCAGAGTCATATAGACGTGCACTTCTAAAGCTAGTTTAGAACGACGCTATACTCATCCTCCTGCCGGGTCTCGCAGCCTGGAACAACAACAATGGCAAGTGTGGGTAAACAAGAACTTCCCTGTCACCGTCCTTGAGGCTACCGGAGTACCTCTCGGGTGCCTGAAGTTACCCACCTTATCTTGCGGAGTGGCCAATGGAATGTCAAATCAGATTGAATCTTTTGGTTCCTTATTAAATCTTCAGTAATCGTTTGCGGTTCTGGAATCACTTCCAGTTCTACCATACTCCCACTACTGTTTTCTGAAAAAATCCATTTTTATTAAAACTGTGGCGAGTCTAGAACAATATTGCTATTGTTCATCCAGATGGTAGAAAATCAACCCTCGTCATCGCCTGGGTCAACCCACAAACAGCTATTACAGAAACGTGCCTTGAGTTATCCGGAGTCTGGTTTTAAGCATAAGCCGGACAACTCCCCGTACCTTAACATCGTTAAGATATGAACTGTTCTATATCCAATATAGAACCAGAGGCACTGATTTAATTGAACCAGATTCAAATCATGCAGCTGTCTCCAGTGCATGTCAACTAAATGGAAGGAGGTCGATCAGCGTTACTCAACTTAGGAATGCTTCCAATTATGAGTAACCTGAAAGAGAAGCAATCTGTCTTCATCATTACTATCAACTGAATATCATACACAAGTATCTACATCTTCAATCTCTTTGAAGAATCCCGATACTTGCTACACCTGGTACTCTACTCTATTCAAATACCTATAACTCCTCAAAACTTAGACCCTGTGTTTCCACGAAACAGCTGTCTAAAATCTAGAGAAGCCATAAGTAAACCGAATATAGTAAGAGCACCAACCCCTCTGTCCTAATGGACACTGGACAACATACAATACTCTGTATAAGTCCGCTGAGTCTAACAACTCTTTCACTGTGCGTCGTAGGTTGAAAACTGTACTTATGGTTAAGAAGAATTACACCGCTGTTCAATGCTCCTTACCTAACCATCCACTGATATAGGTAAATGTCATCGACATAATATCAAAAGGTATATCTCACTCTATGAAAATAGACGTACAGATATATCGATTTGAAATTGGTGCACAACAGCGGATATTCAAAACCAAATATTTGCCGACCGGCAAACAACCCAGGTGACTTCCTCAAATATCACCGATTACAACGAATCCTGATATAATAAGGATGATCACCCAATTCCCAATAACTTACTCCCACTCACCATCTGTAAAACCATACAAATGTGAGAATCCAACCTGGTAAATACATACCCTGGAGTAAGTGTCTAATCGGGAAATCAGTTTTCCATTAACAGTACACAGTGAAACTGAAACATTGAAATGTTTCGTCGGGGTATCCTGGTATTCCTAGTAATGCCTCTTCCATTATCCAGATTCACAACTATAACCGTATAATTCTTTGTCGCCTCTCCAAATCCCTTTATTTGTCTTTAGTCATTACCTTCTGTACACCCCTTTAAGCCAAATGGTTTTCTTCCTTCCCTACCGTTCGGCACCAGCCTATGGTTTGGAAGAAGACTATCCAAAAAGCATAAAGGGTGTACTGTCCTAATCCTAGGAACACTCGCAATGCGAGAGAAGGTGAAGATAAAAGACACCTGAATGTACTTTATTCCTATTTCTCCTGAACCAGAATCCATCCCCGAACTGGAACAAGTTCCTTTCGAGTTCGTATATAACCATACGATGGAGTATCCAAATAAACTGTGGATCTTCGTAGTGATACGGAGTGTCCTGGAGAAATACAAAGGTGATTTAGGATTGGCGAAGAAATACTTGGTTCGGTCGTGAATAGCAGTCGCAATTTACTTTGCCCTCTTACTAATCCCTTTCTTTGTCTGAACTTAATACCTTCTGTACACCGTCTAGGTTAACTGGTTTTCTTCATTCCCTACCGGTCGGCACCAGCCTATGGTTTGGAAGAAGACTATCCAATTTACGTAATAGGTGTACTACTCCTAAACCAAGGAGTACTCGCAACCCGAGAGAAGGTGAAAAGAAAAGACAACTGAATAGTCCTATCCGTTTTCTCCAGAACCAGAAACCATCCTCGAAGTCCTTCGAGTTCGTATATAACCATACGATGGTTTTGTCCAATGGAAGTGGACGTTCGTAGTAATACGGGGTGTCCTGGAGAAAAGGGTAAAAGTAGGAGTGGCAATGAGGTCTGCAACTCTGACAATCCAAAAGCCATTGTTAAGAAGGTTCGGTCAACTTGGTCACTGAGTCAAAGTCCAGGGTCGGGTCAATGGTCGCTGCCAGAGAGAGAGAAGAAACACTCAGCGTGCACTCTAACCTAGATCAGAATGGTTACCACTTTGTCTAATCTGGAAACCTCCCACTGTACCTCAAATTCTCCTCCAAACCTGAAAGAAGAATTAGTCGGGATTACCCGAGGAGTAAACCAACTCATCAGTGGGAATCGGGATCCAACTATCATCGCATGATAACTTGACGGAATCCACTCAAGTCACCACACTCCAGAAGGTATGCGCATGCCTGGCAAGTTTCAGTTCTTTTGAAACTCCCGATGTGATTTTTACCCCAAGCGGTTTATGACCTTGACTAGGTCAACAAACCATAAACCGCCAGTCAAGTTCAACCCGTCATTTTTCTGGATTGCATTAAACCCACCCGTACGTGCCCTTGACTAGGTCAACAAGGCCGCACGACTGTCTTAACCAATCCCACTTATGCAACAAACAAGTACCACTTAGCTACCGAACACTACGTCTTGACTAGGTCAACAAACGCAGCACGAATACCAAATAATACCTGTAGGAAATGACGGAGGGCTACGGCTGGTTTTTGGCGAAAAACCTTTAACGTAAAGAACTTGATATCGTTGAAGGAACTGCATAGCCTTTTATAAAATATAGTGACGAAAACCTTTACTAAAGAGGTCACTCCCGGTGAAGGGATCTCGGCTCTTTCCCCGTAGAATGAGGTGCAGGATATTCCAACTGAATACCACGATGCAAAGCAAAAGTAATCGGCTATAGTGAAGTTATTGCCCTGACGCAAACTTCTGTCCAAGGGGTCACTCCCGGTGAAGGGATCTCGGCCCTTGCCTCGTCGACTGAGGAGCAGGATATTCCAAATGAATGCCACGATGCAAAACAAAAGTGAACGTCCTTGCAATAACAGCTTTTTGAAAAGTGTTCCAACAACATCAGAATAGGTTTGTTTTAACTTGCATTGATCCGAATCAACGCAGTCCCATCAAATGATCACACCACAAAGAACGAAAATATACTGACGTACGTATATGCCATCCGCATTCGCCACTGGGTCCCGTCATCACTCGTTAGGTTAGCTTACTAACGACAGAGCGGGGACTGGACTAGCGCGGATGAAAAACATATACAACATCTACTAATATATATACCAATATATAGTATTTCGCTCAAGGCGTGAATAAAATGCAACATCACAGAAATGTACAGCATCACAGAACAATACAGATATCTGGAAGCCTCGGGTTTCACAGAGCCACTGCTGAAACCCGACGTTCCCCTGGTCGTGTGGATAGCCTGTGCAATGAAATCCTAGACCCCTACGGGCGCGGCAAGTCACCCGCCAAAACCTGAGGCGAGGCAGCCCCCTTCAGCTCCGTGAATGGACCACCCAGCACTTCACGGAATCCGGTAACTTGGGCACCCCTCCTGGGTCAACCTGTACCCCCTACGAGTGCGGCGAATAGCCTGCCAATTCCAGACTGAAGCCCCCTCCGTCTCAATGCCATGAGATGCGGGCCCGTTGCCCTCCAGAACCCGGCTATCCGTGCACCCCACCGCGGGGCAATCCTAGTACAGAAAGTAAAATATACATACACCGGGTACATCGACCGCAACCAGGTCGTGCCCCAAAAGAATAATACAAACAGGCAGTGACGGCAGTCCACATGTCGGACGCTCGCCCCGCAATATCAAATGTATAAAATACAAGAAAACAGTACTAGCATTGCATCCAGGCTATCCCCCACGACCGATCCGCAACATCACAGCATAAACATAGAACATCAACGTGAAAGTCACGTTCGCAAATCCGTCTAACCGGGCTATAGCAGTTAGACCGGATTTACCGATCGAGTGACATTCACGGTCGCAAAAATAATGTAAATACTGTGAAATAATGTGTTTAAAATTTTCCGATTGACCAAAAATTAACAAGTGGGCCCCCAACCAAAACTGTAGCACTTACAGAAAACATGGGCCCAATTTTAATATTCCAAATGCCCTATTTTCATGTACGAGACAATCTGGAAAAATATGGTACAGTGACAAATTTAAAGCGCGGCGGAAGAGCGGCCAAAGCAAGGCTTTGGCCGCGCTTCCGCGGCGAAAATAAGGAATGAGGCTACCAATTTTTACCAGATATCTTATATTTCCCTGCATATCATTCTGCAACCACCTGAAAAATTTTTGGACTTCAAAAAATTTCGACAGAAACTGATGTGCAATAAAAATACGGTTTTTGGAAATTTCGGTCGATCGGAAACGCAAACACATCAAACGAAGCTAGGTAAGGTTAATGGCGTGGCTCTGATACCATGTTGCGCCACGGCAGCGCCCCGGCCGTCTTACTCGAGGCCAAATTGCGGAATCAAAATTTTTCCTTGCTCGGAAACCGGCGCTACCGCGGACAAAGAAAACCCGGATCGATAACCATTAACCTATACTAGCTATCTAGAGATGGGAAGAGAAGTATACCAAGAGATCCGGTCCTCCGGTCTTCTCATCATCGCCCCGATCTCCCGCGGAAAGTGTAGTCTCCATATCGTCGCCTCCTCGCCGGAAAGGGCACCACATCGCCTTCGTCTTTTACGGGCTCCCGCCTCAATACCGAGGCAACTCGAGCATGAAGCCGGCAACTCGACATGCTCAAGATTTGCTGTAGGAAGTAGTGTAGAAACTTTGTCTCTTGGAGTTTATGCAGTTGCCATTGATGGATGGAGGAAGAGGTAAAGAAAATTGGTGCTTTCAATTTTCTAGCAAGAAGAAGATGAAATGAACTCTCTCAATTTTTTTTTTCTTTTTCTCTTTCTTTTTCTTCTACTCTTTTTTTCTCATAACCATGAAAGACTTTCTCTTCAAGTGAGAATGAGAATGGTGGAGGAAGGATAATATGATAGCAAGAGGGAGGTGAGTGTAGGAGCAAGAGAGGAGGTGACCACAACCTAGACAAAGAAACATGCAAGCATGCTTCATCTCACATCAAACCCATACCCTTTTCAAATCACAATTAAACAAAGTCAAGGTGCAAGAAAAGAAAGCTATCATAATAGATCTTTATGCAAGAAAACCCTCCACAAAGAGTTATTTGCAAAACTGCAAATAACCCCCTCCATCGGAAAAGTCCGGCCGGGAAAGAACAAAGGAAAACCGGCCGGAACGGAATGCAAACTGGCAACTCCAGAAAACTGGTCCCGTAATAAATTACAGGAAAACCCCGATACTGTGCATACACACCCGCATCTGTATTCCGACCGGATACAAATGCAATGAGACAAAATCTACACTGTACTAGACTAGGACCGGCTTAAGCCAAAGCCGGCTAGTAAAATCCGTTCGATCCTGATCCGTGCAATACCGCACGTATCTGATCGAACCCTGCCATATAACTATACGGCCACTAGTACAAACCGTCCGATCCTGATCCGTGCAATACCGCACGTATCTGATTGGACCCTGCCATATCTCCATACGGCCTCTACAGCGTTTCGCCCGAAAGCTGAGTAACTGAAAGTGTGGTGGACTCTAAAGACTCGTCAATACTATGGCTGTGGATTTAACCACTAGCACGTCAGAGGTATAAGCCAATACGTGACGGGCCACCAGCTATTGACCAAAAGGGACGTCGATGAGCGAACCCATCCTGACACCCTACTGAGCCTGTCAGTGACAATATCCGTACAGTCCGGTCCGTTCGTCTATGAGTATCGCATGGCGGGCCTAGGGGGTTGGTGAAAGTCAGACCCCCAAAAGCGGTACAAGTCGTGTCGGAGCGTAGCCCAGAACGCCCTGAGATACTACTGGAATACCTACCAGTAAATCTCCTGCCTCGGCCGAGGGCTTTGCGTAATGGCTCTCCTAGACACAGCGCGACCTCACCCCCAATACCGGGAGAGACGAACCCCTGCAGATCCGCTCACTGCCTCCATGTGGCTCGGGACTGTACCCAACTAAAACCTGTTTGCACGACTCCTTTGAGCCGTGGTAGGGTAGTAATCAAAGCACAGTGGGAACTCACACGAGACAAATGACGATCTCAGGTCGATGAACTAACCTGTACACATGTCACCTGGGAACTGCTATCTGACGTCTGGTATAAATCCAACTAGCAGGTTCCCGGCGAGTCCTGTCCGGTGTACTCATAACCCAATGAGCACCTGTATACATCTTAGGTGAACCAACTGACACCAGTGGCTTGTGAGACCGGCCACCGCCCCTCGTCGGGGTCTCGACTGTATACACTAGTCTACTAATGGAGTATCGATGCCCAGTCTCGAAACTCCCACGACTAGGGACCTTTTAAGGATGTGCTTATAGACCCCAGCTCCCACGTATATGATCGCCATCATACTGCTGGTGGTCAAGCAAGAATCCTAGGGGCTCTATCAACGTGTAATAGCGACATGTCAGGTCACCTAAAGCAGTACACGATGATAAAGGTAAACCAGATAGCATACTATCATCTCGAGTAAGACTGTCCTACCGGGATAGGTCCTCCCTCAATCATTGCAATCACGTGCCTGTGATCCAATAATTGACTCTGAGGGCACTATCTCCAACACAACCTTTGTAGCTCCCGTTTTTTGTTTTGCTCCTTTGACTTTGGGGTGTTGGAAGAAGGTCCACTCTTCCTCCTCTTGCGTCCACGACGATCCACCCGGAGCTATCCCGTCCAAGCTTGCAACTTTGAAAAACAAAGAGAACACACTAATCAAGTGAGCTAGACTTGATTAGAATGAGGTTGTGGTTATGGATCTCACTTCAAAATCCTATTTTTATGAAGGATTCACTCTCTTGTAAGAACTAGAGAGCTTAAGCATGGAGGTTGATGAAGATGATGGACTTTTTTTAAGAAGAGAATGAATTATCTTAACAAAGAGAAAAGAAAAATAGCTATATATATTTTTCTTTCTCTTAACCAACCATGGTTAAGTATTTAGATATCATTTTATTTTAAATTAAAAGCATGATAAGAAAATAAACTATGGGTTAAAAGTTAGGTGAGCATGGTTGAGTTAGAAGAGTGTAGAAATTCCAAATTGATTTAACCCATTTTTTATTTTCTTTTGCTTTAATTTAAATTCAATAATTATCCAAATACAACCATGGTGTAATTCTTATACATCCACCATTTCCATTGTATAAACAACCATGATAGAATTTGATGTATGTATGCATGTGTGCTTGCACATCAACATGTGCATGAACAAAAATGAATGTACACATGCATGCATACATACAACATAAACAAGATAGGATTTGTAGTGAGAAAATAATAATGAATCAACACTTGATTCACTAATCCGGTCATATCACATATGACCCGACCATTAGCAAGCCGCCCAATTAATATACGGTATCCCATACACGTATTTTAATCGGGTCCAAGCGCATATCGCATACGCGCACCACAACGTTTCGCCTGGACTAGGTAACTCCTGTGTGGGACTCTAAGACTCGTCAATACGCCGGCAGTGGGTGATGATCATATCAAGCACCCGCAAGCCGCAAGCGGTCAGCCAAACGTAACGGCCACCCGGGTATTGAGCGATAAGAAGAAGACAAGCGAACCTGTTACAACTCCCGTCGAGCCATCCAGCAACACTACCGTACAGTCCGGTCTCTTCGTCAGATATGCTGCATATCGAGCCTAGGGATGGTCACGTCGACCCCAATAACTCAATAAGTCGTGCCGGTTAATGGTCTATAACAGATCGAGAAACTACTGATAACACTTATCAGCAAATCTCAGCAGCCCTGGCCAGGGACTTGCTGTTATAACCAGTCGAGCACAGCACAGCATCAACTCCCAATACCGGGAGAGACGAAACCCCTCCTATCGCTCATTGCCTTCGTGTGTCTCGGGACTGTACCCAACGGCCACCTGTTTGCACGACTCAGTAGAGCCGTGGTAGGGTGGCAATCAAAATACAGTGGGAGAACACACAAGGCTCTATGACGATCTTGGGTCTACAGACTAACCTGTACCAGTGTCACCTGAGAACTGCTATCCGACGATAGATATAATTCCATATAGGAGTTCTCGGCGAGTCCGTCCAGTGTACCCAGTCACCACTGAGCACCCGTATATGATCTTGATGTCAAACATCGATGAATGTGGGAACATCCATCGCCCATCACATGGGTCTAGTATCATATACGCTAGTCTACTCTGGTATATCGATGCCCCGTCTCGATACACCTCCGACTAGGGACATTTCAGGATATGCTTATAGACTACAGATGTCCCACTAGTATGATCTCCATCATAATCAGAGTAGTCAAGCCGATATCCTTAGGGCTTTATCAGTATGTATGAATGAATAGAAGCATGATCAAATAAACATGTCAGATAAAGAAGTACCAGATAGCATACTATCATGTCGAGCAAGAATGCAAACTGAATATATATACATGTATAGATACATCCACTATCACATAATGGCCTCTAGGGCATACATATATCCAACAGTCTGTTGACCCGAGATCGTCATAGAGTCTTGTGTGGTTCCCACTGTGCTTTGATTTCCATCTTACCACGTCCAAGAGGGCGTGCAAAATGGTGGTTTTTGGGTACAGTCCCGAGTCACATGGAGGCAATGAGCGATATGAGGGGATTCGTCTCTCCCGGTATAGGGAGTTGATGTTGTGCTGTGTTCGATTGGCTATAACTGGAAATCCCTGGCCAGGGTTGCTGAGATATACTGGTAAGTGTTACCAGTAGTTTCTCGAATTGTTATAGACCTCATATCGACATAACTTATCGAGCTATTGGGGTCTGACGTTTACCACCCCTAGACGAGATATGCGACATATCAGACGACGAGACCGGACTGTACGGTAAGTGTTACTGGTTGGATTCACAGGAGTGTGAGCGGGCTTGCTCGTCGATCTTCTGATCGCTCAATACCCGGATGGCCGTTACGTTTAGCAGACCGCTTGCGGCTTGTGGGTGTTTGATATGATCATTACCTGCTGCCGGCGTATTGACGAGTCTTTAGAGTCCTACACAGAGGTTTCCTGGCTCAAGCGAAACGAAATAGGAGCGCATATGAGATATGTGCGGGACCGAGAATAATGCGTGTATGTGATACCGTATTTCATTCTCGCGATGAATGTGTCGAATGGTTGTATGCGATATAACCTAGTTATCGAATCAAGGATTGATTCGATAAATCGATACATTGTATACTAGTCGGTTGTGTGCGACATGACCGGATCATTGAATCAAGTGTTGATTTAATGATTTAATGCATAATTATATATTTGATATATTACTTTGCATTAACTATTATTGGTTCACTTTAAAGGATTTTCTCACTTGGATGTACAAGTTGTATATGTGATATACTTTTTGTGCAAATGATTGTATCATGTTTGATGATACATGTTTACTTGGTTAAGTGTAAAGAATTAAACCATAGTTAAACTTATGATTAGGGTTTTGTTTTCTTTTTCATTTATTTGTCTTTTTATTCTTTTTGGAGAAATGATAAGAAAAGAATGGTGGCTTTATTTGTAGTTTAGTTGAAACTTCATGAAGCTTTGACCTAGTCCATCATTCTTATCTCATCCTTAACCCTAACCATTCTTTTAACCTTGGTCAATTCTCTACACATAACTATAGTTAAAATTATGATAAGGATTGATTTTCTATTCTATTCTAAAAAACTTATCATAATATTATCATCATCTTCTTCTTCTTCTTCAAGAAGAGAAAACCTAGACTTCATCAATGGTGATTGATGAAAAAGAGTGAGAAATCTAATTCTAAAGTCTACCCACTTCCTATTTCTTCATCCTCTACCTCTTGCCAAGTAGTAGAGTGTGTTTCCTTCACAAGTTTTCATGGCTTGATGAAGGTGGAGCTTGATCTAGTGATGCCTCGACGTAGATCATCTTCGGCGTCGTAGTTGATGATCTAGCCCGCCCATTCTCCGATGAAGCCGACACTAGAGCCCGGGATCCGATGATCGCAGCGAGGAGACATCATCACGGAGCTATGGAGGTGGAGCACCGGATCTACAAAGGTTGTATTTCCGTTACACTTTAGTTAAGTTGTTAACTAGCTCGTTGTTTCGCCTAAATATCTAGTTAACAATCCGTATTAGGGTTTCTCGGCACCCGTAAAAATTGAAATTGGCATGGTTGATGCCTTGTGAGACCTCTTGAGAGTGCCTAGGAACCCTACACTAAGCTTATATGTTATTTAGCTTCGGTTAGTGTTTAAAATTAGTTTTTAGTGCTAGTTTGTAGTTAAGTGGGTTTTTGGCCAAGTTAGAGTTTTTATGGCTTAATTAGCTTAGGTAGGTGTTATTAGTGCTGTGTCAAGCTAGTCGTAACACTAGATTTAGCTAAATCACCTAAAAGTCGCGAACTTGAAATTTAAAATACGGTTTAGAAGCAAAACTGTAGGATATTTAAGATCTGCTCCAACTGTGACCATTTAATGGTTTAGCAAACACCTACTGATTAGTGTGCAGGCTTCTTAGAGTCGTATGTAGAGTTTCGTGCCGGTTTCCCCCCTGAAAATCCGGCGACATACCTTGTTTTTCCAGCGTCGCCGGCCCCCCTGGTGAGATGAGTGTTTGTGTTTTGGCTAGTAGTGCCTGTAAGTTTTTATCTGTGTTTGGTATTGTTTGGTTTTTAGGGTTTAGCAGTTGGTGAAATCTGGGGGAGTTTGGGTAGTTTTAGTGTTTTGTGGACTTGGACGATGTTGTTGATGGTTTAGTTGGAGAATAGGGTAGACTAGGGTTTTTAAGGTTAGATTAGCTCCAATATATGCTGTTGGTATCACTAAATTCTGGTAAATTCACCTAATTTTACAAAATACCATATTGTTGCAAACTAAGTGTTTTAAAACGTTTTAAACTAAACTTTATGATACATAGGATCTGCTGTATCTAGGGTAGTAATTTTAGTAAGCAAACATATACATTAGGCTATACACTGTGTTAGGAATATAGGATAGAAACCTGGGTCCCTTTCACCGGTTTTGGCCGATATCCTACCCCTAGCCGTCGGCCCAAATTTTTGGGAACTTGTAGAATTTTTGCAGGTAGTTGTCTGTAGGTATTTTGAGGGGTTTGGTCTTGTTTGATTTTCTTGTTTTTGCTCCATATTAAATCTAGGACCTGTTACCTATATTTAGCGTAGCGGGACTTGTGAGACACGTACGATATGATTCGAGTTGGTGTGTTGTGTGTCACAACGTGTCGCGTTGGTTTTTGACGTATGCACACACGTTACGTATACGCACGCGTTTAGCTTGCGACGCTAATTTCTCATATAATCGTAATATCGCGTTTTTGCAGGATTTTTCCTTATGTGTGTACCTTGTGTTAATTCCAGGTTCGCAGGCGGGGACTTCGAGCGCCGCGGAGAAAGGAAAGCAGGTGGTCGGATACACCTAGCACCAGATCACGGGTGATTAGATGTAACATCTACGGGGGAAAATCGTTTGGATGGCGCAAGACGCCCGATAGTTCAGATAATTTATAAACTTTTAGTAATACTAGTATCTATGAGTATAGTGCCTACTTGAATATCTTGTTGCATTCATGATCCTATATATTTACATACATGTGCAAACTCATTTCGTAGGACACTTGCACCATTACCATAGTTTTTATGCAGCACGAGCACTATTCATGCATACACACATGCCTTGGTAATTGCTATGCCACAACACTAGATAACTTGTAATCTAGAATAATTTCACTATATATGATGCTTAAACCTGTGCTAATGCATTTAATTTTCTCAGGATAAACATGTAGGATTGCTAGTCATATGCATGTATCTCATTACATCATTCGTTCATGCCTAGCCTATTAGATATACATTGCAGTTCGACTTGTTGATAGTATAGGCATTCATTATCATTGACATGTGCACTTATGATGATTTTCTTGAGATTTATGAGATTTCTGGATTTTGGGGGAAACCGCAAGAATTTATAAACTTATTACCCTTTTTAACATATGCAAGTTGCGGTTTTTCTAATGATATACGTGTCGTCCACCATGAGTTTTTCTGTTGGTTTTCGAGACCCGTTTCGAGGAGTTGGATGAACCGTCTCGGGTATATGGTGGACCCGGTAAGGTATCCCAGGGCAAGAAGATCGAGGTGTAGACGATGAGCCTGGCAGGGGGCAGACTACCTACCGGTGATTGTTGGCGCGGCGGATATCCAGAGGATACCGACCGTGGCCGTGAGATGTTGAGATGTTGAGATATTGATACTTGAGATGGGTCAGCCGGATGGCTGGGGCCAGAGATCTATGATATGGATACATGAGATTTGAGATAGTTATTTAGGTGTCGCTGCTGGACACGGATTTCTGTTGATTTTATTGATATTATGCTGATATTTCAAAAGAGATTTCTACGAAGAAAATAATGATTTTCTATATCCACATATTCAGATCACGAGTTGATTCATGTTGCATACATACATGCTAGTACATCATGCCAGATTAGTATTTTACATTGATTCATGTTGCATACATATCTGCTAGTACATCCTGCCATATCAGTATTGTTGATGTTATGACACTTGCGTGCATGCTTACGATAGCCTCTATAGATGTTATTTGTTACACACGAGTTGGCAACTCACCCCCGTTGTGCCACAGCCTTTTTGCAGGTCCGCTCCGTCAGCACAGTAGTGGCAGACGCACTTGCTCCTTTTACTTCTTTTGTCTGGACTCGAGGCTTTTGCTCGTAGGTGGGTTATGATATCACTTTATTTCCACTCTGTACATTCATTGTATCTATAGTACTCTATCTACTGCATCTACTGTACCTGTTATTGTATTGATGTATATTGACCTAGAGACGAGACAGTGCGATTTGTGGACTCTTATGTTGTATTTTGGGGTCGAGCTCACTTGAGTCGACATGATGTTATTACTTGTGCCTTTTTACTGATTTTGCACATTGCTCATTTACATTGCATGGGATTTGAGTCCGCTTGGGCGAAGAGCTAGCTCCCGCTTGGGGATTGTTAGTTATATGTATGCCCTAGAGGCCATTACTGTACATACGTTGTATATTGTAGTGGATGCTTGGACATATATAGGGAGGACTTTCTTGCTCGACATGATAGTATGCTATCTGGTTACTCTTTATCTTAACATGTACTCTGATTGTCTCTATATACATGTTGATAAAGCCCTTAGGATGAGTACTTGACTATAAGGACTATGATGCGGATCATACTAGTGGGGACAGAGTAGTCGCCAAGTACATCCTTCAAATGTTCCTAGTCGTAGGAGTACCGAGACAGGGCATCGATACTCCAGAGTAGACTAGCGTATGCGCTTCTTGACCCATATGATGGGCGATGGATGATCCCATATCCATTGGTGTTTGACATCAGAGAAGGTATACGGGTGCTCAGTGGAGACTGGGTACACTGGACGGACTCGCCGAGAACTCCCAGATGGTATTATACCTCACGTCAGATTGCAGTTCTCTGGTGACACTGGTACAGGTTAGTCTGTAGACCCGAGATCGTCATAGAGTCTTGGGTGATTCCCATTGTGCTTTTATTTCCATCATACCACGTCCAAGAGGGCGTGCAAAAAGATGGCTTTTGGGTACAGTCCCGAATCACATAGAGGCAATGAGCGATAGGAGGGGTTTCGTCTCTCCCGGTATAGGGAGTTGATGTTGCGCTGTGTTCGATTGGCTATAACTGGAAATCCCTGGCCAGGGTTGCTGAGATTTACTGGTAAGTGTTATCAGTAGTTTCTCTAACTGTTATGGACCTCATATCGACACGACTTATCAACCTACTGGGGTCTGACGTTTTCCACCCGTAGGCGAGATATGCGACATATCAGACGAAGAGACCGGACTGTACGTGAGTGTTACTGATTGGATTCGCAGGAGAATTTACAGGCTTTCTTGTTGATGTTCTGATCGCTCAATAATTGGGTGGCTGTTACGTTTAGCTGACCGCTTGCAGCTTGTGGGTGTTTGATATGATCATCACCTACTGCCGGCGTATTGACGATTCTTTAGAGTCCTACACAGAGGTTTCCTGGCTCGGGCAAAATGGAGTAGGAGCACATATATGATATGTGCGGGACCGAGAACAATACGTGTATGTGATACCGTGTTAGATTCTCACGATATGAGATATCGGACGGGTATATGTGATATAGCCGGGTCATCGGATCAAGTGTTGATTCGATGAACTGATACAGATTATATTAGTCGGTTATTTGTGAAATAGCCGGATTATCAGATCAAGTGTTGATTCGATAATTTAATGTATAATTATATATTTTATATATTAAATTACATTAACTGATAAAAGCTCACTTAAAGATTATTTTTCTCACTCGGGTAATACATTAATATATATGTGATATATGTTAATTGTATTATTTTATTTTGTTACAAAATATATTATATATGTGATATATAATATTGTAACAAGCTAAGCTTACAAATGCAACCTATTTTGTGGAGTTTAAACATGGTTACGGTTAAACCTTCTGGAAGCTTCTAGAACCTTTGCTTTTGTTTTTATGCAAATATATTTTGTAGATATTTGTTTGACCCAACCCAACCCTTTAATCATGGTTGATTCTCTACATGGGTTAAATCATCATACTTTACCCATGGTTGCATTTCTAACCTTACACACTAGTTTTATTATTCATCACAAATGGTTTTCATCTTCTTCTTCCTCTTGATAAAGCTTTCTAGCTTTTGGTGATATGATGAAAATGAGTGAGAAATAGAAAATAAATGAGAGCTAAATTCCTACTTCATCATGCTCATCTATTCTAGCCACTTAGATTAGGGTGTTTGCTTTGCTAATACTTGATTAGCAAAGCAAGAACTTGGGTTTGAGTTTCTTCAAGGTAGATCATCTTTGTTATCGAAGATCGGAAGCAAGCTTGCATCTTTCTTTTGTGGAGCCTCTCTAGAGTCCGGATACTCGATGATCGCAGCAAAGGAACTTCAACACGGAGTTTTAGAAGTGAAGGAACGGACTACAAAGGTTGTAATCCCTAACTCTTAGAAGTAAAGTTGTTTACTTGCTTTGTTTCGCCTAATCTCTAGTCTAAGATCTTGGTTAGGGTTGTTCGGCACGGCTAAAATTTAAATCGGGCATGGTTGATACCTTGTACAACCTTGTGAGAGTATCTAGTAACCCTACAGTGGTATCAGAGCCAAGCTAGAGCTTTAGGCAAAGTCTAGACGAAGTTTAAAGTCCGATCGAACCCCGAAACGTTGCGATTTACTCCTTCTATGGAAATTTTTAAAAATGTTGATTTTTTCATATTAAAAATACTCAGAAAAATAAGCAGGGAATTCTAAGAATTACTGTGAAGTACGAAGCCCCAACTCCATCATGGGAGCGTGGATCCGCGGCCAAACCATGGGTTTGGCGGCGGTTCCGTGGCCATTATGAGGAGTCAGGGGCTCGTACTTCAAGGTATGATTCTTGGGTACTTTTTCATGCTTCTGGGAATTTTTAATTTTACTCAAGTGTTGAGTTTTCTGAAGATCTTCTGTATTCGTTGATTCGATCGGAAAGTTTAACTTCGTTTAAGTTTTTTCCAGATAATTTAGAACGTGTTTAAAAGTTCGATCGGATATCAATAACTCACTTTTTCCCCTGTCGGAAAGTTTTCAAGTGTTGGATTTTTCCTCGAGTTTGAAACTTCCGGAAAATAATGCAAGTAACGCGGTGGACCCTCTAGAAGAACACAAATCTTAACTCGATTATGTGACCGTCTGAACCGCCTCTAAACCTTAGGGTTTGGGGCAGTACGGCGTTGCCACATGTGAGGCATTGGTTTGACCCTTCTACGGCTGGACCATTGATACTGTGGCATGTGATGGATAATTTTTGAACTCCGCTCAAATGTTGAGCTATTTGGGAAATCTTGGGTGTTTGTTTATTTGATCGGAAAGTTTAACATTGTCTATTTATCTGGAATGCGAAACAATATTTGGAATCCATAAGTAGTTATAAGATAACTAATTTGAATGTTATTAATCTAACAGTTTAGTCTCATTTGATCGGTTGCCACGGGATTTTGATGTGATCAAAAGTCCGTCGCAATCATGTAGTGTACACGGATATTCGCCGAGTAAACTTAATATATAGCCATGCCCCATAGCCTCGACCAAGTGACTGTAGGAGAACCCCGTCGCCAAAGGCATCCGTTAGGGTGCTCGCGGCAGCGGTGTTCCGCCTTAGTGTACTTCGTCGATGGCATCCGGGGGTGCGGCCGTCTACTAAAGTTTGCGACGAGCATTCGATCAGGATGTCGGGAATCTTTTGAATTGCCCGACTAGATATTGAAAAGTGCTTTCGATATTGGGACTAAAATGCAGGGTTTATAATTGTTAGGCATGCGATGTCTAAGGAATTCATTTGGTTAGGCATGAGATGTCTAAGGAGGTTGCGGATTCCAACTGTTGTAGTTTTACACTTTCTTTTCTGCGACCGTAAGTGTAATATGTGGTGTGTCGCCGGTTTCGTTGCTATACATCAACGACAATTGGGATACGCATATTTACTTACGTTGATGATATGAGATATTATGCGTTGCTGTGATATGTTATATTGGATCGTCGTGTTTTGAATAGCCGAGGGTTTTATGTGAGATGAGAGTTTTTCTTTTTCATTCATGTAAAATTCATTGTATGTAATATTCTTTTATTAGGGCACTTCCGGGATGAGGATGATGTCACCATTGTATATTATTTACTTTTCCGCATTAGGTAGACCCAAGGCGGGGAGCACAAGTAACCGGGTTCTAGGGTCCAGTGGGAGACCATCTCGAGGAGTCGAGACTGGGTCTCCTAACCCTAGAATTGGCAGTGTTGCTTGCCGCTCTCGTAGGGGCTTAGGGATGTGGGTTTGGCTATTCATCGCGACCGTGGGATCCGTGTTTTATACAGGCTCGTATTAAAAACACGGACCTCCTAGTATATCTAATATTTCATATATGTTCTTCTGCTGCAATGTTCTGTGATGAGATCATATTACTGCCTGAGACGAATGTTTATATTATATATATGAGATATATGTTATATTGCTGATTTCGTTTCAAATGTGATGCTTGGGAAGCATAATAAAATGGGACTTCATTAATGAGATTAATGAAATAAAAGAAACCTAAAAATGTTGTAGAAACTTGTTTAAAAACTGGTAGCTCTAGTTCTTGCTTTGCATAGCGGTGTTCCTAATAGAACATCCAGCACCTTATTCGATAAGGAAAGAGCCGAGATTCCTTCACCGGGAGTGACCTCTTTAGCAAAACTGGCAGATGCTACAAACATGGTTTGTCTTTTGACTGTTTTTATAGTTTCTGTTTTGCATAGTGATATTTGTGAAATATCCTGCACCTTATTCGATGAGGAAAGAGCCGAGATCCCTTCACCGGGAGTGACCTCTTTAGCAAAACTAGAAAAGGCCTCAAAAACATTCCTTTTAAAAAAAATCACTCGATTCTACAACGATATCAAGTTCATTACGCAAAGGGTTTTCTTAAAAACCTGTCGTAGCCCTCCGTCATTTCAGATAAGTACCACTTAGTATTCGTACTACGTTTGTTGGCTTTCGTCAAGGCGTAGTGTGTGGTCGCTATTTATGCTTATCTGTATAAGCATATGATGTGATTGAGTTAGGGTAGTCGTGCGACTTTGTTGGCTTTTGTCAAGGGTCGTGCGGCTGGGTTTAATTCAATCGGGAAATGACGGGTTGAACTTGACTAGTAGCCTATGGTTTGTTGGCTTTCGTCAAGGTCATAGGATGCTAGGGGTAAAATATTATTGGGAATTTTAGGAGTTGAAATTTTCAATGAGATTGCATACCTTCTATGAGATAGTTGGATCCCGATACCCGCTGCGAGTAAGAGTTACTCCTGGGAAAGTTTTACACATTACAATTAGCCGATCAAGTAGGTATCTAGAAAGGTGTTAACGGGGTTACGCCTCCGGGAAAATGAGGTTTACTTTAATTAACCGACGTAAAATATAGAAAACTGTGTTACAATATTAAGTGACGGATCTGGACAGAATCTGTTTCGATTCGCACACTGTTTTTAAATTGGACATAACTCGAACACCCGATGTCCGTTTGTGACAAAAGTTAGATGTGTAGATGCACCATTGATAGGACTATAATTTTCTGTATATTATATTACTTAGGAATGCATGAAACAAGCTGATATAGGCTTTACAATAGAATATATAGTTGCTGTCCAGAAATCTGAATTTTTGTTTTAAATACTGATATTAAAATGATCATAACTAGAGCTTCTTAAATCCAAATCATGTGAATCTTGGTGTTTTCGATAAGTACATCGAAATACCTACAATTTTCTAAGAATTTTCGTAACCTGAAACCTGATACAAATTAACTCAAACTGCGTTTTAAAAATATATGACGGTGCCGAATAGATTCTGATCTGTTTTGCGCGACGATACGAAAACATATATATCTCTCAAACCGGTAGTCATATTTAGGTAAAACTGGAACTCACGCATGCAAAACATTTAGAGCCATATTTCTGTTTATATTTCGCATTCGTTCAACTTGATTAATTAGTCGTACATAATATTTCTTTACAGCATTGTTTATGGTAGTTACTCGAATAATATACTTGACTCATTTCATGTTATTCGAACATGTATACATATTTCGCTTGATCATTAAATTGTTGTATGTACGTAAAGACGATAATTAAATACTTGAGTTGTATTTTGAAAAATATACAATAGTATTTTTACAATAAACCTCCTCAAGTTTTATAAATTACAATAAGGCCCCTAACAATTATTGAACATCAAATTACCTTCTTGTAGTCTGACTCGGGTTAGAGTATGACTATTTCTGACTTGAATGTGATTCAAGTCAATCTATATTCTTTTATATTCCAACTCAAGATGAATACATGAATTCCAGATTCCAGTTAACAATCTATATAACTTGACCGAACCGAACCATGGATATTCCTTTTACATGATTCCCAGTATTCCATTTACATGACTCTACGGTTACAACCGTTTCCTGATATCATGGTTTCGGTCAGTCAATCAAGTCAATCAAGCAATCATTACAAGTTTACAAGATAACAATACAAATATGACATCGCGGGGTTTAAAGGGGTAGATTGGTACGGAAGATGTTAAAAGTGGAATGAGGTGGTCAGATTAAGATACCTAACCTATATTCCGTTGCTGTTGTACCGTGGCATAAACGGTTCCTTGTACTATACGTGCCCTTAGTCTCTGGCATATAGAGACTCCCTACGTATACACTGGCATCCTTCTGTACCAAGCTACAAACAACTACGTTAAACAATATTCCATAATATTCAACACTACAATACTTTAGAAAATACTATACTCTGTCACTCTTATTCTTCATTATCCTTTGGGACTTACCGAGCGACCTGTTCGCTGACGACATTCTATTTCTCTCTTCTTGGAATGTCGTCAGGTGCGTTGGACCAAGTTGAGACCGAGCCAACAACTGAAGATTTGTAGCAGTTCCAAGAAGATCCAGAGCTCTAGACTTTGTACTTGTTCTTTCCAGCATTTCCTTTTATTATTATGCCACTGTTTAGGCATTGCTTTATTTTTTCATTCCAGTTGTATTTTCATTTCATGCATTGTATAAAGAATGTTATTAATAAAAGTTGCTGTTATCTCAATCTCATTTGTCTCTTGTGATTATTTTATATTGCTTAGTTACGCTTAGCGTATGTACTTCTGAGTACATACGTAGCGGGCCTCGTCACGACCACTTCGCCGTACATTGGGAAGCGGGGCGTGACAGGTTTTGTTGGTGGCCTCCCTCAAAGTACCGGCACTGGCCTGGCTGAAAGATTGGTAAACTTGTAGAGTGTAATTAATCCAGCTAGCCTTTCCGTTTAGGGTTTGAAGGAAGATTTGACTAAAACTGTGGGAGCCATCCTGATTAGATAAATTGATAACTAATCTAATCTTGTAAAAGTGCACACTGAGAGTTTTCTTCTCTCTCTCTCCAGGTAGCGACTATGTCATGCCTTAATCAAGATAATAATACGGATGTATTGACCGAACCTGCTTGTTATACTGCGCTAAGGAACGTTGGTCTCGCTCCAACTTATAATTGTTATAAGATAGAGCAGGAAATAGGGGATTACCAGAATTCCCGTGCCACCCAAACGAAGAAAGTGCCTGCTGATGCATCTTTTTCGGGTGTGTTCATTACCGAAACTGTTTCTCAGTATCCTTTACGTCCTGGGTATGAGATATTGGATCAGGATCCCGCAAATGTAATTTATTACATGGGCTATAGATAGGTAAAGAACTGAGAACGGGTGATAAGTTTCAAGAGTTGGAAATGGTGCAAGTGTTGCATCCAAGTCTGTTGGCAGTTATCACCCTGAATACATTGATTCTGAACGAATGTTATTAGATACCGAACCTGATATACAATATCATATCAGTCTCTTTATTAGTAAAGAAGGATATAATTTTGTATTGTTGGATAATGTTTTGAACATTTCCTATATCAAGAGTTGATCGGTTCAGGCACGTTATCTAAAAACATAGACGTTCTAAATCAAACTACAGTTCTTAATGTACAGAATACACACAAGAGGAAGATTTCAGAAATGAACGAATCCTTCTTGGGGAATTGTAGACTAGGTCATATCAATGCGACCCGACTAGCTGAAGTTACATAAAGATGCATATTTAAATTAGTTTGGATTTACATCTTGTAAAACTTGCCAGTCATGTCACAAAGATAAGATGACCACAGCTCCGTTTATTAGAAACAGAGAAAGAATTAATGAACTCTTGGGATTGATACATGTTGATTTATGAAGGTCCCCTGTCTATACATGCCAAGACCGGTTCTTTGTGCTTCATTATATTCACTGATGATCTCTCAAGATTCAGACATATGTTCCTGTAGAAACACAAGTGCAAAACTTTTTAGATAATCACAGAATATAAGTTAGAAGTTGAGAACCAAAAACGGGTATAAGTATTATGTTCTTTGATATGATCAAGGAGGAGAATACTTAAGCACGAAATTCCTGGACTATTCTAAAGGAGAATGAGATTCTCTCTCAGCATTACTCTTCGTATACACCACAGCACGTCGGTATATCGGGGCGGAGAAATAGCACCCTATTAGATATGGTGGTGCGCTCTATGATGAGTACTACTGAGTTTTCTATTTCCTTTTGGGAGTTGTGCACTTGAGAAGCTACATACCTATTGAATAGGGTTCCAATCAAATCAGTTGCCTACCACTCCATATGTGATATGGTATGGGAAGAGCCCATCTCTTAAGGAAGTTAAGATTTGGGGTTGTCCGGCCTATGTCAAAAGCAAAATCCGGACAAGCTCGAGGCAAGATCAGTTCTGTGGAAGTTTGCTGGATATCCCAAGCATTCGCAAGGGAATATCTTCTACCACACCGAGAAACAAAAGATGTTTTATTTCTCGGCATACCACTTTTTGAGAAAAAAAGGGAATTTCTTGTGAAGAAATTAGTAGTTATGAGGTAGAACTAGAAGGAGTTCCAGCTATACAAACTGCAGCTGATGATTTGGTAAACCCGGAGGATTCAATAGTTTCCAACGAACCTTAGCCTCTCCGCCGATCTGGTAGGGTTCCTCATCCACCCGAGAGATACTTCATGTTCTCTATGACAGTGGGAGCAAGGATTGCATCATGAGATGATGACCCAACTATTTTCGAGCAGGCCATCAGGAGTGGGGACTCTGTGAGAATGGCTGGATGCTTAGCGATCTGAGATGGAATCCTTATACACCAACAAAGTATGGACTTTGGTTACTTTATCTGAAGGGTTAAATCCCCATCAGGAGAAAGTATATCTTAAGAAGATTACTTGGTGTACATAGAAAAGTTGAGACTTTCAAAGCTATACTTAGGTCCATCCAGATCCTACTTACCACGGCTACATACCATGACTACGATATCTGGCGGTTGGGTGTCATGACTACTTTTCTAAATGATGATTTGAAATAGAGCATCTATAAGTACACAGCCAGAGGGCTTCTTAGACAGTGAGAGCAGCGGAAACGTGTGCAAGATGTTTTATGTGATAAATCAGGCATCGCGGAGTTGGAATGTCTGTTTTGCTGGAGAAGTCAAAGAGTTTGACTTCATCAAAATGGTAGATGAACCCTGTATATATAAAAAAAGTAGTAGGGAGTATGGTGGTGATCCTCGTATTGTACGTGGATGACATACTCTTGATAGGGAAGGAGTTTCCTATGCTACGATCGGTCAATCTCCTCTTATTACAAGGATTCTCCATATAGGATCAAGGTGATACCTCCTAAATCCTGGGTTATGGATCTATGAGATAGATCTGATTGGATGTTAGGATTCTCACTAGTTGTAGTGAGATGGTATCAATTGATCCTGAAGAGAATCACTGGAAAGGTTCCAGGGTGATAAGGACAACTGAATGTCAGTCGCAGGCATTGTCTTTACCCTCAGTGGAGGGACAGTATGTTGGAAGAGTTCCAAGCTAGATACCGTGACATACTAGACGATTAAAGGTAAGATACATCGTTACCAAGGATGCTAACAAAGAGACCGTCTGGATATAATTAGTTCATGAGATGAACTTCGTTCCTGCCATTGCGTGACAATGGAGTTGTGGCTGATGCCTAGGAACCCCCGTCCCATCTGAGATCCAGACACATTCTTAGGAAGTATCGCCTGAACATGGAGATGGTTGAACTCCAGGTAGATCGAGCTTAGGAGAGTAGACACAGAGGACAACAGTGCGGATCCACTCACAAAGGACTATTTCTCAATAGAGACTTTTATGGGATGGTTGAGTATGAGATACTTCAACCACAGCTGATTGTTGGGTATGCGATACCACAACAGATGGCCCTAGTGCAAGTGGGAGATTATTAGTTATATGTATGCCCTAGAGGCCATTACTGTACATACGTTGTATATTGTAGTGGATGCTTGGACATATATAGGGAGGAATTTCTTGCTCGACATGATAGTAAGCTATCTGGTTACTCTTTATCTTAACATGTACTCTGATTGTCTCTATATACATGTTGATAAAGCCCTTAGGATGAGTACTTGACTACAAGGACTATGATGCGGATCATACTAGTGGGGACAGAGTAGTCGCCAAGTACATCCTTCAAATGTTCCTAGTCGTAGGAGTACCGAGACAGGGCATCGATACTCCAGAGTAGACTAGCGTATGCGCTTCTTGACCCATATGATGGGCGATGGATGATCCCATATCCATTGGTGTTTGACATCAGAGAAGGTATACGGGTGCTCAGTGGAGACTAGGTACACTGGACTGACTCGCCGAGAACTCCCAGATGGTACTATACCACACGTCAGATTGCAGTTCTCTGGTGACACTGGTACAGGTTAGTCTGTAGACCCGAGATCGTCATAGAGTCTTGGGTGATTCCCATTGTGCTTTGATTTCCATCATACCACGTCCAAGAGGGCGTGCAAAAAGATGGCTTTTGGGTACAGTCCCGAATCACATAGAGGCAATGAGCGATAGGAGGGGTTTCGTCTCTCCCGGTATAGGGAGTTGATGTTGCGCTGTGTTCGATTGGCTATAACTGGAAATCCCTGGCCAGGGTTGCTGAGATTTACTGGTAAGTATTATCAGTAGTTTCTCTAACTGTTATGGACCTCATATCGACACGACTTATCAACCTACTGGGGTCTGACGTTTTCCACCCGTAGGCGAGATATGCGACATATCAGACGAAGAGACCGGACTGTACGTGAGTGTTAATGATTGGATTCGCAGGAGAATGTACAGGCTTGCTTGTTGATGTTCTGATCGCTCAATAATTGGGTGGCTGTTACGTTTAGCTGACCGCTTGCAGCTTGTGGGTGTTTGATATGATCATCACCTACTGCCGGCGTATTGACGATTCTTTAGAGTCCTACATAGAGGTTTCCTGGCTCGGGCAAAACAGAGTAGGAGCACATATATGATATGTGCGGGACCGAGAACAATACGTGTATGTGATACCGTGTTAGATTCTCACGATAGGAGATATCGGACGGGTATATGTGATATAGCCGGGTCATCGGTGTAGGGTTCCTAGGCACACTATAGAGGTCTCATAAGGCATCAACCATGCCAATTTAAAATTTTATGGGTGCCGAGAAACCCTAATACGGATCGTAGACTAGATTTTTAGGCGAAAAGATAATCTAGTTAACTTCTTAACTAAAAGTTAGATGCTACAACCTTTGTAGATCCGGTTCTCCACTTCCTTAGCTCTATGTGGGTGTCCTCTCGCTGTCCATCATGAATCCCGAACTCAATCGTCGGCTTCATCGGAGAAACGGGCGAGCTAGGTCGTCGGCTTCGTGTCAAAGACGATCTACGTCGAGGCATCAAAAGTTCAAGCTCCGACTTCACAAAGTTGTGAAACTTGTGAAGAAAACACCCGAAACAACTTGGCAAGAGGTAGAGGGTGAAGAAATAGGAGGTGGGTTCACTTTAGAATTGGATTTCTCTCACTTTAGCTCAAGTTGCCATTGATGGACCTTAAGCTTTTCTTGAAGAAGAAGAAGGAGAAGAAGAAAGAATATGATAAGTCTTCCATTTTAAAAAATGAAACTAATATGAATACTTATCATATCTTGACCATGGTCAAGTGTATAGATTAAACTAAGGTTAGTTGGAATGGTTAGGGTTAAGGATGAGATAAGGATGGTGGACTTTGTCAAAGCTTCAAGAAGCTTCAACATAGCTCCAAAATAAGCCACCATTCTTAACTTAATCCTTTCCAAATAAATAAACAAATAAATAAATGAAAAACCAAAACCCTAATCATCATTTAACCATGGTTTAATCCTTTACACCTAACCACATTATCAAGTATCATCAAACATGATACAAAAATGTGCACAAAAGTATATCACATATACTTTTTGCACATCAAGTGAGAAAATCCATATAAAGTGAACCAATACTAGTTAATGCAAAGTAATATATCAAATATATAATTATACATTAAATCATTAAATCAACACTTGATTTAACGATCCGGTCATATCGCATATAACCGACTAGTATCCTATGTATCGGCTTATCGAATCAATCCTTGATTCGATATCTAGGTTATATCGAATATAACCAATCGATACATCCATCGCGAGAATGAAATACGGTATCACATACACGCATTATTCTCGGTCCTGCACATATCTCATATGCGCTCCTATTTCGTTTCGCTTGAGCCAGGAAACCACTGTGTAGGACTCTAAAGACTCGTCAATACGCCGGTAGCAGATGATGATCATATCAAGCACCCACAAGCCGCAAGCGGTCTGCTAAACGTAACGGCCATCCGGGTATTGAGCGATCAGAAGATCGACGAGCTAGCCCGCTCACACTCCTGTGAATCCAACCAGTAACACTTACCGTACAGTCCGGTCTGTTCGTCTGATATGTCGCATATCAAATCTAGGGGTGGTAAACGTCAGACCCCAATAACCGATAAGTCGTGCCGATATGAGGCTCATAACGGGTCGAGAAACTACTGGTAACTCTTACCAGCAAATCTCTGATCAGCCCTGGCCAGGGACTTCCCTGTTACGGCCAATCGAGCACAGCGCAACATCAACCCCTAATACCGGGAGAGACGAAACCCCTCCTATCGCTCATTGCCTCCATGTGACTCGGGACTGTACCCAAAGACCACCGTTTTGCACGCCCTCATGGACGTGGTAAGGTGGATATCAAAGCACAGTGGGAATCACACAAGACTCTATGACGATCTCGGGTCTACAGACTAACCTGTACAAGTGTCACCTGAGAACTGCCATCTGACGTGAGGTATAATACCATCTGGGAGTTCTCGGCGAGTCCGTCCAGTGTACCCAGTCTCCACTGAGCACCCGTATACCATCTCTGATGTCAAACACCAATGGATATGGGATCATCCATCGCCCATCTCATGGGTCGAGAAGCGTATACGCTAGTCTACACTGGTATATCGATGCCCCGTCTCGATACACCCACGACTAGGGACCATGAAGGATATACTTATGGACTACCATGTCCCCACTAGTATGATCTGCATCATAGTCCAGGTAGTCAAGTACACATCCTAAGGGCTTTATCAACATGTAACTATAAGACAGTTTAAAGAGACAAGTGTACATGTTAAGATAAAGAGTAACCAGATAGCATACTATCATATCGAGCAAGAAAGTCATCTGTATATATGTCCAAGCATCCAATATAATATACATCATCTGTACAATACTGGCCTCTAGGGCATACATACAACTAACAATCTCCCACTTGCACTAAGGCCAGCTGCTGTAGTATCGCATACCGAGCATCCCGAAGAGTCTCTCAAACTGTATCTGGGGAATGGCCTTCGTGAGTGGATCCGCAGTGTTGTTCTTCGTGTCAACCCTCCTGACCTCGATCTCCCGGCGATCAACTATCTCCCGGATCAGGTGATACCGCCTCAGAATATGCCTGGACCGCTGATGGGACCTGGGTTCCTTGGCCGAAGCCACCGCTCCATTGTTATCGCAATACAAAGGTATTGGATGCTCAATGGATGGAACCACTCCAAGTTCAGTAATGAACTTCTTGATCCAGACAGCCTCTTTGGCAGCATCGTTCGCAGCGATGTATTCAGCCTCCATCGTCGAGTCTGCCACGGTTTCCTGCTTGGAACTCTTCCAGCTAACCGCCCCTCCGTAAAGGGTAAAGACAAAGCCCGACTGCGACTTAGAGTCGTCCTTATCACTCTGGAAGCTCGAATCGGTAAAGGACTCTACTTGGAGTTCTCCGTTACCATACACCAAGAACATATCTCTAGTCCTTCGCAAGTACTTGAGAATGTTCTTCACAGCTGTCCAGTGACTCTCTCCAGGATCTGCTTGATACCGACTCACTACACTTAGTGAGTATGCAACATCGGGTCTGGTACATAGCATCGCATACATGATAGAGCCTATTGCCGAAGCATAGGGTATCCCTTGCATGCGAGCTCTCTCCAAATCAGTCTTGGGAGACATCTCTTTGGAGAGAGTGAGTCCAGAGATCGTGGGCAAGTTCCCACGCTTGGATTCTTCCATACTAAACCTCTTTAGTATGGTGTCAATGTACCTGGATTGGGACAATCCCAATATCCGTTTGGATCTATCTCTATAGATCCTAATTCGCAATATGCAGGAGGCATCACCAAGATCTTTCATTGAGAATCTTTGTGATAAGAAGAGCTTGACCGATTGCAGCATAGGAATATCATTTCCTATCAAGAGTATGTCGTCCACGTACAATACGAGGAAGACAACCTTACTCACTGCCACCTTCTTGTAGATACAAGGTACATCTGGATTTTTGACGAAATCAAACTCTTTGATAACGACGTCAAAGCAGATGTTCCAACTCCGCGATGCTTGCTTTAATCCATAAATGGATTTAAGCAGCTTGCACACCTTCCCGCTGCTCCCACTGTCTACGAAGCCCTCTGGCTGAGTCATGTACACGCACTCTTCTAAATCACCATTTAGAAAGGCGGTCTTAACATCCATTTGCCAGATTTCGTAGTTATGATACGCAGTGATGGCAAGCATGATCCGGATGGATTTAAGCATAGCCACTGGAGAAAAGGTCTCGTCATAGTCCACACCTGGTCTTTGGCGAAAACCCTTTGCTACAAGTCTAGCTTTGAAAGTCTCCACTTTCCCATCTACACCAAGTTTCTTCTTGAAGATCCACTTGCTCCTGATGGGTTTTACCCCTTCAGGAGCAACTTCCAAAGTCCATACTTTGTTGGTGTACATGGATTCCATCTCGGACCGCATAGCATCAGCCATTTCACTGAGTCCCTACTCGTGATGGCCTGCTCGAAGCTAGTTGGGTCATCATCCTCCATGATGCAATCCTCACTGCCACCATCAATGAGAAAACCATAGTATCTCTCAGGTGGACGAGAAACCCTACTAGATCGGCGGAGAGGCTGGGGTATGTCGGGCACCACTGAATCCTCTGGTTCTACTAAATCGTTAGTTGCAGTTTGTGGTGCTGGAACCTCTTCCAGCTCTACCTCTTTGCCATTAATTTCTTTTGCAAGAAATTCCCTTTCCAAAAAGGTGGCATGTTGAGCAACAAACACTCTTTGTTCCTCAGCTTGGTAGAAAAAAATATCCTTGAGAATTCTTAGGATATCCCACAAACTTGCAAAGGACTGATCGTGCCTCGAGTTTGTCCGGATTTTGCTTTTTGACATAGGTTGGACAACCCCATATCTTAATTCGTTTAAAATATGGTCTCTTCCCACTCCATATCTCATATGGTGTGGTAGGTACAGATTTAGACGGAACCAGATTCAATAGGTATATGGCTGTCTCAAGCGCATACCCCCAAAAGGAAATAGGTAACTCAGCATTACTCATCATTGAACGCACCATATCTAATAGGGTGCGATTCCTTCGTTCCGATACACCGTTGTGCTGTGGTGTATAAGGAGGAGTAAGCTGAGAGAGAATCCCATTCTCTTTTAGATAATCCAGGAATTCACTGCTTAAGTATTTACCTCCTCGATCAGATCGAAGAACCTTAATAGTTTTGCCCGTTTGGTTCTCTACCTCGTGCTTATATTCTTTGAATTTCTCAAAAGCTTCAGACTTGTGTTTCAACAGGAACACATGCCCGTATCTAGAGAGATCGTCAGTGAATGTAATGAAGTAGGAAGAACCATTTCTGGCGTGTGTAGACATTGGACCGCATACATCACTATGCACCAGTCCCAAGAGTTCAGTAACTCTTTCTCCGTGTCCCGTAAACGGAGTTTTGGTCATTTTTCCTTTGAGACATGAATGGCAAGTGTCATAAGATGATAATTCGAATGAATTCAAATATCCATTCTTATGCAACTTAGCTAGTCGTGTCTCATTGATATGGCCAAGTCTACAGTGCCACAAGAAGGATTCGTTCATTTCTGAACTTTTCCTTTTGTGTGTGTTTTGTATATTGAAGACTGTATTTTGATTGAGAATGAATATGCCATTATGTAGCGAGCCTGATGCAATCAACCTTTGATCTAGGAATATGTTCATAACATTATCCTTTACTACAAAATTATATCTTTCTTTACTTAATAAAGAAACTGATATAATGTTGCACATCATGTTCGTTATATAATAGCACTCATTCAGGACTAGTGTATTACCATTTGGTAATACCAGGTGATATATGCCAACTGCTTTGGCAGCAACATTTTCCCCATTCCCTACTTGAACGGAATGATCACCTTTTCCCAGTTCTCTACCTTTCCGTAGCCCATGTAACTGCTTACATATGTGGGATCCTGATCCGGTATCTAATACCCAGGACGTAGGGTGAACTGAGAAACAGTTCTCAATAACAAACACACCCGAAGAAGGTGCATCAACATGCACGTTCTCCGTTTGGGCGGCGTGAGAATCTAGATATTCTCCTGTTTCCTGTTCAGTCTTATAACATTTATAAGATAGAACGGGTCCAACTTTCCCCTGCACAGTATAACATGCGGGTTCGGTCAATACATCCATATTATTATCTTGATTAAGGCATGAAATGGTCGCTACCTGGAGAGAGAGAGAAGAAAACACTTTAGCATATGCTCGTGCAAGATCAGATTGGTTATTATCTTATCTAATCAGGATGGCTCCCACTGCTTTTTATCAAATCTTCCTTCAAACCCTAAAAGGAAAGACTAGCCGGGATTAATTACACACTACAAGTTCGCCAATCTTTTAGCCAGGCCAGTGTCGGTACTTTGAGGGAGGTCCCCCGTGCTTTCGCACGAACCTAATTAATGTAAACCTCGTTTTCCCAGAGGCGTAACCTCGTTAACACCTGTCTAGACACCTACTTGATCGGCTAATTGTAATGTGTAAAACTCTCCCAGGAGTAACTCTTACTCGCAGTGGGTATCGGGATCCAACTATCTCATAGAAGGTATGCAATCTCATTGCAAATTTCAACACTTGAAATTCCCGATAATGCTTTTGCCCCTAGCGATCTATGACCTTGACTAAGTCAACAAACCATAAATCGCAAGTCAAGTTCAACCCGTACATTTCCCGATTGAATTAAACCCACCCGTACGACCCTTGACTGAGTCAACAAGGCCGTGCGAATGCTCTAATCAAATCACATCTCATGTGGTTACAGATAAACATAATTTAGCTACCATACACTATGCCTTGACTAAGTCAACAAACATAGCACGAATACTAAATAATATCTATCTGAAATGACGGAGGGCTACGTGGGTTCTTTCAGAAAAAACCATGAGCGTAATGAACTTGATATCGTTGTAGAATCGAATGAAGTTTTGAAATGGAGTGATTTTGAGGCTTTTCTAGTTTTGCTAAAGGGGTCACTCCCGGTGAAGGGATCGTCGGCCCTTTCCTCGTCGAATGAGGTGCGGGATATATCATATATATCACTGCGCAAAGCAAAAACTCTTAAAAGCAATCAAAGCCAAACCGAGTGTGTAGCATCTGCCAGTTACTGCTAAAGGAGTCACTCCCGGTGAAGGGATCTCGGTCCTTTCCTCATCGAATAAGGTGCAGGGTATATCATATATACCGCTATGCAAAGCAAGAACTGTAGCTACCTGTTTTGTTTAAAATTTGATTCTACAACATCTTAGGTTTCTTTTCTTTCATTAATCACATTAATGAAGTCCCATCATTTAAGTACCTAAACATCACAGATAAATACGACGTACACTTATGCCATCCGCATTTGCCTCGATGTCCCCTCATGCACCGTTAGGTTAGGTAACTAACGACAGAGCAGGGCAGGGCAGGGCAGGGCTAGTGCGGGTGCAAAACATAAGTAACGTCTATATAATATATCATATATACTATATACTGTATCCATCACAGAATATCACATGATCACATCACAGATATCGCAGCAGAAGAAACATATGAAATATTGGATATACTAGGACGTCTGTGTTTTCAATACGAGCCAGTATAAAACACGGATTCCACGGTCGTGATGAATAGCCAATCCCACACCCCTAGACCCCTACGAGAGCAGCAAACAACCCTGCCAATTCTAGGGTTAGGAGACCCGGACTCGACTCCTCGAGTTGGTCTCCCACTGGACCCCAGAACCCGGTTACTTATGCTCCCCTCCTTGGGTCTATCCTAATGCGGAAAAGTAAATAATATACAAAGGGTGACAACTTCCGCAACCTGGAAGTGCCCCAAATAAAAGAATATTACATACAAGTTTTTACATGAAAGAAAATGAAAAACACTCATCTCACATAAAAACCCCCGGCTATTCAAACACGACAATCCAATATAACATATCCAGCAACACATAACATCACATGTCATCAACGTAAGTAAATATGCGCATCCCAATTGTCGTTGACATATAGCAACGAAACCGGCGATATCACATATTACGCTTACGGTCACAGAAAAGAAAGTGTAAAACTACAACAATTGGTATCCGCAACCTCTTTAGACATCGCATGCCTAACACTTATAAACCCCGCATTTTAGTCCCATTATCGAAAACTCTTTTCAATATGAAGTGAGGCTAAATCGCTAGATTTATAACATTCATCCAGTTATCTCATAACTGTTTGTGAATTCAAATTATTGTATCCAATTCCGGGTAAATAGAATATATCAAACTTTCCGATCGAACATTCGAACACCCAAGTTTTTTGGAAACCGATCAACTCATGAAATAAGTTCAAAGACATTCACTTCATGCCTCAGTACCAACGGTCCAGCCGTAGAAGGGTCAAGCCAACGCCTCACATGTGACACGCCGTACTGTCCCAAACCCGAAGGTTCAAAGGGCAGTTCAAGACGGTCACATAATCGTGTAAGTCCATGCTACCTCTCCCGGTACTTTCGGGAATGCGGAATTTGGTAAAAAACAATTTTTACGGAGGTGGTAACATGGACCTATAACCCGGATCTTGGTTAAACATCTATCTAACAACCTAACTATGAGTTTCTAGCTACTCGGTTAGGGGGTTATACCTTGCTTGTCTTGAACTCCTTCATCTTCAAGCTCCGGTGGTGGTCCGATTTGCTTCTTCTCGTCGTCTCCGTATGCCGAAGATAGATCCACCTGAAAGCTCCAACCTTTAGCTCCTTCTTCGTTCTTTGAAGAAACTAGTTCACTTGGTTTGCTAAACCTAGTGAACTAGAATGAGTAGAGAATACTTTGTGTGGGATTTTATCTATGGTTCTTGATTCTCAACTAATGAGACAAGAGAACCATAGATTAAAGAGAGGGAAAAAGAGCAAGAGGGTGAGAGCAAAAGGAGAGCTCAAGAACAAGAGAGAGAATGAGCAAGAAAGAATGAGGCTCTCTTTTGTCTTTCACCCTCTCATAATCCAAAGTCATGATAACTCATCATACTAAAAAAGTCTTATGTGATGGTTGAAGCAACCATAACCATATCATTTCATGCACTCATTTTGCACAAATGAGCAAGCAAACAAAAGTCTTTGCCATGAAATGATGGCTATGGTTATCATGATGGTCAACTAGTCAAGCCTAGTCAACCGGTCAACAAAGTCAACAAGTCAACAAAAGTCAACAAGTCAACAAAGTCAACAAAAGTCAACAAGTCAACAAAGTCAACAACCATATCACCATAATACTTAATTAATATAATAGTTAATCACATATCATATTCTCATTAGGGTTGAGCAAAAAGTCAAATAGTCAACGGTCAACTGTCAACAACCCTAATGAGAATCCGCTGCCTCTGTCTCCCTGTGAACTGTGCATACACACCCGCATCCGCGTTCCGAGGAACACGAATGCAAACTGGATAAATCCAATCCCATAAGGTACACTAGGATCTGGCTTAGACCAAAGCCCGCTAGTGTAAACTGTCCGGACACTGTACGTGCACAAGTGCACGGATGTGACCGAACCCTGTCGCAAAACCATGCGACCTGTCGCAATACCATGCGACCTCTACTCTTTTGCCTGAAGGCGAAAAGCATTCTGTGTGGGACTCTAAAGACTCGACACTACGCTGGCAGTGGGTTTGACCACAGACCGCAAGCGGCACTAGCTGTGCGTAACGGTCCCCAGGTAATGCCGACAAGAAGACCGACGAGGCGAAACCCATCTGAACTCCTACTGAGCCTGAGTGTGACATTCTCCGTACAGTCCGGTCTGTTCATCTGATACATCGCATGGCGGGCCTAGGGGGCGGTAAACGTCAGTCCCCCAATAGCGGTACAAGTCGTGCCGGAGCGAAGCCCAAAACACCCTGAGATAACACTGGAAACCTACCAGTATATCTCGTTTGCCCTGGCCAGGGACTACTCGTGTAATGGCTCTCCTAGACACAGCGCGATGTCAACCCCCAATACCGTGAAAGACGAATCCTGTCTAACCGTCACTGCCTCCAAGTGCTTCGGGACTGCACCCAACCACTACCTGTTTGCACGACTCCTTTGAGCCGTGGTAAGGTAGTGATCAAAGTACAGTGGGAACACACTCGAGGCGAAGTGACAGTGTCAAGTCAGCGGACTAAGCTGTACTCATGTCACCTGGGAACTGATAACTGACGATAGGCATAATACCAACTAGTCAGTTCCCGACGAGTCCTGTCCAGTGTACCCGTAACCTAACGAGCACCCGCATACTATCTCAAGTACGACGTACTGACGGCTGTGGGACAGACCGTCTCCCACACTGGGATGAGAAGCGCATGCGCTGGTCTACTCCGGAGTATCGATGCCCTGTCTCGATAGTCCTGCGACCAGGGACCTGCATAAGGATGTGCTTATAGATTACCCAGCCCCACTAGTGTAACGGCCATCACATCGCTGGTAATCAAGCAAAGATCCTAAGGGCTCCACTAATGTGTATAGACGATATACAAAAATAAACACATGTACACATTGAAGTAGAAACAAACCAAGTAGCATACTACTATTTTGAGCAAGATTGTATATACAAGGTGAATATCCCAAGCTTCCATTAAGTAATATACAAACTAGTATGATACAGTAATGGCCTCTAGGGCATATACACTAACAAATCGAGTTAAGGTTTGTTGTCTTCTAGAGGGACCATCGCGTTACTTGCACTACTTAGAACGTCCTTAAACCATGCAAAAATCCAACACTTGGATATTTTCCGGCAGGGGAAAAGTTGGGTATTTATATCCGGTCGGACTTTTTTAACATATTCAAAAATTATCCGGAAAAACACTTAGACAAGGTTCGATAATCCGATCGAAACATCGTTTCCCAATTTAACCCCAGAACACTCAACTTAAGAGCCAATTTAAAAATTCCCAGAAAACTCAGAATAATTAATCAGGAATTACTGTGCAAACACTTAAGGCTGACGTCACCAAAGAGCCGCGGAACCGCCGCAGAAGCTAGGCTTCTGCCGCGGTTCCGCCGCACAAAGTACTGTTCATGGGAAACTTTTTGCACCGTAATTCTTAGATTTCATTGCTGAATTTTTAAAGCATTTTTAATTGACAAAAAACCACAAATTTGGAAAAAGTCCAGAGAGCATTATCGGGTTAGGGTTTCGGGTTCGTTCGGACTTCAAACTCCTTCTAGACTTCGCCTAAGGCTCTAGCTAGGCTCTGATACCACTGTAGGGTTCCTAAGCACACTATAGAGGTCTCATAAGGCATCAACCATGCCAATTTAAAATTTGATGGGTGCCGAGAAACCCTAATACGGATCGTAGACTAGATGTTTAGGCGAAAAGATAATCTAGTTAACTTCTTAACTAAAAGTTAGATGCTACAACCTTTGTAGATCCGGTTCTCCACTTCCTTAGCTCCACATGGGTGTCCTCTCGCTGTCCATCATGAATCCCGAACTCAATCGTCGGCTTCATCGGAGAAACGGGCGAGCTAGGTCGTCGGCTTCGTGTCAAAGACGATCTACGTCGAGGCATCACAAGTTCAAGCTCCGACTTCACAAAGTTGTGAAACTTGTGAAGAAAACACCAAAAACAACTTGGCAAGAGGTAGAGGGTGAAGAAATAGGAGGTGGGTTCACTTTAGAATTGGATTTCTCTCACTTTAGCTCAAGTTGCCATTGACGGATCTTAAGCTTTTCTTGAAGAAGAAGAAGGAGAAGAAGAAAGAATATGATAAGTCTTCCATTTTAAAAAATGAAACTAATATGAATACTTATCATATCTTGACCATGGTCAAGTGTAGAGATTAAACTAAGGTTAGTTGGAATGGTTAGGGTTAAGGATGAGATAAGGATGGTGGACTTTGTCAAAGCTTCAAGAAGCTTCAACATAGCTCCAAAATAAGCCACCATTCTTAACTTAATCCTTTCCAAATAAATAAACAAATAAATAAATGAAAAACCAAAACCCTAATCATCATTTAACCATGGTTTAATCCTTTACATCTAACCACATTATCAAGTATCATCAAACATGATACAAAAATGTGCACAAAAGTATATCACATATACTTTTTGCACATCAAGTGAGAAAATCCATATAAAGTGAACCAATACTAGTTAATGCAAAGTAATATATCAAATATATAATTATACATTAAATCATTAAATCAACACTTGATTTAACGATCCGGTCATATCGCATATAACCGACTAGTATCCTATGTATCGGCTTATCGAATCAATCCTTGATTCGATATCTAGGTTATATCGAATATAACCAATCGATACATCCATCGCGAGAATGAAATACGGTATCACATACACGCATTATTCTCGATCCTGTACATATCTCATATGCGCTCCTATTTCGTTTCGCTTGAGCCAGGAAACCTCTGTGTATGACTCTAAAGACTCGTCAATACGCCGGTAGCAGATGATGATCATATCAAGCACCCACAAGCCGCAAGCGGTCTGCTAAACGTAAGGGCCATCCGGGTATTGAGCGATCAGAAGATCGACGAGCTAGCCCGCTCACACTCCTGTGAATCCAACCAGTAACACTTACCGTACAGTCCGGTCTGTTCGTCTGATATGTCACATATCAAGTCTAGGGGTGGTAAACGTCAGACCCCAATAACCGATAAGTCGTGCCGATATGAGGCTCATAACGGGTTGAGAAACTACTGGTAACTCTTACCAGCAAATCTCTGATCAGCCCTGGCCAGGGACTTCCCTGTTACGGCCAATCGAGCACAGCGCAACATCAACCCCCAATACCGGGAGAGACGAAACCCCTCCTATCGCTCATTGCCTCCATGTGACTCGGGACTGTACCCAAAGACCACCGTTTTGCACGCCCTCATGGACGTGGTAAGGTGGAGATCAAAGCACAGTGGGAATCACACAAGACTCTATGACGATCTCGGGTCTACAGACTAACCTGTACAAGTGTCACCTGAGAACTGCCATCTGACGTGAGGTATAATACCATCTGGGAGTTCTCGGCGAGTCCGTCCAGTGTACCCAGTCTCCACTGAGCACCCGTATACCATCTCTGATGTCAAACACCAATGGATATGGGATCATCCATCGCCCATCTCATGGGTCGAGAAGCGTATACGCTAGTCTACACTGGTATATCGATGCCCCGTCTCGATACACCCACGACTAGGGACCATGAAGGATGTACATATGGACTACCATGTCCCCACTAGTATGATCTGCATCATAGTCCAGGTAGTCAAGTACACATCCTAAGGGCTTTATCAACATGTAACTATAAGACAGTTTAAAGAGACAAGTGTACATGTTAAGATAAAGAGTAACCAGATAGCATACTATCATATCGAGCAAGAAAGTCATCTCTATATATGTCCAAGCATCCAATATAATATTCATCATCTGTACAATTCTGGCCTCTAGGGCATACATACAACTAACAATCGGATCAAGTGTTGATTCGATGAACTGATACATATTATATTAGTCGGTTATTTGTGAAATAGCCGGATTATCGGATCAAGTGTTGATTCGATAATTTAATGTATAATTTTATATTTGATATATTAAATTACATTAACTGATAAAAGCACACTTAAAGATTCTTTTTCTCACTCGAGTAATACATTGATATATATGTGATATATGTTAATTGTATTATTTTATTTTGTTACAAAATATATTATATATGTGATATATAATATTGTAACAAGCTAAGGTTACAAATGCAACATGTTTTGTGGAGTTTAAACATGGTTAGGGTTTGGATTAGGGCTAAACCTTCTTGAAGCTTTGCTTTTGTTTTTAAGCAAAGATATTTTGTAAAGATATTTTGTAGATATTTGTTTAACCCAACCCAACTCTTTAACCATGGTTGATTCTCTACATGGGTTAAGTCTTCATACTTAACCCATGGTTGCTTAACCTATGGTTGCATTTCTAACCTCACACACTAGTTTCATTATTCATCACAAATGGTTTTCATCTTCTTCTTCCTCTTGATAAAGCTTTCTAGCTTTTGGTGATGTGATGAAAATGAGTGAGAAATAGAAAATAAATAAGAGCTAAATTCCTACTTCATCATCCTCATCTATTCTAGCCACTTAGATTAGGTTGTTTGCTTTGCTAATACTTGATTAGCAAATCAAGAACTTGGGTTTGAGTTTCTTCAAGGTAGATCATCTTTGTTATCGAAGATCGGAAGCAAGCTTGCATCTTTCTTTTGTAGAGCCTCTCTAGAGTCCGGATACTCGATGATCGCAGCAAAGGAACCTCAACACGGAGCTTTAGAAGTGAAGGAACGGACTACAAAGGTTGTAATCCCTAACTCTTAAAAGTAAAGTTGTTTACTTGCTTTGTTTCGCCTAATCTCTAGTCTAAGATCTTGGTTAGGGTTGTTCGGCACGGCTAAAATTTAATTCGGGCATGGTTGATGGCTTGTAGAACCTTGTGAGAGTGCCTAGTAACCCTACAGAGATGCCTTTTTATGTTGTTCATATATATATATATATATATATATATATATATATATATATTCCTGTTTGTACCCGTTTGGAGGCCTGTATTTACAAAGGAGACTCTGCAGAAATTTTCAGAAAAATGGATGTTGCTTTTAAAAAGCTTGATGTGACTTATTTGATCTAAATCGTATTCAATAAATTGGTTTTCTTCACTCTATTTCTTAATTGGGTTTTGATTTCTAGGCTTTGGCTTACTTAGATTGCGTACGCCTTGAGACGTTCATAATTTAAGTGCCAGTCGCGTTTCGTACCATTCGGGTCGTGACAGGGTCGTGACAGACATCGACGAAGATAGATCAAAGTAATGAATAGAATACGGTGCAAAGAAATGTACATCCTAAGGCTCCTTAAGCGGAGTAGCGTATCGTAAGTATGCCGCGGAACATACTCACGATACGTCACTCTACTTTAGTCACCTACTCCATCAACCAAGGGTCATCCTACACGTGGAAGGTAAAACCTAACGCTCTGATACCAATTTTGTCACGACCCGAAGGTACGGAACGTGACCGGCAGTTAAATTACGAAACGTCTAAAGGCGTAACGTAATCTAAGAAAGCCGAAGCCCAGAAATCTAAACCATTTATAAGAAAAGGTGTAGGAAAACATGTTTAAAAGCAACATCAAATTTTCTCAAAAATTTCGGCAGAGTTTCCTTTGTAAAAACTGGCCCCAAATAGGTACAAACAAGAATATATACATAAGCAATAATAAAGGCATCCCCAAGCGGGAGCTAGCTCTTCGCCAATTGGCGGTCACAACCACGCAAGCAAAAATAATATACAACGCCAAAGGGCGAGGAACAAAACTCAGAAGAATACCAAAATCCACCAGAAACCATAATAATTCAAGTGCGACTCTAAGGCCGAAAGAAAAACAACTGGTCTTCTAAATCTATCAAATAATACAAGTCTGGTTGATGGAGCTTACTAGATACAACTGAAATAAATAAAAGTACAACGGCGATCACGATGCAAGTGAACCAACCTACCAAGCAATCACCCTGAATGAAATATTGTGCCAACAAGCCGCCAAGGAAACCTATACAAGCAATCACCCTGTTAGTGTATATGCCCTAGGGACCATTATTGTATCATACTAGCTTGTATATTACTTAATGGAAGCTTGGGATATTCATAGTTATATTAACAGTCTTGCTAAACATGGTAGTATGCTGCTTGGTTTTATCTATCTTAATATGTGTGTACGTATTGATAGAGCCCTTAGGATTTTGCTTGTCTACCAGCGTTGTGATGGCAGTCACACTAGTGGGGGCTGGGTAGTCTACAAGCACATCCTTTTTCAGGTCTCTAGTCGTAGGATTATCGAGACAGGGCATCGATACTCCGGAGTAGACTAGTGTGTACGCTTCTCATCCCAGTTGGGGAGATGGTCTGTCCCACAGCCATCAGTACGTCGTACTGGAGATAGTATACAGGTGCTCGTTGGGTTACGGGTACACCGGACAGGACTCGCAGGGAACTGTTGGTTGGTATTATACCCGTCGTCAGTTAACAGTTCCCAGGTGACATGAGTACATCATAGTCCGCAGACTTGACACTGCTACTTCGCCTCGAGTGTGTCCCACTGTTCTTAGATTGCTACCCTACCACGGCTTAAAGGAGTCGTGCAAACAGGTAGCAGTTGGGTGCAGTCCCGAGCACTTGGAGGCAGTGGTGGTTAGACAGGATTCGTCTCTCCCGGTATTGGGAGTTGATATCGCGCTGTGTCTGGAGAGCCATTACACAAAGTCCCTGGCCAGGGCAAGTGAGATTTACTGGTAGGTTTTCCAGTAGTTTCTCAAGGTGTAATAGGCTTCGCTCCGACACGACTTATACCGCTTTTAGGGGACTGACGCTTGCCGCCCCCTAGGCCCGATATGCGATAGTCCTAGACGAACAGACCGGACTGTACGGAGATTGTCACATCAGGCTCAGTAGGAGTTCGGATGGGTTTTCTCATCGGCCTTTTTATCGACATCTACCTGGGGACCGTTACGTACAGCTAGTGCCGCTTGCGGTCTGTGGTTAAACCCATTGCCAGCATAGTAGTCGAGTCTTTAGAGTCCCACACAGAGAGTTTCCCTGCTCCGGGCGAAACGATATAGAGGTCGTATGGTTTTACGACAGGGTTCGGACACGCACGTGCATTTATGCACGTACGATGTTCGGACAGTTTTTACTAGCCGGCTTTGGTTTAAGCCAGATTCTAGTATCAGATTATTGGATTTATATAGTCTAAAGTTTTCCATGTTTTCACGGATAGGAGGGGCGTTCTCGTAATTTGGCGAGAAGCTTTTAGAAGGATGATGACTTGGGGGCTAAGGTGGCATTTGCATTTATTGATTTAGTGACTCATTTGTGTGATTCATCCATGGAGTTAATGATGCATTTATTGATCTAATGACTCATGGGATGAATCACACAAAGTGAATAAATGAAGCATGGTTGATAAATCATTTGATTTATTCATTTAATAAATCATCATGCTTCATATATTCAAATGATATCATTATTTCATTTCATTCTCACTCTCACCTTCTCTCTCCTCAAGCTCTCTCTCTCTTCAAACCCTAATCCTACCCTCTCATGTGTTGAGATCAAGGATTAGCAAGACTCATTAATCCATAATCATACTCTATATTCCCTAGGTGACTTTGATTAGCAATTAGAGTAACCTAGTTACCTCAAGATTAGAGGCAAAGCTTGGAGTAGAAGCTCTCGGGTGGATCGTCTATTACAAAGAGGAAGCTGACGAGGAGGTGGTTAACGAGAAGAAGACTTGGTTCATAAGGTATAATCTTCTTTCATAGTAGCTAATTACTCCTACGATAGTGTTAGTTATAATTTAGCAAAGATCCTTTCGGTTAGTCGATGTTGTTTCAAACAAAATGATTGTTTTACCTATTTCCGTCTCCCCACAAGTCGTGGGGTGTACAACGTCGACTTACAGTAGTATCAGAGCCTCGCTAAACCATAACTAACTTGTTAGCAAAGTCGTTAGAAATTCGATCGCAAAACGAACCGGAAAAAACATCATTTTTACTAAGTTTCTGTCGATTTTTAAACAGGGTCCAAAATTTTTCAGGGACCTCTAAAAATACATGCAGGAAAATATAAGAATACTGGAGAAATTTGGGTTCATGAATCGGCCAAACAGCCGCGGAACCGCGGCCGATCCAAGCGATCTGCCGCGGATCCGCGGCCGAGTTGAATCCGATTCACCCCAAAATTCACCAGTAACTCTTCTGTGAAAATTTTGTTCTTTCTGGAATGTTTATTTTCTGCTCAAGTCTTAGGTGCACAGAGAAGTTTTTGGAGTAGAATCTATTGTGTTTGCTCGATCAAAATTCTACGATGTTTGGCTAATTAGATTATATCTATGATTTGTATAATGTGTTCGTAAAACTCCCCTAACCGCTAGTATGTCGGTTGGCAGGGGGTTGCATATTTCTGTAATGATTTTACGTTTTGTGCTTATGAACTTGATTGGATCGTTGTGATGATTAGCCGGGGTTTGAGATGGGATTTAATATTCATTCATTCGATGTAAATTGTAATATGATGTAATATTCTTTTGCGGGACACATCCAGGTTGCGGTTATAGCTACCGTTGTATTATTTCATTTTACTGATTTTTGCTCCTAGGATAGACCCAAGGTGGGGTGCACAAACTACCGGGTACTTTGAAGTGTTTAGTGGCCTACTCACGTTGTTGAGGGAGACTGCTTCACTTCAAGTACTTGGCGGGTAGTTTGCCGTACCCGTAGGGGTCTAGGGTGGGGTAATGGCTATTCATCACAACTGTGTAATCCGTCTTTCGTTACAGGCTCAAAAGAAACGCGGATTGCTTGTATATCCAATAATGTTCATCTGTGATCTGGAATGCCTATTATTGCGTCTGACGAATGTACAATATCTATATATGATAGCTATTTAGACGTTACTTATGTTTTACACCCGCGCTAGCCCAGCCCCCGCTCTGTCGTTAGTTATGTAACCTAACGGGTGATGACGGGACCCAGTGGCGAATGCGGATGGCCTAAGAGGACGTCGTATTTTTGTTGTTTTATGCATTGATAGGTTAATGATGGGACACATTATATTAATGCAAAGAAAATAAACCAAAGTTGAATGGTTGGAACAGTTTAAAAGAAACCACTCGGTTATTTTTTAAAAAAAACAGAAGATATTTTTAATTGCGGAGCTTTAACCACACCTTTTAAAAGCTATCAGATTCCTTCGATCATATCAAGTTCACTACGTTAACGGTTTCGCCAAAACCATTCATAGCCCTTCGTCATTTCATTTGGGTATTCAGTAGTATTCAAGCTATGTATTTTGACCAACTCCAAGGCATAGTGTTTAGTAGCTGCTGGGTATTCATTTGTTGCATAGATAAATGAGTTAGTTTGGGACAGTCGTATTATCATTTGGCCAACGTCAGGGGTATGTACGGATGGGTTCAAATTAACAAGATAATGATGGGTAGAACTTGACATGTGACTTATGACATTTTGACCAACCCAAGGTCATAAGAGCATGGGGCAAAAATTTATAACGGGAATTTCTGAAGAAACTGAAATTTGCAAAGAGATGCATACCATTTGGAGTTTGATGAATGTTGGTAGGATTCCTTCAGCATTATCACACGATGATATTTGGATCCCGATCCTACTATGAGTATATGCTACTCATCAGGAGATTCGTCACTTAACGATCAATGCTATAAACCAAGTAGGTGCCGAGAAAGGTGTCAGCGGGGCTACGCCCCCAGAGAAAAGAGGTTATTTAATTAAGGAACTTCGCGAAAGCATTGGAAAACCTCCCTCGAAGTACCAACACCGGCCTGGCTGAATGGTTAAGCAAGTATTGTACGGTGAGAATAGTCCTGGCTAGTTCTTCCTTTTTGGTTTGAGGAGGGATTCGAGAAACAGTGGGAGCCATCCAGTTTAGATAAACTAAAAACCACTCTAAACTTGAAAGAGCAACATGCTAAAGTGTTCTCTCTCTCTCTCTCTCTCCTAATTGCAGCGACCCAAAACATGACAGGCCTTAAGTTACTATTAGAGAAAAATATACTGACAGGGCCAAACTATAAAGATTGAATGCTGAATGTCAAGATGGCTTTGACCTATGACAAATTGGGGTATGTCTTTACCGCTAAGGCGCCTGCCGTCCCTGGTCCCAAATCTAGTAATGCGGATAAGGAAATCCGCAAGACCTGGGAGTTAGATTGCGCGAGGGCCAAGTGCATCGTGCTTGCCTCGATGAATAATGAACATCAGAGGAGGCACGAGGATATGGATCTTGATGCCATATTTCTCCATACAAAGGAACTTTATGGAGAGCAATCTTGTATAGCAAGATACGAGACCTCAAAGAACTTGTTTCAGGCAAGGTTGGCCGTCGGATCATCAGTAGGAGGACATGTCCTAAAGATGATTGGCTATATAGAAGAGCTCGCAGACCTTGGGACGACTTTGGAGAACCAGCTCTATACAGACTTGATTCTCCAGTCCATTCTTTCCACCTACGCCCAGTTTATTCTGAATTTCAACATTCAAAGAAAAGAAGTTGAACTTCCAGAACTCCTTAACATGTTGGGGAGTGTAGAGGGCACCTTGCAGAAGGCAAGGGAAACACCCGCTATGTTTGTTCGCGGTGCTTCTTCTTCCTGGTCTAAGGCTAGGGCCAAAGGAAGGAAGAATAAGGCCGCCACCAAACGTAGAGGAGGTGTTAGTAAGGTGGGAGTAAAGGGAAAGAAAAATATTGCGGTGCCAGTAGTGGCAAAGGATGAGTGCTTCCACTGTCATAGGAAAGGGCACTGGAAGAAAGATTGCAAGGCGTGGAACGCCAAGAACCAGGAACCGAAGCAAGCTGTGGCTTCGACTTCAGGTGTGTTTGTAATTGAGAATTGTCTGTCAATCAACTCTACTTCCTGGGTATTGGATACCGGATCAGGATCTCATATATGAAATTCATTGCAGACACTGAGAAACCATAGAGTGCTGAAGGTTGGTGATATGACCCTCCAGGTTGCTAACGGAGCTAGCGTAGGTGCTGTGTCCATAGGGGATTATCACCTTGGATTGAAAAGTGGACATATTTTGGTTTTGCATAATTGTTTTTGTGTACCCAGTTTAATGTGTAATATCATATCAGTTTCCTTGCTATCAAATAAAGGTTATGATTTCACGTTTGTAAGCGATGTTGTTAACATCCACCTTAATCATGGTATGATTGGGTCCGGTACACTGGATAACGGTATATATGTCTTAAACCAATTACAGATTTTCAATGTCCAGAACACACTAAAAAGAAAGTCTCCAGAATTAAATAAGGCTTTCTTATGGTATTGTAGACTGGGTCACATCAATGAGACAAGGTTAACTAAGTTACATAGAGAAGGATATTTAGATTCATTCGAATATCAATCTTATGCCACTTGTCAATCATGTCTGAAAGGAAAGATGACAAAGACTCCTTTCACTGGACATGGAGTAAGAGCGAGCGAGCTCTTAGGACTCATACACAGCGATATATGTGGTCCAATGTCTACACATGCAAGAGGTGGTTTTTCTTATTTCATTACTTTTACGGATGATTACTCTAGGCACGGGTTCATTTTCTTGATGAAACATAAATACTAGGCTTTTGAGAAATTCCAAGAGTATAAGAATGAAATAGAAAACCAAACCGGCAAAAGTATCAAGACACTAAGATCTGATCGAGGTGGTGAATACTTAAGTGCCGAGTTCCTAGGTTACCTAAAAGAGAAAGGAATTCTCTCTCAGCTTACTCCTCCATACACTCCACAGCACAACGGTGTATCGAAAAGACGGAATCGACCCCTATTGGATATGGTACGTTCCATGATGAGTAATGCTGAGTTGCCGCGATCTTTCTGGGGTTATGCGTTAGAATCAGCGGCATATCTTTTGAACAGGGTTCCTACCAAGACTGTGCCTACCACGCCATATCAGATGTGGAGTGGGAAGAAACCCTATCTTCAGTATCTAAAGATATGGGGATGTCCAGCTTTTGTTAAAAAGCAGTATGCGGACAAACTCGAGGCACGATCAATACAGTGTAAGTTTGTGGGATATCCAAAGAACTCCAAGGGGTATTACTTCTATTACGCAGTGGAACAAAAGGTTTTTGTTTCTCGTAATGCCCATTTTCTAGAACATCAGTTTTTAGAAAAGGAAACAAGTGGGAGCGCAATAGAACTGGAAGAAATTCCAGAACCACAAACTACTACTGAAAGTTTGGTAGAACCAGTAGTTCAAGAAGAACAAGACATTCCCGCACCCCTCCACAGGAGTAGTAGGTCGTCTCATACGCCTGAGAGATACTACAATTTTCTCATAGATGGGGATGAAGAGGATTGCGTCATTGATGATGATGAACCTACTAGCTTCCAGCAGGCCATCCAGAGCGGCGACTCGGTACGATGGCTGGATGCAATGCGGACCGAAATGGAGTCCATGTACACCAACAAAGTATGGACTTTGGACTTTGCTCCAAATGGGGTAAAACCCATAGGATGCAATTGGATCTTCAAGAAAAAGATTGGTGTAGATGGACATGTGGAAATCTATAAGGCTAGACTTATTGCAAAGGGGTTTCGTCAAAGACCTGGTTTGGACTATGACGAAACCTTTTCTCCAGTGGCTATGCTCAAATCCATTCGGATCCTTCTTGCCATTGCTGCCTTCCATGATTATGAAATCTGGCAGATGGACGTAAAGACGGCTTTTCTGAATGGTAATTTAGAAGAGTGCGTCTATATGGATCAGCCAGAAGGTTTCAATCAGAGTGGGAGCAGCGGGAAAGTGTGCAAGTTGCTTAAGTCCATTTATGGACTGAAGCAGGCATCGCGGAGTTGGAACATCTGTTTTGATGAAACGGTCAAAGAATATGACTTTATCAAAAATCCAGACGAAGAGACCGGACTGTACGGTAGTGTTACTGATAGGCTTCATGGAGAGTATGGACGAGCTTGCTTGTTGATCTTCATATCGCTCAATATCCGGGTAGCCGTTACGTCCAGCTAATACCGCGGACGGCTTGTAGACGAATGATGTGATTATCACCTACTGCTGGCGTATTGATGAGTCTTTAGAGTCCCACACAGAAGTTTCCTGGTTCAAGCGAAATGAAGTAGGACACATATGTGATATGTGCGTGGGCCTGATTAAATACGAGTATGTGATACCGTATTGTAATCTGGCAGTTATCTGGTATCAGTTAGGTTATATGTAATATAACCAGATTATCGAATCAAGTGTTGATTTGATAATGTGATAAATAGATAAATGATATTAGTCGGTCATATGTGATATAACCGGATTACTAAATCAAGTGTTCATTTAATAATTTGATATAAATTATATTTGATATAATTATATATAAACTAATATCATTAGCTCACTAATTGCTTTATTTATTTATATATATTAATGTATATTTGATATATATAAAATTATATATTATTATATGTTTTTCTATTTGAGAAAATAGAAAAATGAGGTGTAAATTGTGGAGATATTTGTGGAATGGGTAAGGCATGGGTTTTATTATTTGTATATTAGTCTTGACTCACTATTTCAGCATGGTTGCAATTTACAATTGCAATTTTATTCCATATATGAATAAGTGAGGAAAGATAGAGCCATTTTGAGTTTACTCTCATCATTTTCATTCTTCATGCCTTAGCCATTTTTCAAGAGCTCATGCTCTCTTGCTCTCCTCAATTCTTCATCTCACCTCCAAGCTCAAAATCCTCACATGAGATGTGAATCATTGAGCTTGTCAGAAACCAAGTGAGCTTTCAAATCCCCTACTTCACCATCCCACACCAAACTAGCAATTTAGTGTGGTGTGTTTCCTACACTAGAGGAGTTTAGTGTAGAGTTAGCTTGAGCTAGAGAAACTTCGGTGGATCGTCTTTGGCGCGAAGATCACGAATGAGGTTCATTCAACTTGAAGAGGAGCCTAGTAGAGTCGCGTGGACTTCAACCCGGAGTTATTGAAGCGAAGGACTCAAACTACAAAGGTTGTATACTCTTTTCTTCTCTTTAGTTCATCACATCACAAAGGCAAACCCTAATATTCTAGTAAAGATCTTGTTAGTCTAACTTAGCACCTAATAAAATTTGAATTTAGCATACTTGATGCCTCTAGAACCTCATGGTGGTGCTAACTTAGACTTTCAATAATAACCAATCTAATCTTGCAAAGAGCGCACGATAAAGCGTTTCCTTCTTTCTCTTTCCAGGTAGTGACCAATGACACACCTTAATCAAGATAATAATATGGATGTATTGACCAAACCCACTTATTATACCGAGCTAGGGTGCGCTGGTTCCTTTCTATCTTATGACTGTCATAAGTCTGAGCAAGGAATAGGGGAATACCCGGATTCCCACGCCACCCGAACGAAGAAGGAGCATGCTGATGAATCTTCTTTGTGTGTGTTCGTTACCGAGAACAGTTCTCAGTTTGCTCTATGTCCTGGGTATTGAATACCGGATCAGGATCCCACGTTTGTAATTTGTCACATGGGCTGAAAAGAGGTAGAGAACTGGGAAATAGTGATATGTCTCTAAAAGTAGGGAATGGAGTAATTGTTGCAGCCAAAGAAGTTGGCGGATATCACCTTGTATTACCAAGTGGTAATACATTGATTTTGAACGACTGTTATTACGTACCAAAGATGATGTGCAATATTATATTGGTTTCTTTGTTGCATAAAGAAGGATATAACTTTGCATTAGAGGATAATGTTATGAACATTTTCCTAAATCAAGTGTTGATTGTATTTGGTACGTTATGTAATGGTATATACCGTTAGTGATATGTATTCCCTGGAGGCCATTATTGTATGATATAGTGGATGCTTGGACATATATATGGAGGACTTTCTTGCTCGACATGATAGTATGCTATCTTGTTGCCTTTATCTTAATATGTTCACTGGTATTATTATACTGTCTCTCATATACATGTTGATAAAGCCCTTAGGATGTTGGTTTGACTACCAGGACTATGATGCAGATCATACTACTGGGACCTGGGTAGTCCACAAGCACATCCTTCAATTGATCCTAGTCGAGCGAATATTGAGATAGGGCATCGATATTCCAGAGTAGACTAGTGTGTTCGTTTCTTGACCCTGTATGGGGCGATGGTTGATCCCATATCTATTAGTGTTTGACATCAAAGATTGTACACAGGTGCTCATTGGAGAATGGGTACACCGAACAGGACTCGCCGAGAACTCCTAGATGGTACTATACCTATCTTCAAATAGCAGTTCTCTGGTGACACTGGTATAGGTTAGTCTGTAGACCCGAGATCGTTATAGAATCTTGTGCGGTTCTACAGTGCTTTGATTTCCTCCCTAGCACGGCTCAAAAGAGTCGTGCAAACAGGTGGATTTTAGGTATAGTCCCAAGTCACATAGAGGCAATGAGCAATAGGAGGGGTTTCGTCTCTCCCGGTATAGAGAGTTGACGTTGCGCTATGCTCGATTGGTTATAACAGGAAGTCCCTGGCCAAGGCTGTTGATGAGATTTACAGGTAAGTGATATCAGTAGTTTCTCGTACCGTTATAGACCTTACATCGACATGACTTATCAAGTTATTGGGGTCTGACGATTCCACCCCGAGACTCGATATGCGACATATTAGACAAAGAGACCGCACTATACGGTAAGTGTTACCTATAGGCTTCATGGGAGTTTGGACAAGCTTGTTTATTGATCTTCTATTCGCTCAATACCTGGGTATCCGTACGTCCAGCTAATACCGCTGACGGCTTGTGGGTAACTGATGTGATCATTTCCTACTGCTGGCGT